>PVHT021183710.1:3112593-3207859 GCA_004024745.2 Catagonus wagneri | reverse complement strand
ACAGACTGGGATTTTAAAAGTTCTGTTTTCTTTACTGGATCATGTAGTCTTAAATAGTTTATTTAAGTAAACGTTTTATGTTACCGTCAATGCCTTCATCACCTTCCAACTAGAATTCAAGTTTATCTCTGCATTAGCAGTTTGTGTTTTATTTAACGAAAATGTTAATGAAGCTTATATTCAGAAATCTTTAGGAAAATAAATGCTTGTCAGTCTTCATTGAAAGTCACTAAAATATTTTGATAGTGATGGCCAGCAGTACATCGCGGAATAAACTACCTGCCCATTGCCACTTTTACTCTAGAGAGAAAAGCTGGCACAGGACACAGAACTTCTACCACATAGCTACCTTTTTTTAAGAAACTATTCTTTCATGACTGGATTTATGTAGTCAAGGAAAACACAGAGAATTTGCGTTTGGGGAGAATTATGTTTACTTACACAAGACTGGGCGGAATATTTACCTGATGAAACTTCTTCTTCACAGAGTCTCAAAGTAAATTAATATTGCTGTACTATGGACTGTACTGCACCCCATCTCCGAATTCACATTATGAAGCCCTAACTCCCCTCTAACTATATTTGGAGGTAGGGACTTTAGGAAGGTAATTAAGGTCAAATGAAATAAGAAGGGTGGGGCCCCAATCAACCTAAGGACTAGAGGACTTGCAAGAAGAGCAATAGATACTAGAAACCTCTCTGCCTTTCCATGAGCAAGAGGAAATATGATGTGAGTGAACAGCAGCAAGGCAGCCATTCACAAGAAATAAAGCCCTCACCAGAAATCTAGCTTACTGACACCTCAAGCCTGGATTTCTAGCCTCCAGAATGGTGATAAAATAAGTGTCTATAGTTTAAACCACCTGGACTATGGTTTTATGTCATGATACTAGGTGTTAATAAGTGCAAAATAACAGAGAGTATACAGGGGAATATGTTCAACTTAAGAGTAAATGACTCTTTGAAATCAATACTTAAGTACCTGTTTATAAATTGGTACAACCACTATGGAAAACTGTATGGAGGTACCTTAGAAAACTAAATATAGAACTACCACATGACCCAGCAATCCCACTCTTGGTTATATATCCAGACAAAACTCTCCTTGAAAAAGACACATGCACCTGTATGTCCATTGCAGCACTATTCACAACAGCCAAGATATGGAAACAACCCAATGTCCATCTACAGATGAATGGATTAAGAAGATGTGGTATATATACACAATGGAATACTACCCAGTCATACAAAAGAACAAAGTAATGCCATTTGCAGCAACATGGGTGGAACTAGAAATTCTCATACAAAGTGAAGTCAGAGAAAGCCAAATGCCACATCATATCTGGAATCTAATATATGGCACAAATGAACCTTTCCACAGAGAAGAAACTCATGGACTTGGAGAACAGACTTGTGTTTGCCAAGAGGGAGGAGGCGGGAGTTGGGTGGACTGGGAGTCTGGGGTTAATAGATGCAAACTACTGCCTTTGGAATGGATAAGCAATGACATCCTGTAGTACAGCACAGGGAACTATATCTAGTCACTTATGAAAGCGCCTGATAATGTCAGGAAAAATGTATATATGTATGTGTGACTGAGTCACCTTGCTGTACAGTAGAAAACTGACACAATGGGAGTTCCTGTCGTCATAACGCAGAAGAAACAAATCCAACTAGGGACCATGAGGTTGCAGGTTTGATCCCTGGCTTCACTCCGAGGGTTGAGGATCCAGTGTTGCTGTGAGCTGTGGTGTAGGTTGCAGACACGGCTTGGATCTGTCATTGCTGTGGCTCTGGAGTAGGCTGGCAGCAACAGCTCTGATTAGACCACTCACCTGGGAACCTCCATATGCCACGGGTGTGGCCCTGAAAGGGACAAAAGCCAAAAAAAAAAAAGAGAAAGAAAAAAACGAAAACTAACGCAACAATGTAAACCAGCTATAATGGACAAAATAAAAATCATTTAAAATGAAAAAAAAATTACCTGTTTATTAATTGTTTTTTTTTTTTTGGTCTTTTTGCCTTATCTGGGGCCACACCTGCGGCATATGGAGGTTCCCAGGCTAGGGGTCTAACAGGAGGTGTAGCTGCCGGCCTTCGCCACAGCCACAGCAACGCGGGATCCGAGCCGCGTCTGCGACCTACACCACAGCTCACGGCAACACCGGATCCTTAACCCACTGAGCAAGGCCAGGGATCGAACCCGCAACCTCATGGTTCCTAGTTGGATTCGTTAACCACTGAGCCACAACGGGAACTCCATTAATTGTTATTATTTTCTGAGTCTATAGTCCTTATAGAAAATCTGGGGAAAAAATAAGAGGTATTGAAAGGAAAATAGAGTGAGGCTAGCTTCCGTGACAACAGCCTCCCTAAATTCCTGCTAAAATCTTCAAGGCACAGGAATAGTGTAACAGGGTGTCTTGAAAGCTTACCAACTCGGTCTCAGAATCTGAGAGAAAACTGCATCAACTATTGGTCTTGTTGAACTGACTTAACACGTGCAGTCAGTGCAATATACCTTCCACTTCTCTGGTCAGCTGCAAAGAGGGGGAACATCTTCTATTCAGGTGGGGACAGAGCCCCCTGACCTGTTTCTAGGAGGGCCTCCTTCAAAATGTTATGCCATAAGAGCTCCTCATTCATGAATCCCTTTGGAAATTGCAAGATCTCTTCTTTCAGTCTCAGATCATGTTGAGGTAGCATTGATTGGGAAGGCTTGAGTTTGTCTTGTTCTGCTTGGGACTGGACAGGTCTGTCAAATTCTAGGTAAAAAAATAAAAAGCCTATGTGAGTGTGGACTTAAGTCTAAATTCTCTACCAATTTTATTATTACAAAAAGTGAGTTTTAGTTTCAGTTTGCGTGGTTTCTAGTCTATCTTCAGTGGATGCAGAAGTAAGATGGAAAAAGAAAATGGTGCTATGTAACACCTCCTTTCAAATAGATATTTTTTTGTCAAATCTCCTTAGCTTTCAATGACATGGCTTGTTTTGTAACAGTAAGAAAACTGGGTGACTATCACTTTTCTGTGATTTCTCACCATGTTTTCCAGTTGATGTCTCCTTATGCAGAAAATGCAAAACCGTAAAACATCTAGAAATGGGATAGGGACTTGTATGGGGCTGGCAGTAGTATATTCCATCTTAAAAAAAAAAAAAAACTAGTAGGGGAGACAAATACTACATTTCAACCAAGAGCTTCTGGATGAAAATCCTTTAGACTCTGTTTATGGGACTATGAGCTAAGGTAACTGCTCTTGATCTGCTAAAGGAAAGTTATTTGCACCCAATTAGGAATAGGCTAGGATCCGAAGCAGGATCCACGGGGTGTTGTTCAGCAAATGATGAAACTGGTCAGATAATCCTCCTTCTAAACTGATTAAAATGCAATCTTCAAATAATTAGGCAATTGTAATAAAATAAAAAGTGTTCTGTAATTGGAGTAATGACTTTAGAATCACAAAAGCGTGCACTGCAAAACCAGGTAAAGGAATTATTTTCATCAAAACTTGTGACTATTTAACCTCTGAAAATTACTGATGAGGGAACTGTTTTATGTTTTTAATTAACTGATTTTAAAACTCAAATGAAGTGTCCTGTACACATTAATACATTCTTTGAAAAATACCAAATTGTAAGTGAAGAAAGGACAACATGATAGAACTAAAAGAATGATTGGCTATGAAAGTTTTACTTGTATATAGAATAAAATAATGACAGAGAAGAATCTAAGTATGGAAATAGATAATGGAAATTCAACCTAGGTAACTAACAAGGACCTATTGTATAGCACAGAGAAGTCAAGTCAATATTCCATAATAAACAAAATGGGGAAAAAGAATGGATATATGTATACATATAACTGATTCTCTTTGCTGTACACTTGAAAGTAATACAACTTTGAAAATCAACTATATTCCAATAATTTTTTTTAAATAAGAAACCTCACAATATAACAATTGGTAAAATTTGATCCAGACAGAACTGCTGGATGACTCAAACCTTCACTCTGAAATTTAAATGAGGAATTAATTTTGTCAGAAATAACTTCAGTAAATTAAAAAGAGGAAAAAAATGAAAAAACTACTGGCTAATATAGAAAATTATAAGCAGATAGAAAACGAATCCAGAAATGTATTGGTGCTTTGGGGGATTATTTATTGGAGTTTGCTCCTAAAAATGCTTTCTGAATAAACATGTAAGAGTGTTGATATTAAAAAAAAAAAGAAAAGAAAAAAAGGAGGGGTGGTTCTTCTGTGGTGCAGAAAGTTAAGGATCCAGCATTTCATGGTATTGGAAAACCTTCACTCTGTACACTTTGTCTTAAAATTTACTGGTCACTTAATAAACTTGAAATGCCATAATGAAAAAATGAGTGGTTTTAAAGAACTTGTGAGCCTACTCTTGCTTCTTCTGTATCCCAAATTCTGTAATAATCAAGATCATGTGGTTTTCAAAGTACTCTACCCTTGTGGAAAACCTTAGTTCTTTTTTTTTGTTTTATCTTTTGACAGTATCAGCAAATGTGCTCTTTAATAAGCAAGCTTTATCTTAATGTGTTTAAGACAATTTTTGATGCAGTTCTTTTTCACCATTTAACTCAGGGCAGATGTTTGGAACATGGTGTCTGAAAAACTGTCCAATAAACCGCGTTTTATTTTTGCTTTTCTCTCTCACTAATGTGGGTAGCATCAAACTAGGTATATCCATTTTCATTATCAAAGAAATGGGAAACCAGTTTTCTACAACCATGAATAGAACACATTCAAACAAAACCTTTTTTTTTTTTTTAATCTGAAGGCAAACAACACAGGGGCAAATTCTCCTGTATCAGTCATTATTCACAGTATGTTCTGAGTGTCTACAAAATGTCAGGTATTATTCTAGAGTTTTGGATCATATCTGTGAATAAAATATGCACGACGTCTATCGGGGGGACTTTCTAATCTAGCAGGTGATGCAGACACGTACACTGACGGTCATAGTAAGAGTGCAGTGTTAGGGGTAAGCCCAAACGTCTCAGAGCATCAGCTCCTATGACTAAATCTGTGCTGAGTTTTTTCTCTTGCTAAAACATCAGAATAGGGAGTCAGGTTTTTGCCATGAAAAATAAAGCAATGAAGAGTTAAGAAACATTCCAAAAGTTCAACGGATCATCTCTGAGTTATAAAATTGTAATAAATTTTTATTATTTTATTTATTCTTTTGAATATGTTTTCCAAAATATTCAAACTGAGAATCAGAAAATCAGAAAATGATATATATAAACATTTTCCTACCTCACGTTATGACAATTAAAGAAAGTTAAAAAGGAAGCTGCTGTTTCCATCCACTCTTTTTATTTTGATGGCCTTTTCAAGTTCCTGAGATGAGTACATATTACTTTAAAATAAGGGAATACATTTTATTTATTATAACTTAAAGAAGCAAATATGAGATGAAGATTATTATTATTTGTAATTTTTTTATCTTTTTAAATTGCAAGTATACAGGCAAATATACAGACTAATTGTTTTACTTTTAATATTTTTATATAATGATTTTCCAATTTTGCTATAGATATTAAAATATTATTTAATGTGTTTTCTTCAAATTTCTTTGGCTGTGCTATTATTTACTATGCTATTCCTCTAGACCTAAGGCTATGAGAGTATTTTCACTATTAAAAATGGCATATTCCCAAGAGCAATTTGTACCTAAATATTTGTCTGCACCAAAATATTGCTTTTTGATGGACTCCCAGACCTAGGAATACTGGACTAATGGATTTAAGTCTTTATTTAACCCTTTAGAGATAGAGCCAAATAACTGCCTGAAATGTTTCACATCTTTATAATCTTTGGGTTTATGTGCAGATTTCGCTTCAGACAGCAAAGAACTCAAACTCTCCAAACCTCAGTTTCTTCGACTATAAATATGGCTAATACAGCCTCATAGTCTGGAGCAAAGATTAAATGAAATGCCTCATTCACAGGATTTCACAATGTACTCAGGGCAGAGCAGGTGAAGAGCAATGGTTGTTTTCTCTCCCCCTCCCTGGAAGATTTCCTCTGCTGCAATCTCACTCTTCTACCCCCAAACCCTCTTGCAATTCACTTTTCGCCCAGCCATCAGCAACACCCTTTGAGCTCTGCTTTTTGTAGCTCTGTCTTCCTTTTGAATTTCTTATTCCCAGCCACGTTGCCTGTGTCCCGTCTATATTAGAAGGGGCTTATCTTATTTCTGCACTCTATAAATAACAGGCTGCTGATAAGAATAATAATGGAAAGTCAGATTGCAGCAGAGCAGAATCGGGGAAAATAAAGTTAACATTGAGTGAACTTCAACAAGGAAGAAAGGATGCATAGTGGATAAATGATTTTATACCCAGAGGTGATGAATGCCTTCAAACAATAGCTGCCCCAGGGTGGGGGAGCGGAAAGGTCACCGGGTATACGGAGGAGTGAAAAGGAATCAAGGAGTAGTAAGAAATCCAAACAGGGTACAAAAAGACAGTTCTTGAGCTAGGAAAGTGGGAAAGGAAAAAGAAAAGAAAAGAAAACCTGGGCATGGATTGGAGATGAAAGGCAGAGAGGCAGGGGGTGAAGGACGATGGAGTCCATTATGAATGCCTTTCAGGCACAAAGGAAGACACAGTCCAAGAGCCAGTGATGCAAGCAGAGTGTCATTGATAGGTATTGATATCTGAGTCTATGTGAGATCAGTTAGGATTTTAAACACCTGCAGATGGGCACAAAGAACAAGAGCAAGCACTGAAAATTGATACTTAAAAACAGCCACACAATTGTGTGGCGGTGGTGACTATGTGCAGTTCCTGGTCTGATGAGCTGCACCACAAACATATTTTTAAAAATAACTAATTTTTTAAAAGTGAGTCCAGTTTTGAGTTGCATCCAACCCTTGCGTTGCCTGTGGCCCCTCCCTGTCCCTGCAAGGAGGAATTCTAGGCCTTTAAGGTTGACCCTTCCTTCTCTTCCTTCAACAATTTCCAGAGGGTCCCTCTGCCTCCCAAAGTGGCGGCCAGCTGGAACCTCTTCAGACACAGCTTGAAGAATGTCACTGCCTTATTTCAAAACCTTCAGCCTACAGCCTGCAGAGTTGAACCCAGGCTCTGGCACAAAGATATCCACGGCCAAGCACTAACTGACCTTTCCAACTGGATTCCTCATATTCCAGGAACATGTCTTAGACCTTGGAGTCTGTAGCCCTTTCATGTGTCTGTAGGCAGATGCCCTGCTCTCTGTCACTTGAATACATTGAGAAACAGAGTCCAAAGCCTAGGCAAAGGGCTTCTCAACCCTTTTGTTCTAGAGAAAAATGACTCACCATGCTTGCTTCATATGAATGATCTTTTAGGAGCCATGACCCTCCTCTTCAGTGCATTCACAAAATATATTTTTTTAAAAAATAGAGGTAGTTGATTAACAATGTTGTGTTAGTTTCAGGTGTACCAAAAGTGATTCAGTTATTGTATACAAGCCTTACAGCAACTGTGTGAGGCAGAAACTCATCCTACAGATGAGGTAGGAGCCATTATCCTCATTTTACCACAGAGTTAAATAATGTGTCTAAAACACAGTGCAGTCAATTTCCCAGCCAGTCTTTGCAGCCCTTTTGCAGAGTCTATGCTTTAACAATTAAAATATTCTCTTTCTGGTCCTTAACCAATTTGTTCTTGAAATGTTTTATGCTGGAGAAAATTGTTGGTTCTTCATGGATCTTTTATCCAGATACTTTGTCCATTTTGGTCTGGTTTTCTTATTGACTATTTAAGATTGATGGCATCACACTGCAACACTGAGCTCTGTTTTGGAAATAACTCATACACCTTGGTGGTCCTGTGCAAAGAGGACCTTGGGGGACTCTCTGCAAAATGGAAGAACTTGGTAATAATATTCCCTTTGGACTTTGCAGTCAGGCAGGGCTTTATTTCAATCTCAACTGTGTCACTTTCTAAGCTATATATACTTGAGTAAGTCACAAAGATTATCCATGCTTCAGTTTCCTTATTTGTATGAAGAGAATTCCAATAGTATTCTTGTTTACCCCCAGGGTTGTTGGAAGGCTCGAATTATATGATGAATTGGAAAGTCCTTTGTAGGCTACAAAGTGCTGCACCAATGTTAGGAATGATTATGACATCATCTTTCCACTCTCATTTCACGTGCCTTATTAATTGAGGCAAAAACCAAAATTATCTGTAATCCATGACTGGTCATTTGAGGCACTTAACTATTACCAAAATACCATCAGATCTTGTAGTGATCTTAGAATATTGAAAATCATTTCTGAAATGCTTCAGTCCTGGATTGAACTAAAGCTCATGGATTTTCTCATCTGATCCAAAGGTCAGATTATTATTCCAGGACTCATATGTGACTCTATACATTCCTTTACCCTTCATGTTTCTATCTCTATAAATTTGTGAAAAAAAATACCAATAAAGACAAGACAAAGCCAGGATTAGTGATTCATTTTCAGATCCAATAGTCATTCTGTAATTCAGGAAGAATACATTTTTACTGATTTATTGCTTTTCCAGTTAAGAAGTGATTTAGTCAGGTATCCTAATATTTTTTACAATCGTGAAGAAGACAGAGGAAAAGTTTTAATTTTTTAAAGGCTGATCTTGCTGTGTTTTATCTATGAAAATTGGAAAACACAAGACTTACAAAAAGTTTTAAGGGGATCTCCAGGCCTCAATCAATATCTCTCTCTCTCTTTTTCTCTCTCCCCTTCCATCAAAACTCAAGGTGGGGGGTGGGGCAACTTTAATTTTTCTTTACTATTTTAAATGGGTTGAGAAGATGACTGGGTTATCAGGGAGGGATACTGAAAATAAATCTATAATCAAATGTTGATGGCAACAGTATTCATTGTTTCAGTCCTTTACAGTTTATATGGCACAATTTGAATTTATTTTTATATTAACCACTATGAGGTTGATGATACTAATCTCATTTATTTAGATGAATAAGATGAAAGTCCAGAATCAAAAGCCCCCAAACCTGAGCAAATACTTTAAATATTAGGGAGAGAAGTTGTGTGATAGATTCCTTTCACACAATATCTCACATTCTCCAGCTAATAGTTTGAGATAAGACCAAGGCTTCCCTTTTGGAAACTGAAGACATGAAGACTAAGATATTAAAGCTCATCTCCCCAGTGGGTTCAAAATGCAGGTTTTTACAGACTGTATGGCTGCCTAGTAAATCCACTGATGACCATCTAACATGTGGCTCTGGGCAAACTTCAGATATTCTTGAATGCACTATCTATAGAGTGCCATGCTCTCTGCAAAAAGTGCAATAGACCATGTATAAATGAACACAAGGAATCACAATGCTTCATGCATAACTGTCTGAGAAATTCAGGGCTTCCTTCCAAAAGCACACATTATTTTCACCAAACACACATCTGTGTTCAAAATACAGATCTTTCCATGGAATACATGATTTTCTTTGAAACTGTCAGCTACTCCAAAGTACACAATGGTAAGGACTGTAGTATCCTCTGCTTTACCCAAGTCCTGGGAGTGGAGAGCAAACCAGGTACCATACATAGTGTTAGATAATTTGTGAGTATGTGTTCACTAATTCTCAAACTGTCCAACACAATTCCCTATTATTGTCTCCAAATGACGAATGAGGAAATGAGGTTCAAAGAAGTTTTGGAGACTTGCCAAAAATCACCCATGTTAGTAGTGAGCATATTTATGAATTAAGTCCAAGTTTGATGGCAGAGGCTATGTTTTCTTTTTCTCTACCCTACAGTGAGTACCTGGATGAGTAAATTCTAAGCATGACAGTTATTAAGACAAAGACATCATTTGGGGAAGTGGTAGACATACTCTAGAATCAGAGAGCTATTAATCTCTGTGCCAGATCAACTAACACATAGGTACCGTGAAAAGGAATTAGTGAGGAATAAATTTGAAAAAGTAGATTGGGGTTCTTGAGGATCCATAGTAGGAAGTCCTGAAGATTAGAGGAACTGCACATTTTTTTCCACTCAAGTAGTTAGGGCAGTGTCAGAGGAATAGAGGTTCCAATATTGACTACTATTCATTCACGGTCTGTTCCCAAAAGAATTCTTCATTTCTCTCCATCTCAATGTCCTTATCTTTATTGTGAGGCTAATAATGGTATCTACTGATGAGAGAATAAGATAATGAAACACTGTTACTACAATTATTAACTAGGAAACAGATTGTGACACAGCAACTTTATATACGGGACAGCACACAGGACCTGGAGTCAAGAAATACTGAGTAAAATCTTTTATCAATTAATTTCTGACTGTGAGGTTATTCACAGATGCTTAATCTCTTTGGCCTCAATCAACCACATGTAAAGTGGGGCTGAGTATAAGCCATGCCACATCTACTGTATAAGCTTGTGAGTATCAAATGAAATCTCAAGGAACAAAGAAAGAACTTCCCAAGATGAAAATTTTCACCCTATGTCAATGTTTCTCACATTATGAGTTACCTGGGGTTTTCCTATGGGTGCCGTCTGTCCTCATATCCCTGAAACTGAAGGATTTTCTTTGGACACAGGACTTCCATTGCTAAAACTCTGAGACAGTCCTGAGGAAACTGGGGTGATTGGTCACCATAGTCTTCCCCAAAGATCAGAGGAACTCATTGAAGAATGGGTTGGCTTGTGTCCAGAACTACAGGTGGGTTTTCAGTTGAAACTTGAGGAGATCTTGTCTTTACCAAAGCAACTGTTTAAGGCCGTGATTTGTTGAAACGTACACATCATCAGAATCCCTTTGATGTGATGGAAGAGAGTTCCTGCTGTAGTGCAGTGGTTTAAGAAATCCAACTGCAGCCACGAGTTCAAACCTCAGCCCAGAGTAGTGGGTTAAAAGGACCTGGAGTTGTCATAGCCAGTAGGTAATAGCTGTGGCTGGGATTTAATCCCTGTCCCAGGAATTTCCATGTACTATGAGTTCAACCATTAAAAACAAACAAGCAAACAAATAAAAACCATAGCGTATTTGTTGTTGTTGACTGAATTTTTATCATATCAACTTTTCTTCTGAAATCTTTCCTTTTTCCAGGGCCCTCCCTCCAAAAACTCCCCAATTTCTATTTAATGAAGAATAATTACCCTCAAATCTTCCTCCATAGTTGTATTTTCAGAATTGTCTTTCCTAGGTCTCCCAGTTTAGATGCTTTTTCCTATATTTCACATTCTTCTTGGTTTTTCCAGAATATATTTTCTGGTATTTTAGCAAAAAAAATTGCTTAAAGGAGGTCAACTCTTAGAATCCTTTCATGTCTGAAAAACATCTGAATTGTTGCTAACTTCAAAAGTAAATGTTAGTTTGGTTAGGTAACGAGTTCCCATATCAAATTCACATTTCACATGAGTCAGCTTTTGACCTCAACAACCACTCTCCTTCCAGGATGAAACTCCTTAATCCTCTCAATAACAAATAGGTTTTGGTCCATACGTGGGTGAGAAAAAGAATTTCAAGACTCGTAGCAGGGTAAAAAGAAGAGTTTATTGAGATAAAAAAAACACAGCTAGTACAGTGGGACGACCTCCTAATAATCATGGAGTGCTAAGTCAAGCACATGGCTGTGTTTGTTTTTACAGCCCAGGAAGGAGAGGTCTTACAATACACCTGCTGACCTGCTGATTGGTTGGGGACAGAGGGGGGGTCTTAAGATACATTACTGGTTAGTTAGGGGCTTGTAAGACTCCTACAGGCATGGACAGAGGAGTGAGCCACATACCTTTCCTAGTAGTGGGGTAGGAAAGAGCTGGTCAGGTGGCTCAAAGGGGAGAAGGAGCATTACAATGAGACAGGTGAGGAACATTATAATGAGACAGCTGTCTTGGCCACAGGCTTTGAGTTCTATCTCCTTGGATAGACGTTGACGTCCCACAAAATATATTAATATCAGTAATATTGTATATAAAGAATAGGATATACCCTGCAGGAAAGCAGAATAACTTTAGAATTCCTCATATATTCTCCATGATATTTAAAAAGTGAAATATTTTAAGTCCAGGCATATACATATAAACTTTTGTTTTACTTTTTCTATTTATTCTAGCTCTGTGGTCCTCAAACATTAGAGTATGTATGAATTACCTGGCATGCAAATATAAGAACTATGTATAGATCTTTATAAAAACAATTTAAGGGGTTTTCAGAGGTAATTCTTGACTGTCAAGTTGTATTAACTCTAAATTACATCTTTTCATATTTTAATATCTGAAATCAATATATATCTTATAAAACAACAGCACTTAACTTTATCAGTGTTTATATTGGCCCTTTTTAGTGATATAGAGAATAATAAAAATTCTTAAAGTTAAATGCTATATCAGATTCAGTAAAATATAGCAGTCTTCATGAAAGAATTCAAGAGAATTTGGGAGACATTTCTCTTTATGTGTGTTTTAAGCACCCAGTTTTGCTCGTCAAAAGTTTATTTCAATTCTGTTTCTTTTTTAGGTAACACTAAGGATCGTTTTATCCTTGCTGATTTTAAATTTTATAGTGATAACTCACATGAGGGTCATTTGTTGTTTTCCTTCATTATGCTTAGTAATTGTCGGCTTCTTTTAAGTAAAATTCCATATTGTTCAGTTTTTGTGGATTCCCTTCTGTTATTCCTTGAATAATTTCCTCTTCTCTGTTTTCAGTGATTTCTCATCGTAGAAATCCTTTCAGTCCTATGATGGCTCTTAAGAGTGATGTTTATGATTTCTTCTTTCTCATCTTATATTTCTATTTATTTTTATTATTTGCGGGAAAGGAATTTACTCTTTCTAATTTTCAAGTCTTTATTGGAATTTTTGTTTTGACTTCCCAAAGTTTTTTTTTTCTTTCTTTCTTTTTTTCTTTTTAGAGCCTCACTCATGGGCATATAGAAGCTCTCAGGCTAGGGGATGAACCAGAGCTGTAGCTGCTGGCCTACACCACTGCCACAGCAATGTGGGATCTGAGCCATGTCTGCAACAATGAGTGACACCAGGGACAGAACCTGCATCTTCATGGATACTAGTCGGATTCATTTCTGCTGAGCCACAATGGGAATTCATGCAAAAGTTTTCTTTTCCAGTTTTCTAATTGCCCCTTTATTCAGAGATTTCTATTTCTGTTTGCTTTTTTGATTATAACACATTCTCTGATATTCTTGAGAATATTAATCATAATTGTTTTTAAGTTCTGTTCTTCAAATTATCAGTTTTGGAAAGAATCATACTTTTCTGTTTGCTTATCTTGAACTTTCTCTTTTGTTTTTCTGTTAGCTACTGCCCAAAACAACTTATTTATTTTTTTAACTTCTAATTGTTCTGTGTACTGACACACTTAGCTGATCAGTCACTTCCTTGTATCTCTCATACAATTGTAGTCATATTACAGTTGAGTCATGGAGAGGGTTTATTATTCTTGAAGTCCAACATGGCTTCTCCATTCATATGTTCGGTCTTCAGTTGGGATGACTTGACTAGCTGGTGACAGCCAGGAATCACTCTTTCTGTACAAAGACTCCCCACATGGCTAGCTTATGTTTCCTCACAGCATGGTAGGGTAGATCCTAAGGGCAGCTGAACTTCTTACATAGCAGATGGCTTATCCCAATATAAGTATTTTGAGCGTCCCTGGCAGAAACCTCAGGATTCTTTGCGTATAGCCCTGGAAATCCCGAGAAGTCATTTCTGTAACATTCTATTGGTTAAGCAAGTCGCTAAGGTCGACTTAGACTAAAAGGGGGGAGGAGTAAGACTCAACTTCTTGATTAAAAGAATAGCATGTTTACACAAAAGAAGACATCATTGAAATCTGGATTTCAATTATTTGGAGTATACACACAGAAATGGGATTTTTAGGTTATAGGATAGTTCTGTTTAAAATTTTTGAGGAATCTCCTTACTGTTTTTCTTTGTGGCTGCAGAAGTTTGCATCCACAGAAACAATGTGCAAGGGTTCTAACAGGAATTCTTCCTTCCTTTCCATTCTCCATCAACCTTAGGCTTGTTTTGTTTCTCAATTTTATCACAGAGATGCATTTTTTTTCTGTCTTAGCTCCTTGTCTTTCTTTCAGTAGTTGAAGTCAACCTGCTTGTAGATATTTTTATCCTTTGTATTTGCATTTTCTTGTCATATCATCATATGCATTTTCCCATGTCATTAGACTCTCTTTCAAAGCATTATATTTATGACTGCTCGATTCTAATCATATGCATTTCCCTAATATAACAGATTCTTCCCATTTTCACACTATTGCAAAAGCATTGTTTTTGGAGGAACATATACCTACAAAAACCTTCATTTTAAAAATATATTTTTATGATAGAAAAGTAGACCAGAATTATTTTGTACAATTTCCCCTGTCTTGGTTTAATAATTTTGTTCCCTCTATAGGTTTTTGAGAGTATTGCTTAATTTTTTTTTTCCAGTAATGGGCCACAGGCTCATCTTTTAGTCCCTTCATATAGGAGATTGATTTTCTGTGTCTCTTTTATAAAAGACTTGTTAAGATAAGGGATTCTTGGGTCATGACCATTTTCCCTAAAAATTCACAAGGTATTGCTTTGTCGTTTTCTGTTCTCTTGAACAGAAAGTCCAAGACATTGATTTCATTACTCTGGAAGTAACCTACATTTATCTGCCCTAGAGGGTTATAGGATTTTTCTTGATTTTTCAAATTGCTTTTTAATGTGGTCAGAAAGTGGCCTATTCATCCTATTCATTGTATTTCCTTAGAACGTAATGAGCATTTTGCTTTCTATTGTCAAATATTCTTTCTTCTAGTAAAGTTTAATTTCTTATTGATCTTAAGGCAGTTTCGAAAATGCCGTATTATTCTTTTAGTTCTCTATATTTGTTTTATTCTGGGAGGTAATTTTCAGTTTTTGCTGTAAAATATTAATTTGGCATTTTGCAATGCTGCTTCTGTTAATTATAACCAAGGCAGAATTTAATTTTCTATTGGTTTTTACTGTCACCTTTATATCTCACACAGATCTCTTTCCACTGTGTTTTATTATCTATTCCTCTTACAGCTTTCTTTCAATGTCCAGCTTTCTCTGAGATTCACAACAGAGAAAGTACCTGAAAAACCACAAAATTTCCCCTCCTTCATCTCTTTTAACCACAGCTTTTGAGGATATATATATATATATATATATATATATACACACACACACACACACACACATATGAATCTGAAAGTTGGAGGAATAGAGACTTTAACTGAAAATTTTATGTGGATCCACCTTGAGGAATAAATTTCTATTGTAATTAGTGATACTTGGTAGATGTGATTTCAAATACAGACCAGCTTCTTAGTCCAAGGGGCCTTGTATTGAGGGAGTTGCTAATGATAATGCCTCACATGAAGATCAAATCAGTTTTATGGGTTTAGCTAAAGAAATGAGAGATTATTTGTAAGTGTTAGAGAAAAACAAGCAGAATTTAGAGTTGAGAAGAAAAAAGATGAGATAAGACAAATAGAAGAGGAGATCAGACACGTTCAAGGTGGTATGGTCATTGGAATATAAACTGGTACAACTACTGTGGAAAACAGTCTGGAAGTTCCTCAGAAAACTAAATACAGAACTACTGTAAAATCCAGCAATCCCACTGCTGGGCATATATCCAGACAAAACTGTAATTCAAAAAGATACATGCAACCCCTATGTTCACTGCAGCACTATTCACAATAGACAAGACAGGGAAACTACCTAAAGGTCCACTGACAGATGAATGGATTAAAAGGATGTGATATATATATAGGAAGAGACTGAAATAATGGCATTTGCAGCAACATGGATGTAACTGGAGATTCTCATATTATGTGAAGTCAGAAGAAAAAGGCAAATACCATAGATACTGCTTAAATGAGAAATCTAAACTATGGCACAAGTGAACCTATCTACAGGACAGAAACGGACCCACAGACATAGAGAACAGCCTTTAGTTGCTAAGAGGTAGAGAGGAGGAAGTGGGACGGATTGGGAGTTTGGGGTTAGTAGATGAAAACTGTTTCATTTAGAATGGATAAACAATGAGGTCCTGCTTATAAAACAGGGAACTATGTCCAGTGACTTGGAATAGATCATGAAGGAGGAAAATATGAGAGAAAGAAAGTAGATATGACTGGGTCACTATGCTGTACAACAGAAATTGATACAACACTGTAAATCAACTATACTAATAAAAATAAAACAAATAGAACAAATAGTTTTTGTGATGTCACTTTGGTGGGAAAAAATGAGTAAAAATTCCTCAGTGCTTTTCTGTCTACCAGCAAGGGGGAAGGTGAGCTTGTTTAGGATCCAAGGAGGTAGCTGGTAGTCAGGAGGATTCTGGTTTTCTCTGGCATGGAGCTATCGTGTCATTCCCAACCACGGGCATGAACGGTATACGCTCTCTTCTCTTTTCTTTCAGTGATTCATTAAGCCAATCAACAAATTTCGGGGGCCCAGTAGTTATTTTAGTATCAGATAAATTTTTATGGCCTCCCAGATGAAACCAACTTCTCCCACATCCTTCCCTTACACATCACTTTGGTTAAGTGAAATTCTGTGCTTGCTTATGCAATCATTTCATGTTTTACATACTGACTCCAAGAGGGCAATGAACCATTTTCCACCAATATCTATTCTGGTGCCTGGCCCATAGCAAGATCTCAAAAATGTTCATTGGAAGAATAATGGATGAATAACAATATAATTAATTATATTTAATAAATATTGCCTCACAATTTTCAATGCACATTTGCATCTGGTATTGATTCTCACATATTAACCCCAGGAACATCTCAGACCAAAGGTAATTACCCTCACTTGCTGGATGGGGAATCTTATTGGTGTAGTGCATTGCCATGGGGACCTGTAAAAAGACGCTGAATCTCTGAAGAAGCAGGAAACCTGCTGGGTGGGTTTCTCTGCACTTCTTGCTAAGATTTTAATTTAAAAAAATGCCTCTCAGGCATACTTTTAGACACATTCTATATGTTAGTTCATAAATTACTTTATGATCTTTAAAAATAAGCATTATAAGCCATATTTTATAGATACAAAAATTAAGATTCAGAAACTTTAAGAGAGCAAGGTCACAAAGCTCTTTCCAGAGCTGTGAAATTATTCTCCATTAATTGGAGGTTTTGATGTTAAGCTATTAGGATGCAGACTGCAACAGGCTCATGTGTATTCTGGGAGATACTGTTTGTCAACTAATAATCTGGTTTACCTCCACTGAGATCAACATCAGAGCCAAGTAATAATGCCGTCCCCTGAAGCCAAAGTGATAGCCTTATTGAAATGGGTTGACAGATTTCTTATTCTGACCAAGGGCCCCACCTATTTCCTTTTGCTTTGTTCTCAGCTGCTTACGTGTAACATGGGAGAAAAATAAATAAATCCTTGGACACTGATCGTGCTGTGATTTAATGTATCTCTGATGCTACCTGGTCCATGAAAATAAACAGAAAGCTCAGCTGGCATCATCTGTTAAACACGTTCTTAAAAATTGTGACCTCAGCCCTGAAAAGGACAACACAGAAAACAAAACACTTGTTTTGTTAAAGGAACTTGAATGTCATAGAGCTTTACTGAAATAATGGTGCACATACGGGGGTGAGGTGTGTTCATAGAGCCCTTCATCCAAGACTGATGCTGGTGACCATGTAGCTATTTTATTGAGAACAATTCTCCTCATATGAGACATCAGATACTGAAATAACTGGTATCCTGAACACATATGTAGAAGATGAAACTATCACCTATGCTTACTGGTTATGCAGAATCAGAAACTTAGAGCATATTAACAAATCCCTTTAGCAAGTGAGCATTTCATTTGGGGAGAAAGAAGTATGTAGTGAAATGAGTTTACACTAACATCAGCTTGAGCTTTTTTTATCTGCGTGACTTATCATGGACAAAGTGTGTAACATTGTATACTCTTTAGAACTCAAGAGATAATATTTCTCAGTTTGTCAGGGATTGGAAAGGTGATTATCCCGAATGTAAAGGGTTTAGCTCCCTTCCTTAATGTACAATTAGCACTATGTGGATTCTTAGACAAGGATAATAATATTAATGAGATATTGATACTGACATGTTGCTATCAATAGTTGTTCTAAATATGTTTTGAGCTGTTCATCATCTCATTTAAATCTCAACACAGCTATGAGCTTAATGGCATTATTTTTAGCTTGCAGATGAGGAAACTGAAAGTTGGGAAAAGAAAGTGATTTAACTGTGGTCTCATAGCCGCTAAGTGCCAGAGCCGAGGCTCACATCCTATCTGACTACAGAGCCAGGACATTCAGTTTTCGCATCTTCAAAATGAAGGTTATTTAAATAATTTATAGTTGAGCATTTAATATAGTTTAATATAGGATGAAATAATAGATTGTTCTGCCTCAAACCTACACAGAGCCCTGTGTGGAATGTTTATCTATATTGAAAAGGACACTGCTACTCCAGATCTCTAATGAACCCTATTCTCTGGGATCATCTGTCTGGGGAAGTGGATTAAGTACCCATGAACATGGACAGACGGAGCTGAGAGAAGAAGAAAAGAACTTTCCTTAGTGCTTATCCAGATATGAGTAAACTTGTGCCCGTGGGTATGTCTGTCCCTGCTTGTTGTTCTGAGCTGTTTTGAGGCAATTACTCCCATAATTCCTCTACTCTCACCCTCAGCAATCATCAGATATCTATTTCATTAAGCTCTGTTGCCTCCGAGATGCTGGGAAGGAGGGAAGTATTCCACTGAAACCATTTGGCATTTTTTAAAGGAAAGTTTTCCTGTGCTCAGTGCTGTTAGATTGGATCACCCGCAATCCATGAGTTGAGAGTTTTATTAGGATAAGCAGTACATTATAATCCTCTTCCCTTTCTCTTATTTGCCTGTCACTCTATGAGATTTCTATGGAAATACTGTAGAACTTGAGAGACTTGAACTTCCCAACTCAAGTGAACTTTAGTTTCAGCTTCTCCAAGAGTCATTCCTATGATTACACCTCTATGTCAAGACCCAGAACTGTTCCACTTATGAAATTTTGGACTCCAGTATTTATTTATTTGTTTATTTATTTATTTATTTATTTATTTATGCATTTATGCATTTATTCATGCACTTATTTATGGCTGCATATCGATATTCCTAGGCTAGGGGTTGAATTGGAGCTGTAGCCACGGGCCTACGCCACAGCTACAGCAACTCAGGATCTAAGCTGCATCTGCAACCTGCACCACAGTTCATGGCAACTCCAGATCCTTAACCCACTAGGCAAGGCCAGGGATCCAACCTGTAACCTCATGGTTCCTAGTAGGATTCATTTCTGCTGTGCCATGACAGGAGTTACTGGACTCCATTATTAAAATCTTTGCTCAGTCTCTGTGACTTACAACTTTATCACTTTCTTAAATCCCCTATTTCTATTCCTTAACTCAAAGTCCTTTAGCCTTTTATCCCTCTGCTTTGTTCAGACTGTAAGACATAAGCAATTCCTCGGCCAAGCTGGATCTCATTTTTGATTACCTAATTTTTTTTGGCATTTATCTTTATTTTTGTGTGTTTCATTTATTAAACATTGCATTTTTATGTAGATTTTCGCTCTTTTTTTTTAGTGCCATGCCCACAGCATATGGAGGTTCCCAGGCTAGGGGTCCAATGGGAGATGTAGCTGCTGGCTTATGCCACAGCCTCAACACCACCAGGTCCAAGCTGCATCTATGACCTACACCACAGCTCACAGCAATGCCAGATCCTTAACCCATTGAGTGGGGCCAGGGATCAAACCCACATTCTCATGGATACTAGTCAGATCTGTTTCCACTGAGTAGAGTTGACATCTTTGTTCCTTTTTATTTATTTATTTATTATTGGTGCACCTGTAGCATAGGAATTTCCTGAGCCAGTGATTAAAACTTAGCTTCCACCAGGACGTGAGATGATGCAGTTCCTTAACCCGTTGTGCCATAGCAGGAACTCCTAAATTGCTCTTAAAAAAAAAGAGAATAACAACCTTGACCTCATGATATCACTGTCTTCTTCCACACCTACCCAGCAACATCCCAAGTCTGCCATTTCTCCCATAACTTTTCTCCTTCTTAAATGTATGTCATGCAAAAAACACTAAGAGCACCAAAGAACATGATGGAGAAAATGGCAACGGTTGTTGTACTCAGACCTGACAGGGCCTTCTTTCACCACTTTGCTTAATCACCCTTCATCATTTTGTTTGTTCATGGGCTATTTCCACTCCCAGCGACTCTTCCAAATCATCATTTTTTTGAGTCATGTTTCAATTAGTGACAACCCTCCACGTAAAATAGTCCTTCCTGTAGCTCACTCCCCATACACCTAAGAATGCCTCACCTGACTTTCCAGACATCTTTACTCCACCCAACTCTGGCTCAAGCATGGATGTGCCTTCTCCTGTGCATCACTGGCCTTTTCACACGGAGTTCCCATCCAATTCACTCTTTTCTCCTCCAGGACTCTCCTCACAGGACACCTCACAGGTGCCAGGAGCTAGGTTTTTTGTGTCATCTATTAACTTTCTAAGATGATCAAAGAAATCCCATCAGTTAGAATCTTAATCTTCTACTCTTTTTAAGCAAATGTTATATTCCTCCTAGGCTGGCGCTTTTACTATCCATAGCACATAATTTCTTCATCCAAATTCTACACCTCACCCCAACACTGCTGGGTCATGTGACAGACATGCCTAGGAACTAGTCCACTATATTCTTTTCTACCAGCAAAACCTTACTTGATTGATGGTTTTTTTCAGTTCTGCTTGTATCCAGCCAGTAAAGGAGTGAAATGCCATGATCTCTTCCAAATACATATGTCATCATATAGCTACTCTGTCTAACAAATAATCTCAACATTAAGCGGCTGAGTTATATATTTAACTCATCATCGTTCAGGTAGGCAATTTTGAATAAAGAAGAACAGCTAAGCTGTTCTTTTGGAATTAGCTGAGTTCTCTCATACATCTGCAGATTGTTACAGGTAGGTAAAAGATTTGTCTGGGACTTCCCACGTATTTCACGAGATACCTGGACTGACGCAGCCGTGCTCTGTGAGTCTCATTCTCCACAGAACTAGGTTGAGGTAATCCACATGGTATTTGGAAGGGGTTCTGACTGGGAGCAGGGAAGCCTTTTAAGATCTGGTACAATGTTGTTCCATTAGATTCTATTGCCCAAACTAGACATAAGCCTAACCCAGATTCACAGACTAGGAGTAGGTTTCACCTCTTTATGGGAGCTGCTAAGTTAATTCACAAAGAATAAAAGGGCATGGGTTCAGGGAGCAGGAAAATTAATTTGGTCAGTTTTACAATAATTCTACTACAACTTCCAATCGCTACTTGTAATTTCCTCAAACAATTTTCCCTAATTTCTATGGAGTAAACACAGTGAGATGAGGAAAAATTGTCACATTATTCTCCCTAAGGAACAGCTCCTTGGTCTAAAGCAACCTCCTTGCATCCCCAGAATTCTGCTTAGGTGAGCTGAGGAGGAGGTTGGATGATCTTCACAAAATAGATCTGCACCTTTTGTAACTTCTCCAGCTTCAGATTTGTCTTCATCTTTGGACTCCACAAATATGCTTGGAGATTTGGATCCAGGTGACAACAATGACATAATGAAGCAGCATGTGGTTCTGGGTATATCTGGAAGGCCCATAGATTCTTTAGCTGCACAAAGAGTCCAACCCAATAGAATGTTATGGCAGCAAGAAGAATATAGGAGCAAATCTGTACCTTTTGAGAAGGACATGGGGACAGACACTGACACCCAAATGAAGGGACTGCTCCCAGCTCACTTGTAACAAAAAAGGAACGGCCTTGTGATGTCCAGCCCAGTGATCCATCAGCCAAACAGTTCAAGTGGGTTTTCCTGACTCTTTTTCCTAGCCCTACATCTCTTTTATTACCATCTAATACAGGGGGCCACTAGTTGACCTCCCTGGAGAGTCTTTTTTTCCTGTTCATGAGTTCGACTCTGCATACCATTAACTGGCGGCCTTACTTTGGGCTTCCAGGGCCTTGCTCTCTGCCCCCTGGAGCAAACCAGGAGTTTGTCATCAGGAGAACTGGCTGTCCCTCTTGGTTCTATGACCTCAGCTAAGCTATTTAAACTCTCTGCACCTCAATTTTCTAACCAATAAAGTCGGGGCCAGATTCTATCTATTCCATCCTATTGTTTCAATAATAAATACGATCCTATCTATGTAGAGATATGACAGGAATTAGTAACTGGCACAGAGTGGGTTTTGAGCCAAGATGACTTCACAGATAATTTCCGCTTCATCCTTTTTCTTTTTCAAGAGAGGTCTTCTTGGATCTGTGTGGGAAGGATGTTTTTCTGCTCTCTCCAGTCCTCCTGGCATCTGGAATGTCCTCAGTTCACACTGGCTGGAGGATTATTTCCTGCAAATTTGAAACTTCTGCAGACTGGCTGTGAGGAAGGCTCAAGTAATATCACAGGCTTGGCCGGGGAGACTGCAGAGAGGACATATCCTGACACAGGACTGTTCATCAGGTGCTGGATAATCAGGGTCCGCAGACAGATATACCGCGTGCTGGGTACTGCTTCACTTAAAGGGCCTGTGTGGTGAGACAGGAGAGGTGGGGGAGGGGATGATGGAATCTCCCAGGGACTGGGTGATTCTTGGGGTGTCTGCAGTCACCATAGAGGAGCTGGTGAGGGAGTTATTTGGGTGGAGAAGGCCCTAGGGAAAGGGATAGCAGGAACAGGAAGTTTTTAATGAGAGGGAAAAGGACTTGCTGAATTCTTTCCATTTGAAAATGAAATCTTTCCCAAGCTCTCCAAAGGCACAACCCAGACAGTAAAACCAAACCATAGTGTGAACCAAATGGGAGGTCTCTGCTTTCCCTTTGTCTCCTTTGAGAAGCTCTGGAGGTGTGAATGTGACAGTGGAGTGTGATGTTAATTTTGTAAGTCTTTACTTGTTTTCAAGCCAACTCATGCCCCAAGAAAATTCAGAATCATAAAGGTAAAAAGACATTCTCTCTCTCTGCCAACCCATATATCACCCGTGAACATTTTAGTGTTTGTATTCCAGTTTATTAAATATGCATAATGAGTAGACATAAAATTTGGGAATAAAAGTTCCTAGGGTTTTTCATAATCACTTTCCTGCCAAAAAGCCATATATGTCATTGTCCTCACAACAAATTTAGGCACCTATGTCAGTTTCACTAAATGTTTGTATCTATCTCATTGAATGATGATTTTCTTTTTCAAAGAAAGACAATCATTCCTTTTTAAAAGTTGTTGCCTTGTGCAATAAGCAGACAATAGCCAAAATTTGTGATATGAGGTCAGAAATATCATCTATGTTTGATAAACTTTGCAAAACACATGATTCTAAGTCACTCTTCAGCAACAGTGTGTATTACTATGTGATGTGATCTTGGGATTCATGTATCTACAAATATCTACTGTTGTTTATACACATTTATAAACACACATACACTGGTATACATAATTAGAATTGTTAATTGTTAGTGTATATAGAGTTTTGTATAATTTTTCTCCTTTGCCAGAACAACAGGATGCTTTTGTTGATAAAATTATTCAAAAGCTCAAGTTTTAAAAACTGCATAATAATCATTGTGTTGTAATGCCCGCGGTCGTGAGACCCCCTCGCCACGAGCACACCAGAGTCAAAAGTCAAAGCCAAAACGGCAAGGGTCCTTTATTGCAGGTTCGAACCTGGACCCCTGCGCACTCGTTACCGGTGATGCAAAGAGGTCCCGACTGCAGTGAGTACAGGGTTTTTATGGACACACACAAACAAGTCAGGGGCTTAGGGAGGTTTCCAAAGGAGAGGGACGCCGAT
Source organism: Catagonus wagneri (assembly GCA_004024745.2). Lineage (NCBI taxonomy): Eukaryota > Metazoa > Chordata > Mammalia > Artiodactyla > Tayassuidae > Catagonus > Catagonus wagneri. The sequence goes on along the minus strand of PVHT021183710.1, from coordinate 3,183,991 downwards.
TGGCTGATATTTGAATTGGGACACCGTCTGCTATATGATTGGCCTGGGATCGTGCGATCGATATTCAGCAAGCAAGCGGGTTTACAGAAGCAGATGTGGCGGTTAGTGACTGGCTATAATTGGCGTGCGCGGGATTTTTGAAAGTTGCAGACCTGGGGGGAATGGAAAATTTCCTAAATGGTAGCCTGTTATGTCTTGGCCGGTTTTATTGACCCTTTGTTGCGAAACACTGTCACAACTGATATTTAGCGAGCAAGCGATGTTACAGAAGCCAAAAGGGAGCGTTAAGTTTCAATTGCCTTAGGTTTCGTCTCTCAGTGTCATTAGCCATTATCATTTACACAATCTTACATTGCTAAATATTTTGAATGCTTCATATTTTGGTCACTGCAAATAGTGTTGAAATTTACAGCATCGTGAATATATATTCACTGCATCTTTACTATCTCTTTGGGATATATTCCTTCATATACGTGTGTGTGTGTGTGTGTGCGTGTGTGTGTGCATGTGTGTGTGTGTGTCAAATTACTTTCCAGAACCATTGCACAAACACCCTTCCCCCACTATAGACTAATTCCTGGTTCCTTCTCCATTAACATTAGTATGAGAGAAACTTTTACAAAAGCTAAGATAATTTGACATGAGGACATTTTACCTTATTTCTTCAGTTTTCATTTGTGTTACCTGGTAAGCTTGAATATATATTATCCTTATATTTATTAGCTATTTTTCTTCTCCTGTAGTGTTCTGTTCAAGTTCTTTGGCCATTGAGCTTCTCGAGGCTCAGTGCTTTTCTAACTGATTTGAATGAACTATTTGGACACTAATGATATTTCCTTTTTCACTTTCATGGTAAATACTTTATGGGGTTGTTTAATTTTGCACTTGGTGTCTTTGACATTTAAAATATGCATTTATTCAAATCCTTTTCAGTCTCCTTTGTGGTTTTCCCCAGGATTCTTAAGACTGTCATCTCCAGGTCACTTAAATTCTTACCTGTATGCAAAAATACTTTCATGCTGCATTTGAGCTTATGGTGATGAGTTGAGTTAAGGTGGGAGAGGCTGAAAAGAGAGGCAGGAGCCTACATACAAGAAAATATTAAACATTTATGAAAGATGGACACATGGCCAAGTCTCTTTCCCTTCCCTTGGTCGTTAAAGGAGGAGGTTTTGCTTGTTTAAATAGCAATCACTGCTTTAAACTAGTTCCTTATCTCACTTCTAGATAACTGCAATCCCTTCCCAATTTTCTTTCCTCACCTCCAATTTTTTCCAATTCTAACTCCTCTGCACATTAAAGACAAGGTAGCCTTTCTTTCTAAAATTAAAAAAAGAAAAAACAAAAAACACTGACCTTTACACTTACCAATTAAAATCCTTGCCATCAGCTTTAGTGTGCAGCTTCTTACCACGGCTTCCCGCACCCTGACATCTGGTCTCGTCTTCCACTCTGGTCTCCCCTTCTGCCTCTCTTCCTCTTATACTTCACACTCTCATGTTATTTCACACTTGGCATCTGCCTTTGCAGTGTGCTCTCCTCTTCAAATCTTTTTTCTTTTTTTTTCTTTTTAATTCTCATAAGTCATTGCCAGCAGCATCTCCTTCAGACAGCACTTCCTTGAACCTACACTTTACTATGTGCTTCTTTTTTTTGTTAGTGGCACCCTAGGCTGAGCTGTATCTTAAAACAACTATCCTGTTGAAATATGACTATGTGCATGTAGCTCTCATTAGACCACAAACATCTTCACATCAAGGACTCTCCTTTACTTTTTATTGTATTCCCAGGGCCTGATACATACTCTGTATACTTTAGGTGCTCAATATTATGCAACTCTCAAAAATTGCTGTCCTCGTCGGAGTTCCCGTCGTGGCTCAGTGGTTAACAAATCCAACTAGGAACCATGAGGTTGTGGGTTTGATCCCTGGCCTTGCTCAGTGGGTTAAGGATCTGGCATTGCCGTCAGCTGTGGTGTAGGTTGCAGACGCGGCTTGGATCCCGCGTTGCTGTGGCTGTGGCCTAGGTCGGCGGCTACAGCTCTGATTAGACCCCTACCTGGGAACCTCCATGTGCCACAAGTGTGGCCCTAGAAAAGGCAAAAAGACAAAAAAAAATTGCTGTCTGTGGAGTTCCCACTGTGGTGGAGCAGGTTAAGGATCTGGCATTGTCTCTGCAGCTGATTGGGTTTCTGCTAGGTGTGGGTTTCATCCCCAGCCCAAATCAGTGGGTTAAAGATCCGTTGTTGCCATAGCTGTGGCATAGGTCGAAGTTGTGGCTTGGATTCAGTCCCTGGTCTGGGATCTTCCATATGCCGTGGGTGTAACAACAACAAAAAAAGACTGCCATCTTCTTAATGCCATTCAGAAGCCACAACAAGACCCAGAATAGCCATCTTCTTATTTCACACTAATTCATTACTGCATCTTCTTTTGTGAAATGAAACTATAAATCCCTCTGAACTTTCTATCCTGAACAAAAGTAAAAGTGAAGGCAGTAGTGCATGTAAATAATTTCATAAGTTGTGAGAAATGATGTCTCTATGTGTGCACGTGTGCGTGCGTTTTTTTAATGTTGTAATTATTTTTATAGAAATATGACATTGTTACAGAATCACAATATTTTAGAATGTTAGATATACCTGTGACCTTGACATAATGCAGTTCAATGGCTTGCAGATTCCCAGATGCTCTTAGGTTCCTTGAAGTTGCTTCAAGCATCATTTCTGAACAGTGTGGGAAAGAGGAAAGCAGATCCAGCAAGGTTTCCAGGCCCCACCTCCACATCCACCAGAGCAATATCAGTTTCAAACATTTCACATGATGGATTTCATATTTTTTAAGTATTTGAAAACAGCTGATTGTTCTAATGCCTTATGATACATAAATAAACCAGAGATCAGAGATGTCATCAGAATTGCCCAAGGTCACACAGCTTGTCAGTGTCACATCCAGGCCAGTGTTGTCTCCCCTACGCACACTGCCTTAGGAAGCTCCTTCCACCTCGGTCCCAGGACATTTTCCATGCATGCTTTTCCATGAATGCCGTGGAATAGGTTTCAGCCCCAGAACATTCTGCTAACATCTTAAAAGTGGTGTGGGTTCTGCTCAACTCCCATCTATACTTCTATCTTTCAAAACAACACTGAACGAATTCCAAATGCTTGTTGTTTCACTATCCACACTTTCAAAGATTCTCTACCTCACTCATATATTCCAGGCACATGTCTTCTAGGCCGACAGGCTGTAAAACCACTCCTTAACAAGAGTTTTACCAGTAGCAGTCTCTTCCAGTTTGGCGGCTTGTTAATCAGCACATTTTCATGAATTGCTCCCTTAAAGCTTGAGTCTAAAAGATGATCAAATTACCCTTTATAGTTCTCTCAAACTGCCAGAGATCAGTTTGCTGGATGAATGGGAAACCTGCCATTATTTGGAAATCAGAACAATGAATCAACACACTGGCTGAGAACCTCACTTGCTTCTTGGATGTGTAGGGTATTTGAGGTTGCTACCCACCAGGATCTCAAATACCAGTAGGAACAAGATACGTGTCAATAGAAACAATGCAGGGCAAAGCATGAAATCAAAAGGGAATATAAAAAATGAGAGAATGAGCCATTCCATCTGTGTGGTGTCCTGAGAACTTGGCAATGAAGATGAAGGCTGAGCAGATTTTTAAACATCAACCTTATTTTAGAGGGCACAGATAGAAAGGCATTTCATGTATAGGAACAATGTTTCTAATATATTCAAACTGTTTATTCAGTGATCTTTCTTTTTTCTTAATACCTTACTACGTGTTAAGAACTGGGTTGGAAACAAAAAGAAAAATCAATTCTTACTGTCATGGCAGTGAGGGAAATAAGTCAGCAATTAAAATTCTGTATAGTACTACAATAAGGGGAAGAAAAGTGACTGAAGTTTTTGTTTGTTTTTTAATATAAGAATTTTGGAAGGCCATGATCAGTCATAACAAGCAAGGCAGCTGTCATGGGGGGAAGTGGCCAGAAGACGGAGGAAACCTCGCATCCTGCAATGGGGAGTGTGGATTCCATTCTGATAACAAAGCGGGCTGGTTTGTTGAAAGCTTCTGAGGAGAGGATGCTACACCTTTTTTCTTACAGAGAAATTGATCTAAAATAGCAAACACGTTGGATAAAGGACTGTGAAGTCCAGATGTAAGGGCAGTCACGGCAGACTGAGTGTCAGGAAGATTGATCTGGAGGAGATGCGTCTGGAAGGATGTGTGGAACACCAGGTGAGGGAGATGAGGTGTGTAGATTAAACACATAAGCTGTGTTCCCAAGCCAGGCAGTCATTAAAGAAAGTGTGCAAGCATAAGATTTCAAGTCAGTGATTTATTCATTCAACAACTATTCATTGAGTTTGAATGATATGCAAAGTACCCTTCTGGGCTGAAAAGGGTAGAAGAGTCAACATACTGTCTGCATTCTGGAGGTGCTTTTGGCTAGCTGAAAAGATGAACAGGAGCTCAGCTTACAGTGATCATTCAGTAAGTGATTACTACATATGGCATTTTATGGTGAATTTTCACTAGTTCTCACCACATCCCCAGGAAGCTGTTGTTTCTATTACTCTCTGACCTTCATGCCTCCACACTAGTAAAGAGCAGGTAGTAGGTAGTAATGGCACCAGCTTCATGGGGATGTCATGATCCTCACAAAGTAAGAATGGGTCTGCTTACTGCCAAGTCCCAAATTTTACCCATCACTCAAGACTGCCTCCCAGGATTTATGGTGCCAGGTGAAGGAAATGCTAAAGAGCTGCGTAAATAAACTACATTAGGAACTTAAAGAAAAAGGGGGAAATGATACGGCCAGGATATTAGAACCTGGGTTTTGGAAGGATCCTATAGAAAGCAGAGTGCTTTCTGACCTGGCACAGAATATCTATCTAAAGCAAACATCACCTCCTCAAACCCAGTGTTTACCTTCTACAAATTGAATAAAGACCAGGATGAAAGAAACTAGTTGTAAGTCTTCAAGGAATTCACACTGGGTAATGAGAAGGCAGTCACACTTTGACCTTTAATTGCGAGGCAAACCAGAAAGTAAATTAAAGTCTTCGATTTAAAATATTAAGGAAAAAAAATACAATCAATAACACCATCAAACAAAAACAAATTAAAAAAGAAATACACATATCCAGGCTCTTAAAGGCACCAGACATCAAACCACAAGTCTATAAACTTCACACAGTGGAACCTTCTGGTAATGAATTCTACAAAACCTTAACTTGGTGGAACTTCTCCCTTCTCTTCTTCTCTCACCTTATTAAACACAAGTTTGGCGTTTAAGGGCTTTGCGGTAAATATGAGTTCTCGTGGTACTCACTGTATTTGCAGAAGAGTTTCAATTGTCATTATTTCACAATTAATAGATGAGGGTAGGCAGGAGAAGGAAAAAGAGAAAGATCTGATGCATGATTGTCCTTGTTCCAACGTTTCCTTGGCAATATGTTTTAGAATGCTTCTCAAATCTGTCACAAAAACATCTGCCAAACATTCTACTTCAGGGAAAACCTCCACTGTTTTTACGTGCTGCTAGATCAATGGCATATTTCTCCAAACTGTAAAGTGGGTTTAGAGTTTGCTGGAAATTTAAGAAACGAGGAATGAGAAGCTCATTTGATGGCTGGTTGCATAAAAGTCAACACCTGTTACTTGGATTTTTTTTTTAAATATCTGGTTAAGGGAAAATGTCAAGGGCTTTTCAAATTTGCATCAATTTGAATAAAACCATTGTTATACCACTTGCAAAAAGTCAAAACACTTTAGGGGAAATTAGAACAGATTTTTTTTTCTTTGCAGAGATTGACATAAAAGCAAAACCTCAGCGATCTTAATCTGAAGTAATCTTGTGAGAATTGCCCAAGCCTATATTTGCCAATTAAACTCATGTTCCAGAAGATAAAGCATTTGCTGAATTAGAGTATATAATTTTATAGATAAGGGAATCACTGCTCTTCATAAATATTTTATCAGGAAGTGAAAACATGTAAGCTTATACTCCTGATCAAGCCGTGAATATCAAGGATCTTCTAACTTGAGGTTTCTAGAAAAGTAATTTTGACTGAAAATCCAAATTCCATAATGTGTTCTCCAGTAAATAAAAGGCTATATATCTGCAAACAAAAAACAAAATAAAAAAATATGAACAAAACAGTTGCAAACTGATTTTACGTGAACAGTTATATCAGAAAATAAATGTAACATGAACTTTTTCCTCGAAAAGACAAATTGAACCTGAAAATACATCTCAAGTATCTCTAATTGCCATTAGCTGGATAATTAGGTCTCAAGTAGATTTATGTGGTCTTGGGCACTTAGAGATAAGCATCACGGTGTGTGGAAAAGAGCCCCATAAGTAGGTGTTGCAGTCCTAGCTGTTATGAAGTGTTGGATAATGTGGACAGCATTAAAATTGGTACTTACTTTGATAAGGGTGATTATAAGGAGTAATGAGATTTATCCAAGATGTACATGAGTCATTTAGGCAATATCTAGTTGAAAAAACTGCATTTTAACTTTCTCATCTTGGGTTATTAAATTTACCCATTAATGAGTCTTACTAATTAGTATCTGAGAGCTATTGATATATAAATTGACTCCTAAGTTACTCTTTAAAATGAGTAAAAAACCAAAAAGACTTAAACTTTTAGGTGGGCCACTTGGTTATCCATCCCTAAGAAGATAAGAATTTAATGAAATCCTCTGAAACCACATCTGAATCAACAAATGAGGCTGTGGAGCTTCCACCTGTAAGATTCCAGTGACTGAATACTCAGTCTTAGGGCCAGAGAGCCTTTTATTGGAAGTAAGAGGACAGGAATAGGAGAAATTAGTTCATTATTCTTATCTTGTTTTTCTTTTATGTATTACCAATACCAGAATCTAGACCTGGGACTCTTCCCCACCCTTGGAATAGCAGAACAAAAGAAAATTTTGAGGAAGAATGGACAGCTGCCTGGGACCACTCTGTTCTAAGTCCTACAGAGAACCCCATTCCATCCTGGACTGCTACATCCTCTAGCAGTAAAAATTTATAGAGTTTCTGTTGTGCACCAGGTGTTCTGATAAGGGCTATGGAACTGATTAACTTCTTAATGCTCATAAGAATTCTACAAAAAAGACATCATCATTATTTCTCTTAAAGTGAGGAAACTGAGGCCCAGAGCAGTTAAGCAATTTTCCTGCTATGTGAGAGAGCTAGGGTTTTAACACAAGCACCATGGCTTCACAGCCTTCACTTTTAATCATCGCATCTTACTGACTTTCCAATTTATATTAGGATAAAAATTGATATTTGAAACAGCATCTCTGAAGGCCAGAACCAAGAGTGCCTTATTACATTTTTTCTATGTTCTCTTCTTAAAACTTTAATATATTGTCTTTATGGGCAGAAATCACAATTATGTGAAATATTAGATTAACCAGAGCACACAACCTCTAATATATCTTGCACGACACAGCAATTACTGACTATCAAAGAGCCATCGCTATTCATCTTTATCTTTAGTTCTGGTCCTGAAGTAAGGTCACTTTTTTCAGAGCTTGTTTCCCTGCTCTCTGCAGTGTGAGTCCTTATTGTGCCCTGGATCCTCCTCAGTCCCCTGTTAACACTTCCCATTAGTTTGTCTATCCTTCACCCTGGCTTTAAGAGGCTGACATCGTGGCTTATTACTTTCTGACCAAATCCCCATCACCCAATACAATGCCTTGCCCAATGAATGTTGACTGAATTAAAGGATGGGAAAGCCTCAGATCTGATTTCTATTTATGCGAGTGATTATATTTACATTAACTGCCTTGGAGGGATGTTATGAAACCTGGGTCAGAGATAATGCTTAGGAAAGTGTGAAGAATTAAAACATGGTTCAAAACAAGAGGCTCTTTCTCATAAGGTGATCTGTAATTATTCTCATCAACAGGTAAACTTGACATGTCTGAGGGAGTCACACTCCAAAAAAGTGATTATTGGGAAAAATTTCCAAAGCCATTTCAAAAATTAGATCACACCGTCTTTCAGTTCAGTAAATTCTGGTCCTAGTTGTGAGAGAAAGAAGAGACTTAGTTTCAGAGGTCCTAGATGAAACAGAGTTTATAGAACCAGAAGAAATAAGCACAACAAAGATATCATTTTTAAATAGATATTTCTCCAAAGAAGACATACAGATGACCAACAGGAATATGAAAAAATGGTCAACATGGCTTATTAGAGAAAAGCATATCAAAACTACAATGAAGTATCACCTTATACCTATCAGAATGGCTGTCATCAAAAAATCCTATAAATAATAAATGTTGGAGAGGGTGTGTACCCTCCTACACTATTGGTGGGAAGGTAAATTGGTTCAGCCAATATGAAGAACATTATGGAGGTTCCTTAAAAGGCTAAAAATAGAGTTACCATACGATCCTGAAATCCTATTCTTGGGAATATATCCAGAAAAAAATCTAATTTGAAAAACATTCACCCTAATGTTCACAGAAGCAACATAAAAGCACATCAACAGATGAATGGATAAAGGTGATGTGATATATATATATATATATATATATATAGAGAGAGAGAGAGAGAGAGAGAGAGAAAATTTTACTCAGCTGTAAAAAAAAAAAAAAAAACATGAAATAATGCCATTTGCAGCCACATGGATTGACCTAGAGATTATCAAATTAAGTGAAGTAAGTCAGAAAGAGAAAGCTAAATACCATATGATTTTACTCATATGTGGAATCTAAAATAAATACACAAATGAACTTATTTACAAAACAGAAATAGTCTCACAGACATAGAAAACAAATTTATGGCTACAAAGGGGAAATAATATAAGTGTCCATTCATGGGAGAATCGAAAAAGAAAATGTTCCAGTTCAAGTTAGCAGTGTAGCAAGATTCTGAATTCGTCTCTTCCCATGGACATATTGAATCTATACTTACTTATAAGGCAATTTCTCCTAAAAAATTGAACAGCTCTGTAAAATAATTGGCCCAGAGACCACACAGAGATAGGCAGGAGAGACAGAGACACCGCAGACACCCCTGATGTGATGACTTGCAGTAGAGGTGTTTATTACTGAGGAACCGGAACACAGACTTAACCCACACTGGGGCACGGTGAAAAAATAGTGGTTCCAAGGGAACATACACTGTATGTGAAGAAAATCAATGTACTAACCCTTCAGAATCTGCTCAAGAGACAGAGAGCTTCTCTCTCGAGAGTCAGAGGTGCCAGTGAGTGCTATTTTGTTCCCCTTCCACCTTTATAGTACAGTGAAATGAAGACAAGTAATTTACCTGATAGAGTTCAAAGTAAAGGTCCTAACGAAGCAAACTGAACTCAGGAGAAGCATGAAATGACATGTGGTTATGAAATAAAGTGTAGGAGAATAAGAACTTCAACAAAGATTTAGAAAATATAAAAAGAATCAGTCAGGAGTGGAGAATACAATAATGGAATGAAAAGCACATTGGGGGGAATAGACATTGGAGTAGATGATACAGAAGAATAGATCAGAAATCTGAAAGATGAAATAGTGGAAAGCACCCCATCAGAAGATCAGAAAGAAAATAAAATATTTTTTTAAAAATGAAAGCTCTAGGACAACATCAGGTGTACTAAATTTTGCATATCAGAAGGAAGAGAAAGAAAGACAGAGGAAACCCAATTGAAAGAACAATGGCTAAAAATCTCCCTAGTCCAGGGAAGGAAACAGATATCCAGATCCAGGAAGCATAGAGAGTCTCAAACAAGCTGAATCAAAAGAGACACACTAAGGCGTATCCTAATTAAAATTTAAAGTAAAATATATAGAGAGAATTTTAAACACATCACGAGATAAAAAACTAGTCACGTACAAGGGTACCTCCATTAGGCTGTTAGATGATTTTTTTCAGCAGAAATTTTACAGGCCATAAGGAACTGATACAATATAGAGTACTGAAAGTTTAGAAAAAAAAGATAATTACACTGAGAATATTCTACCCAACAAGCAAAGCCAAAACCAAAGGAGTTCATCACCACTAAACTGGCCTTGCAAGACATGTGAAATCATCTTTAAGCAGAAAATAAAAGACTATAACTGGAAAAATGAAGGAAAGAAAAAGTCTCACTGGTAAAGGCAAATATACAGTAAAAGTAGCAAATCAGTCACTTAAAAAGCTAGTATGATGGATAAAAAACAAAAGTATTAACTAGTTGAGAACTACAATAAATAAAGAGACACACAAAAATAAAAGACATAAAATATGGTATAATGTGTCACAAACTATTTCATCTTAAATTATTAATAATATTATTATTAATAACTATATACACACACACACATATATATATAAATATATATAAATAATTTAAGAAAGAGTACCCAGCTCTTTGCATAAACTGAATGGAACTTGAGAGCATTATAATAAGTGAAATGTCAGACAGAAGAAGACAAATACTGTATGATCTCACTTACATTGACATCTAAAAAATAAATAAACCCATGGAAACAGAGGACATATCTGGGGGTTGCCAGAGGTGGGGAATGCGAGGTGGGAGAAATGGCTTAAGATGCTCAAAAGATAAGAACATCCAGTTATAAGATCAATAATTTCTAGACCTTTAATGTCCAGGACGGTGACAGTAGTTAATGACACTGTGCAGGATACTTGCAGGATGCCAAGAGAATGGTTCTTAAAAGTTCTCATCAAAAGAGAAATATGCTGCTATGCAATGTGATGGTGACCATTTTGTTAATTATTTCATTCCAGTTACATTTTGTTATCAAATCATCATGTTAATAACATATTTTCATTATATCATAATAAAACTGGGGAAAATTAAAAGCTTAGAACTTTCCACACTATCATATGCTTTACTAACAGCAGCCATACTCACCTTCCATTCCAGCTTCATCTCCTGATTCTTCTTTCACTAAGCCCAAAGTGGTGTCGGCAGATCCGGAAAGGAAGCATTTCAGTGTTTATGCTTAATTTAGGGTTAATATACATGTAAGTGATAAAAATCCGGAATTCCCATCATGGCTCAGTGGTTAACTAACCTGACTAGTATCCATGAGGACGTGGGTTTGATCCCTGGCCTCACTCAGTGGGTTAAGGATCTGGTGTGGCTGTGGCTGTGGTGTAGACTGGCAGCTACAGCTCCAATTCGACTCCTTTCCTGAGAACCTCCATATTCCCTGTGTGACAAAAGACAAACAAACAAAAAAATCTGACTGAAGATACCTTATGTATAGAAGGGAAATTATTCACAAATACTAGGCTACCCTGTAGAATAGTTAAGTTGTCTCAAGGAAAAGAAAGCAGGGAGACCAAAGAACATCCAGAATGGGGAGCTTAAATACCGTTAGAGCCTATCTGTCTCCTAGATGTGCTTTTTTTCTCTCTGTGCTAGCTTCATTCTCCTTCTCTCCCTCACTGCAAACAGAACCATAGACAGCTTCCAAGCACAAAGAGCTTCCTTATCCAAAGGAAGAACATGTTGACTGAGGCTTAGATTCAAAATCTTGGGGAAGGACCCTGTTTGGCTGACTAATGGCCCCATGTCTCCTCCGCACCAGCACAGTGAGGCCAAGGATAGAAGGCAGAAGAGACCATTCCACGTTGCTGGAAGGGGACTCACACAGATCACTGGACACCCGCCCCTCCCTTCCCCGACCAGGTTGGAATTAAATCAGGCTGGGCAAGAACTGGAGACATGTTTGGAGGAAAATCATTCTTAGGTGTAGAATATGTTGAAGTCCCATATGCTTCAAGACTCAACAGATGCAGACGATGGCCTTTGGAATGGATAAGCAATGAGATCCTGCTGTGTAGCACTGGGAACTATGTCCAGTCACTTGTGATGGAGCATGATAATGTGAGAAAAAAGAATCTATGCATGTATGTGTAACTGGGTCACCGTGCTGCACAGTAGAAAACTGACAGACTATTGTAAACCAGCTATAGTGGAAAAAATAAAAATCATTATGTATAAAAAAAACACATTTCTTTTTCCCTACAATTCATTCACCCATATTTTTGGCTTTTGACAACCTGGATTCACTAGCATGTTTGCCTGGCAAATAGTAGAAAGGTGAGAGACATATTTCTACTTTATGCTCATAAAATTATAATGTAAGCAAGGGGAACCTGGTTCAGGGACATCCAGGAGAAGTTAAATGGGCAGATCCAAGGTAAGACTCAAGATAGAGCTGCCAGAATCATAAAGTTGTAATGTCATGAAAACAAGGATTTCTGGATTTACATCTCATTTAGCTATAGAAAAAAAAAATCCTGCATAAAAACGCCCCTACAGATATCTCAAATGGTGTTTTCAACATGTATCCTTTCTAATTCTTAAGTTAGTCATACTGGGTTAGTTGTTAAAGATACAGGTTTCGGACCTACTGGAACAGGGTATTTATGGGTGCTGTCTGGAACCTGGACTTTAACAATTAGTTCACATGATTTTTACAAAGTTTAGCATTCTTGGTCTCAGGCAGTAGATGCTGCAAATACGTGCTTGAGACAGACGGCCTTTCCTGGTTATGGCATATACATTGGTACAACCTTTCTTAGAAGCAGGTTTACTATATGTGCCAAGATCCTTAAATGTTCATATTCTTTGGTCTTTGTAATTTTACATCTGGGAATGTTTTCTGAGAAATTATTGTGAAACATAGGGAAAAAATCGCTAAGTAGAGATTAAGAGTCCTTACTTCAAATTATGAGGAGAAAAAAAGACACAGTAAGATGAGTGAGGTTATATCGATTTTGATTAATCTACCTCAATGTAATATTATTCAGACATTAAAATAGATGTGCGTGAAGAATATACAATAATTTCTCAAATTTCTTAAATTATGATATTAAATGAGAAAAAAGAACACATGGTGTAATTACAGTTGTGTATATCAAAGTTACAAGATAACATCATATCTGGGAAAATACCAGATAAAAACCTTAAATGACGGGTCGTTCATTGCATTATGAACAGTTTTTTCTTTTTCTCTGCTTTTCTTAATTTTCGACACGTTAGTACAATAAAGATATGTTATTCTATTACTCTGATATGTATTATTATGTAATAAAATTAAACTATTATTTGATTGTTACATAAAATTCGTAATACTCAGACGGAAATTGGAAAAAAAAAATCCCACTTCCTGCCTGCCTCTTTATACACAGATGTTATGGAACCATAGCCCCATTAACTGGCTCCTTTGGTAAGCCCTTCCTTATTTTCTACTTCATTTTCTGTGCCTGGGTGTCTGGATAACCCTGCCTGGAGAACTTCCCTTGCTCTCCTCTGTTGCAATGTCTCAGCATCCTAAGAGATAAAATTGAGGCTTCCCAATACCTTCTGCTCACAGTGACCTCCTTCATGCTTGCATTTCTGCCCACCCAGTTCATTACTTCCCCCTAACACCTAGCATTGCCGATCTGTTTAGAACAATGCAGACGAATCATGGAGGCCATTCCAATGTAGAACACCACTGGAGAATAAAGAAAACTTGAAATGAGTATTTTGACTGTGTTTCTTTTTACATTTTTTTTTAATGGCCGTATTTATGGCACATGGAAGTTCCCAGGCAAGGGACTGAACCTGAGCCACAGCTGCAACCAACTCTACAGTTGTGGCAATGCCAAATTCTTTAATCCACCGCTCCCACCTGGGGATCAAACCTGAACCCGCACCTCCTCAGGGACCTGGGCTGCTGCAACTGGATGATTATCCCACAGCCGGTACTCCATCTAAGTATAATTTTTACTCTTCATTTCTTCATTCCTGATATAATATTTAATATAGTAGATTCTTTCTTTGTAATCCTTAATCCAGTGAGTTTTCATCATAGCCTTCCTATGTCCTACAGATTTATACATTTTTTACTCTCATATCGCTTTAGGTTGAAGCTTTCATAGTCCTGAATTTATCACTGATTCCTGCAAAAGACCTGTCTGGTTGCATGCATTTATGTATGTATGTATGCATACATGTATGTATGTACATATGTATATATGTAAGTATGTTTGTACGTTATGTATGTAGTACATTATATCCCTCGTCCCTATTCTTATGTTCTCCTTCTTCCAAAAACAATGATTCTAGTGTTTTTGACTTTTGTCCTTTTACTTGTGTATAGTCTTATAGAATACGGGTCCTTTGCCATGAATATTTAACACACGTTACATGGTATTTGTGCTACAGACTTTAGGTTGTCTTTTTTCTCCACTCAACATTAAATTGTCAAGGAGTAGCCATGTCTGTGAAGACACATCTGGTCTGTAGCTGCGAACTGCATGCAGCATAGCCTACTCATTCTAATTACCATTCCTCTAATTATTAACACCTACACTGACTCCAATCCCAACTGCTATTTGTTTTTACAATCCCTGTGATAAGATGCCTATGCTGCAATTATTTCTTTTAACTTTGGTAGGAATAGAAGCTGAAAAGAATGTCACCTAGAAATGGCAAGCAGTTTCTGTCCTCTAATTGGAGATAAATTAAGTTAAACTCTGGAACAAGTACTTTCTTTGTTCTGAGGAAAAGAATAGGGACTTTTTCCTTTTGGTTATAAAAAAAATTAACAATTCTTATTTTGAGCGCCAGGGGAGAGACCGTGAAGTTAAAGTAAACCTGACCATCCCAGATTCAGAGTTTGTCCTTACTAGTCATGTAAGTTGAATGTCTTTTTCAGCTAATTTAGACTTTGTATAGACCATGTTTCTCTGGACCAAAAGACTTTTTTTTTTAAATGTGACTTTAGACTAACCTAAGCCTATATATATATGAAAGCTTTTTTTCCCTTATGAATTGTATTTGTTCTTTGTCTTTGAGGAATTTTTTACAGTCTATGCAGAGGTGAGATTATGAACATGGCTGAAGGACTTATAGATATGGACCTCATTCATTCACTCAACATAGACTTACTGAGATTTACTGGGTTCCATGCATTAGAATAAGCACTATTCCATAAAAAACAAAACAAAAAAACTTCAGCTTTCATAAATGTTATAGTTTTCCTCTTATCCTGGAAGAGTAGCTTGGAAAAAATAGTGCCTTCTCTTAGTGTTCCTTAAATATACTTAAACATCGATTTTCCACAACCGCTGTTATTATTTATGAAGCCATTAATTATAACTATGCTAATATCTTGGATGGAAGAAATATCACACTACATAAACACATCAATAGAAAATATATTTGGGGGAAGTGTTTTCTTAAAAGAAAGAAATTATATTTAAGAGTAAATAGTAGTTGGTATAATTAAAATCTTGTGTCCACTTTCCTGTCTGGAAACCCACCAACATAATTTTGGAAAAAGTAGAAAAAGAAAATAAAATACCATCTTCAAAAACACAAGGTGAAAGGAAGCCATACAACAACTCATAAAATATAAAGAATATCTGAAATAAAGTATTTTAAAATTAGGACAAGTGAAAACCTCTTCAAATTTACAGATAGATATGCAGCTCTCTAAAATAACTGTCACAGTGTTGACAGACCCATTCAGTGATTCTTTAAAGATGAAAGTATGCAAGAGAGCTGGACGGATAGAAGAGAATGTATCCTCACAGCGACAAGAGAGCAGCTCTGGAGACAGAGCAGAAGGAAGAGCCAGGACGACAAGCAGACTAGATTAGCAGAGATATTACCAAAGCCTCTCAGGGGCAATTTGGAAGAGGAAGAAAAGCAGGTAACAACACAGAGTACCTGATATTTCCAGAAATTTACTGTGAGCCCTAAAACTCCTTGAATACTCAAACTAGGTGAATACATGCCCTCAGGCCAGAGGACATTGATTGAAGAACAATTGAGACCATTAATCAAAATGTAAGGTGTTGATTTTCTCTGCCCTTTGCCTTCTGCTGGCTTTCCCACTTGCTGGGAGCCAGTAACTGACTCAAGAAACAATTCTCTCAACCCCTGTATTAGAAAACAACTTCAAACACTTGTAACAGAACTGACTAAAACTTGTAATAGAACTGACTAAAAACTTTTAATAGAACTGACAAAGAACTGACTCGGGACCTATGTATAGATTCTGAAATTAAATAATAGCAATATTGATAAAAGGCATACGAACAAAATAAAATACCTAAACTTGATCAGAATAATTCTAGAAAGGGGCAAAGAATCAGATACAATAAAACTGAAAAGAGTTTCTCTAAAAATAAGAAAAACTCGGAGTTCCCTTCGTGGCTCAGTGGTTAACGAATCTGACTAAGAACCATGAGGTTGCGGGTTCGATCCCTCACCTTGCTCAGTGGGTTAAGGATCCGGCGTTGCTGTGAGCTGTGGTGTAGGTTGCAGACGTGGCTCGGATTCCGCGTTGCTGTGGCTGTGGCGAAGGCCGGCGCCTGCAGCTCCTGTTAGACCCCTAGCCTGGGAACCTCCATGTGCCACAGGTGCGGCTCTAACATGAAAGGCAAAAAGACAAAAAAAAAAAGAAAAAAAGAGAAAAACTCAAAGGATAAATCTTAAAGATCAAAGGAAAAATAAACTACAGATAATATAAAATAAACAACAAACTCTGAAAATGCTACAAAAGGATGTTAAAAATTGAGAATAGACCAGAAAAAGAATAATAATGAAAGATAAAAATAAAACCACTGTGAATTTTAAATTTATGTTCACAATAATAACTGCAACACCAACAAAATTAAGTAAACATGATGAAAAATATGTCCAGGGACACTAGAATAATCGTGAAAAAATCACACATAGAGTATAGAAAAAAATAATATGAAATGTTTATTATCTTGGATTATAAATTTTGAAACATGTTTCACATTGACAGTGTCAAAGAATAATTCATAAAAACTCAAGTTTTACTATGATTGCATCTTCAAGGCTAAGGAACAAAATCCCCAAGGACGGATGAAATTTTCCTGAAGGAAATGGACATTCTTCCTAGAAAATTGTATATTCTGAGTGGAGAAATCTGAACTAGAAAAGATAATCACAGAATAGCATGAGAAAGTCTTATTTTGTTATATCAGCCCTGGAAAACCAATACAATAACCGAAAAATAGCTGCAGTAGTCACAGTCATAGTTCTAGCAGAAACATTTACAGGGCATTTACTGCATTCTAAGTAATGTCCTACGCACTTACATCTATTAACTCGCTTAATCTTTATCACAGCTCTAAGAAGATTAAATGAGTTAACACTTGCAAAATGCTGAGAAAAGTACCTCAATAGAATGAGTGCTTAGAAAACATTACCTATGGATAACTCTATATTTTAGAGTGAGTAGACAAAGGTACAGGGGGATCACATAATTTCTGTACATTTTCATAAGTGAAGATGTTAGCACTCTTATCAAATCCCCCAGGGCCAGGCTGGGATAAAGACATGACCACTATAGAACAGCTTTGTTCAGCAGGACTAGAGTCCCATGGTGGACATAAACAATGGGAGCTGCAGAGTAATAAGATGGTGCTGTGATCTTTACAGAAACCTCTTAGAGGCCGTCCGTGTTAGCCGGTGGTGGATGCTGAAGATACGCACATTAAACCCATCCGCACAAACTCACACCACTTCTTAGTTGATCCCAAAGTTTTGAGTCACTCACTTAAGGTCTCATTTCTTTCCACATAGAAGTCTATAGCAGCATTAACGCATAATCCATGATGTAGTAACATTTTTGGAGCTTACCTCTCACCCTTTAAGAAATTAGTTCAGTGATTTATGTAGGATTCCAGACTGCCAGAGAGGGAAAGATTGTGTGTGTGTGTGTGTGTGTGTGTGTGTGTGTGTGTGTGTGTGTGTGTTTTCATTTCAACCAAGAGCAAGGCCATCTGCTAAAGTCAAGGGGCTTCCAGACTTGCTTTCAGTTCAACTACCTGCCTCAGCTTTCCTGAGCTTCCCAGGTTATTAACTTCAGGTAATTTCATATCCTCTGACATTTCTTTCACTATCTCAGAAATATCTGTTACCTAGAGGAGACCAGCCCATCTCTCCTCTCTCATGCGGGGAGACCCACAATACAGGAAAACACAGGAACAAAGAAAGATTCAATGAACGGAGACAAGGCATGTCTAATCTGTCAAGGTAAGCATTGCATTCAGCCCATTCCTTTTAGGATTGAGCGCAGCATCCTAATCTCACACACTCTGAAAGTAGAAGCCTGAGAGTGTTTAGGGGGGTGTTTCTTAATTCCAGGAGCATCTTCATCACCGCTGGGAGCCACCACCTGTTCCTAGCAGATGCCACCATCATTAATCCGTCAACACTTGCCAAGTTATACTTTATACACTCAGCATTCCTAGCAGGAAAACAATATGGTTTCTCCTGTGGCTACTTTTCTTGCTGCCTGATGCAACTGCTATTTTGAATTTTTCCTCAAACCACCGATTTGTCTTCTTCCCCTCACTGCTTGCGAGTTAGTTACGTATATCTCAGCGCTTGGGCAGACGAGAGTGTGGAACGGGAGGGCCAGTGTGGATATCGTTGTGATGGCCAGACTGCTGTCTCAGGCCACTGATTATTTTATTTGCAGGAGTAAACAAGGATCTGTATGTGTGTGTGTGTGTGTGTGTGTGTGTGTGTGTGTGTGTGTGTATGTGTGTGTACATGTATGCTGAGAAGAATAGCCCGGAAAAAGACACAGAAAGGAAACATGGTTTCTGGCCCCTTACACACAAAGGATATGCAGAAAGAATCTTAATGGGCCATTTAAACTTTGTGATTTTTGGATGCAAGTAGTGTCACCACAGAGCCCGGTTAGCAAAGGATGACATAAAATACGGAGGAGGAGGCTACTTTGACATATCAGGTTCTTTGGCTCCTCAATAGTTTTGCAGCCTTGAGTTCAAGCATCTTAGGAAGGCATAGGCTTTCCACGGAGATGGCAGCAGTGAGGATATAAGTGACTTGGGGAGAGCCTGGCCTGAGGCCGCAAAGGAGGAACATAGATACGCTTGCTCTTGAGCGTATATGAGACACTCCCTAACTGAGGGAATGTTCTGGTTTTGAGTGGGGTGCAAAGAGCTGGGACAGGGAGATGGACGACTTTCTATAGTCAGCCTTTAGTATCAATATGCAGGTATTAGGGGTCATGCCATCTCTTTATACTCCACTGACCATCAGACTCTGACAGTCCAAGTTCCATGTAACGATTTGTTCTGTCCTCGGAGACTGTTGCCCTTTGTTGGTATGTTTGCTTTATGTTTGGTGTGTGCATGTGTATATCTGCATGCACAGAATAGAATAGTTATGGTCTCAAGTTCAGCCTCAAATTCATGGCATTTTATGTGCCTAACCACCAAAACTGCCCTTCCCACCAGCAAAAAGACTGGGTGTGTCATTTTTACATTTTTGTATATGTTCTGAAAATATCTGTTGAGCATATAAAACATGCATCACTTGGATTAGACATATTTCTGAAATTTCTTGGTTTGCTTTAATCTATTAGTTAGAGGAAGGAGGAATAGTAGGGAGATCTTTTTTAAAAATCAGATTTACTTAATGCTTTATGCGTACCAAAAACTTTAAAAACATACTTGGCATGTAATGACTCATTTAAAACCCACCGTGACCCACCGTGCTTATAATTCCCATCTTAAAAATGAGAAAACTAAAATTCAGAGAAGCAGCATAGCTAGCGGAGCTCAGAACTGAAACCAAAACTGTATTGCTCTAAAGCCTTTGTCTACTAGTCCCCTGTAGACAATGAAGAAGGGATTCTTTTCATTTTTATGTCACATTTTCCCTTCTGAACTATGGTTTAACTTTTTGGACTCTTTCCAAGAATCATTTGTGTTACTGCATGAACTATAATACAAAGAATTACAAGTGAAATCAATGATTGGATTCCAGTTATCAAAACACTAAAACAAAACAAAACAAAACAAAACGAAACTGTGACATGGTAATATATATGTCTTTATTAATACATTAACATAATCTAGTAGTAGATTTAATAACTTCTGTAATGTAACTATAGTGTTATTTTCTTTTGAAATGATGGAAATGTGATGGAAAGTTCTGTGATTTCTGTTGGTGACCAAGCCACAGCTTCGTATATTCTATTGTGGTTTGTGGCCTCTGCAGTTTCTTGGACCTCAGGTTAAGGCCTCTGAATTAAGGGGAAGATAAGAATGTTCAAATCCATGAACTGCCCAGACCCCTGGAGCCAAGCTGCGTTTCACAAGTCCTTGGCCTTGAGTCCTCCTCCAAGGCAGCTCCCAAAGATTTTCTTATCTCAACTGCCTTTTTTTTTTTCTTTTTATTGTTTTGCCCTGAATCTTCCTGCAGATGGACATTCTCTCCCTTATCCCGGAGACTCACTGTGGTTTCATGCTGTGTTCCCTTGAAATCCCAGAAAGAAATTAATACAGCCACACATTCTCCATCCTTCAGTGTTACCAGGCTCTCTTTTTGTCGCTAGCCTCTCTTTTTGTCGCCAGTCTCTGTTCCGGGCCATTTGAGTTTCTACCTGTTGAAGTGATTATTTAGACACTTGCGCTGAAAGCCTTTGAGCCCGGGTCCTATTTGTTTGACTTTGAGGAGGGGGAACATATGTTTCTCCCCTTTGGAGTTTCCTCCTTTAATATTCAGATCAAGGACTCAGACATAAGCAAAAGTTACGCTTCTCTAAAAATCAGGAGTTATGTGTTCACCCACTTCCCACCTCAGAATCCACTGCCCTGTCCTCTCTCAACTGGTTTCTGGGTTATTCAACCTGAAAACCAAGCCTGGTCAAATCATGGTCTGCTGAGATTATGCAAGGATACATACAACGCTGTTAACAGGAAGAGATGTGTAGAGTGGGATAAAGAGTGGCTTTCGTTCACTTAACTTTTTATTTGTGCATTTATTATTTATTTATTTATTTATTTATTTTCAGGGCTGCACTTGCGGCATATGGAAATTCCCAGCTATGGGTTATATCGGAGCTGCTGTCAGCCTACACCACAGGCACGACTATGCCAGATCCTTAAATCACTTATCAGGGATCCAACCTGCATCCTCATGGATACTAGCTGGGTTCATTCCTGCTGAGCCATAATGGAAACTCCTTGTGTTTTTAAATGCAATGTTTTTATAACATGAACAAATGTTTTAAAACCACATATATGAGATACCAAAAAGTATGTAGTTCAGAGAAGAGGGGCTGGCTATACCTACAAACTAGGAAAATTCCCTTGGCACTTTTATTTTTCGCTTTCAGGGTTTCTTTGCACAGATAATGAACAGCCATGCAGAGGGCCTCCTAATTTACAAAGTATGGGCACAATCGTTGCCTCTGTTGGCAGTCAACATTTCGATGGAATTGATAGACCTAGCCGTTTTATTGCATTCCCAACTTACAGAGGAGAAACTGAGACTCAGGGTGGTTTAAATGAATAAACTGTTGTTGAAGATCGCAGTCTGCGATGGAGGGAGCAAATCAGAGTTACAGGAGCTGCAGGACGGGCACAGAGAGGCTCTGGACATTGCAGGTGGTGGGGGGCTTGGCGGTGGCAGGAACTGGAGGGTGCAACACTCCCTTCCTCTTGGTTATCCTCCCACAGGTTGTTTTCCCCACTGCTCTGTACAGATGTGCTGTCATCCCGTTTCCTTTTTTTCTTTTTTTAAGAAAAATAATAATTGAAATGTATTTTTTGCTGTTCCCTAACATATGGGCTTGAGCACATATAAGGCGTATGACACGTTGATCTGACACATTTCTCTGCTGTATTATGATTGCTATGGTGGGGCAGCTAACTTTTTCATCATAGCACATAATGATCATTTCTTGGGAGTCAGTTGTGGAGGAATAGGAGAGAGATTGTTTTAAGGTTCTTTCCCCATTTGGAGGTGAAGAATTGGAAGCTCAGAGACATAAAGTTGCTTGTTCACACTCCGAAACTAGAGATGGGATTCAAACATGGGTACGCTTGTCTAAACTATTTCACCTGCTGTCTCCCTGAGAAAGCGTTCACAGAGTAAGCCCAGGATGTGTGGTCACCGCATTCAGCATCTGACCTCCCCCTGGACTAGGGGAGCCTCAGGACAGTGGATATTGTCTCATCAGTTGCAGACTCTCAGTGCCAGCAAAGGGTCTGGTTCAGAGCAGGAACTGAACTTGTGAAAGAGCCCAAAGAAAAGGCGTTTACTGCCGTAGAAAGGCTGGCAACCGAGTCTTTGCACCCATGGCACGAAGGAAGACATGCATCTGCTATACTGTGAGCTGCAGCATTGCCATTTTTAATCAGACATTTGTTGTCCAATTAACACACGTACAAAGCACCCATGTACAATTAACCTATGTACAAAGCACACAGAATTTGTGGAAGTGGGAGTCTGGGATAGGGGATCCCTGTATCAAGTTCCACCGCGGCCTCCCCCAGTCCAGCCCCAGGCAGGGTGCAGGAGCTGGAGACTGCCTTAGCTAAACCAAAAGGTTAAAATATGTGTTTCAGCAATGGGCTTTGTGCAGAGCGGCTGCTAGTCCTTGGATTACGCTGCTCCCTGACCTTTCTGGGATGGAGCATTCTTCATAGTTATCATTGCGTCAGCGCTCAAGCCCAGAAATACCATTAGAGGAGGCGTCTTGGCTAGGAGTCTGTGCCAAGCCTGGGGGAAGGGTCTGTACTGAGGAAGCATGACCAGAAATTCAATAAATGAAGCTGCAGCCAAATATGGATGCTGATCCAGAGACAGAAAGATGAAGGCAGGATACAGGGATGCTTAACTTTCTTTTGCCCCTCATTGCTTTGCTTTGCAGTCATCCATTTCCATGTCTGTCACCCTCATTAGTCTGCAAGTCCCTCAGGGTCAGGAGCTTGTTATATACTACTAACCCCTAGTATAGTGCTTGATACATGGTGGTAGTTCTGTAAACTTGCAGAAATGAAAAGAATCAGTTGATCAGATAGAAAGGGCTTAAAAATTAACACATCTGTCTTGGAGTTCCCGTCGTGGCACAGTGGTTAATGAATCCGACTAGGAACCGTGAGGTTGCGGGTGCGATACCTGGCCTTGCTCAGCGGGTTAACGATCCGGCATTGCCGTGAGCTGTAGTGTAGGTCGCAGATGCGGCTCGGATCCTGCATTGCTGTGACTGCGGTGTAGGCTGGTGGCTACAGCTCCGATTAGACTCCTAGCCTGGGAACCTTCACATGTTGCGGGTGCAGCCCTAAAATGACAAAAGGCAAAAAAAAGAAAAAAAATCAACTCATCTGTCTTAATTCAAGATCTCTTTAAAACAGAGCCTAAGATAATGATTCAAGTGCAAGTTATTGATTGGGGACACATATTAGTCTTAATTAGCTGTCCAGAGAAACAGAAACAATGAGAGGTAAGGTAGATAGACAGATAGATGATAGATAGGTAGATAGATAGATAGATAGATAGATAGATAGATAGATAGATGATAGATAGATATTTACTGTAAAAGAATAGTTTGGCTCATGTGATTATAAAGGCTGAAAAATCCAATATCTGCAGTCAGCAAGGTGGAGAACCAGGAGAACTGATGGTATAGGTTCCAGTCTGAGTTCAAGTCTGAAAGCAGGAGAATATCAATGTATCTGCTTGAAGATAATTACCAGAGAGAGACAATGTTTTCTTCCTTGGTCTTTCTTTTATTCAAGCTTTCGGCTGATTTGGTGAGGCCCACCCACAGTGGGAGGAAGAGCTGCTTTACTCCATCTACTGATTCAAATATTAACCTCATTCAGAAACAACAGAAAACAGAGATTGGTGTACCAGGCACACTTGAGATGCCCACCAGAGCTTCGCTTAATTTATGTGAAACAAAAGAAGAGTTTGGGGAGGGAAGGGAAGCACTGAGTACGTCTGGGGCTCCTCTCATCTAATCTTCACAGTGCCCTGCGCTTTGGACTCTTACAGTTCATACAATGCTTCAAAATTTGCAAAGTGTATTCTTATTTCCCACCTCACTTGGTCTCCTGGGCAACCCAAGGCTTCAGGTGAGGGCAGTACCTCCTCCTGACTCCTAGAGAAGATGTGAATCTCAGAGGCACTGAGCCTTTGCCCCAGGTCCTTCAGGTGGGCAGTCTCTGGACTCTTCATTCAGTTCCCCTTTTCTCTTCTCTGCTATGAGAGTCTTTCTGTTTGTTCTCCTTAGCCTTAGGAATCTTAGAATGAGAAAAATGAACCAGTGAAGGAAACATAGAATTCAAAAAGTCCCAAGTTAGATTTTCAGGAAATCAGCTAGAATTTGTACATGCCCTAAGTGAGAGGTTGGTGGACAAGGAAGAGCCCTGAACTGGAAATCTAAACAGCTAGACTCTAGTTTTATCTCCACTGCTAAGCAGCCATGCAAAACATTTTCCATTCTAAGTTTTCCACATTACCCTTCCATCAAATGAAAAATCACTAAATAAGCAATGTTTTGTTTGTCAGTTATTATTATTATTTTTTATGATGCTGTCAACTGGATAGTAAACCTATCAATTACTATAGCAGCACTAGTCTTTTGAAAGAACGTTGGCTTTGAAGTCAAGGAGACCTGGCTCTATCTTGGTTTCACTAGTGTAGTGTGACCTTGGGCAAGTGACCTTGGGCAAGTAACCAGGCTTTTCTGAGATTTGATTTACCTCTGTCTTAAGTGAGCCTAATATTTATCTTGCAACATTAGTGAGAGATTTGAGAAAACAGATTTGAGAAAATGTATGTGCAGTGACTACATCATTGCCTTAGAACACACTAAAGATAACTACTGTTGTTATAGCCCCCCATGATTTTGTTTAATTATGTTCAATAAGCTAACTTTCTTATTTATCTAACTCTTTTGACAGGTTTACTCACTGACCAATAGAATAACTCCCTTGACATGTCTTTATAGAGCAAGGGTAAAATGTATCACTATAGCATCTCTGTTATAAGTAGTAAGGAGGTGGAGATAGTCCTTTTCATTTGCCTTTTTTCCACAGAGAGATCCAGAAGTCTATACTTGGCATTATAACTAATACGGGCATGAATGCCAACATCATTTGCACACACTCAAAAAAGTAAAAAAATTAGCTCAGATGATTGATAATTACCATTTCCTTCCATTCAATTTACTGTTAAAATGTGTTTCTAAAACATGATTAATAAGTCAAGGAAGAGTCCTAGGTGTTTTAAATCACTTATCACCATGAAGTTCCCGGTAAAAAAAGGATGCCATCTGGAGTTCCCGTCGTGGCACAGCGGAAATGAATCCGAGTAGTACCCATGAGGTTGCAGGTTCAATCCTTGGCATTGCTCAGTGGGTTAATGATCCGGCATTGCCATGAGCTATGGTATAGGTTGCAGACGCTGCTCGGATCTGGCGTTGCTGTGGCTGTGGTGTAGGCCGGCAGCAACAGCTCTGATTAGACCCCTAGCCTGGGTACCTCCATATGCCGCAGGTGCGTCCTAAAAAGACAAAAAAAGAAGAAAAAAAAGAAGGATGCCATCTGGACTGGAGACTATTTGGAAGTCACATCAAGTTCATTTAGGCCTACAGGAATGGTTATTAACACATGCACCTCCATCTAATGAGGTATGGGTTAGGGGCTAAATGCTAGAGCCTGAGGTTAGAAGATGAATAATGCCGAATTACTGAGTGTGGGTGGGATATAGGCCCTATTTTTTTTTTTTTTTGCTTGTGATCTTAATTTTCCCTGCTAAGAAGTGGAGAGAAATTCATGAGGGGAAGAAACACGGCAATCTGTGCAAAGCGCTGTGAGTTCTTCCCAACCCCTTAGCTTTTCCAGGGGATCATCAGGGAATTAAAAAAGTTACCTGTTAACTTTGGGCTACTGTGTCAAGTACATTCTTGTTTAGTCTTGTATTCTCTCGGAGACATCAACTGTTCTGTTTGCTTGAATTCGTTCGTTTGGGTGATTAAAATAAGGTTCTCTCCATCCATTTTCAATACAGATCCATCAGGGATGACTCAGCCCCCAACAGAAGAAGGTGAATCATTTTCAAAGGTTTTGAACTTCTTCAAAGTCGAAAGCCTCACAACCTCTATCACCAAGAGTAGTGACTGCCGCAGAGAGCAAAGGAAACAGAGAAGTGAAGAAACAGGAAAAGAGTAGGAAGGAGGGTGTGTCTGAACATGCAGGGCTGGGAGAGCATCAAGTTGGAGACCTTGCCTCATGCATCTTTGTACTGTGGGACCAGCCCAAGTGGCTTTAAAAACATTTTTCTTAGGCTCCAAAACACTTGGGCATTTCCATCTGCAAATGAAGAAAGTGAAAATACTACTGGTTTTGGAGTGGAATACTTGAGAACTTGAATGTCACTTCTGTTGCAGGCTAGCTGAAAGAGCCTGAGCAAATCTATTCTGTTCTTAAGATCTCAATTCCTTCATCTGTAAAAGGTGAGGTAGAGAGAAAAATGAAGATCTACCCAGAATAGAATGCTGGCAGCTAATTGCTCATTGATTGAGGAACTAGAGTATGTCCTTAGAGTCTCTTCAAACATTTCCCTGTCTTTGAATTTCTGGGAGCTAAATCCCCATCTGCTGTTCCCATGTTATGTGACTCACAGGAATACAACAACTGTCAATCACATACCAGTTGGTGGATAAAAGCTTTGACTCTAGTGTCTAACAGACCTGGGTTGGACATGAAACTAATCTCATGACCTTGAGCAAATGTGACCTCTCTAAGCCTCAGCCCCATCATCCACAAAAAAGGCATAATAACAATTCAAAGGGTTTTATGAATGTTAAATGAGAGACCACATTCTAAGCACTTAGCACAATGCCTTGTACGTAGCAAACGCTCAGTGTACATTGTCTGCTATTAGCAGGCATAATTTTAGGCCAGCTAAACTGAGAACGCAAGGAAACCACACATCTGTCTTTATGCAAAAGTAATTACTTATAAGGATTAAATATCAATATTTAGTTTTCTAATCAAACATAGATGATAATAAATAATATTGAATTTATCAAAGCCCAAAGATGGAGAGGCGTTGGCTAAAATGATACTTAGGGAAGTAGTTTAACTTTCACTTAAGGGAAAATTAAGGTTTGGAGAAGCTATCGAAATGGCTTGCTGACAGTTTTCCCTGTTTTCAGTATTATACCCTCCAGTTCAGTTTCCACAATGCACATGAAGTACTCTTTTGAGTATTCAAATTGACCGTCTTACTTTCCTACTTAAATCCCTCAGAGAATTCCTTTGCTCAAGCCCAAACTCCCCAACTTGACTAATAACATATCATCAATCTGCTTTCCTCTGTAGGTTTTCCTCCTTCTACCCCCCCGCATTCTATGTTCTAGTTATACTGACCCTTATTTCAGAACGTGGGGCAGGAAACACTTCCTCTTGCTTATGGTCTTTGCACCTGCTGTTTCTCCTATCTGGAAGAATCTATTTTCTCCCTGACTGTTCCCTGTTCCAAACTCCCCTACCACTTTTGGGTATCGAACTCTAATTATCCTTCAAGTCTTAGTTCAAATAGTTTGGTCCCCCTCTTCAAAATGTTGTGTTTCCCCATCTAAATAGTCGGTACAATCTTTGTTATTAAAAATATCCTTCATTCATGGAGTTCCCTTCGTGGCTCAGTGGTTAACGAATTCGACTAAGAACCATGAGGTTGCGGGTTCGACCCCTGGCCTTGCTCAGTGGGTTAAGTATCCGGTGTTGCCGTGAGCTGTGGTGTAGGTTGCAGACGTGGCTCGGATCCCGCGTTGCTGTGGCTATGGCAAAGGCCGGCAGCTACAGCTCCTGTTAGACGCCTAGCCTGGGAACCTCCATATGCCGCGGGTGCGACCCTAGATAAGGTAAAAAGACAAAATAATAATAATAATAATAGTAATAATAATAATAATAATAATATCCTTCATTCTAAATGTAATAGTCTGCATCTGCCAATCCAAAACTCTCCCTCCATCCCACTCCCTCTCCCTCCCCCTCGGTAAGCACAAGTCTGTTCTCGATGTCTGTGAGTCTGTTTCTGTTTTGTATATAGGTTCGTTTGTGCCATATTTTAGATTTCACATATAAATTATATCATATTAAAATGGATAAGCCTTGAGGTTTTACCGTATAGCACAAGGAACTATATCCAGTCTCTTGGGACAGAACACAATGGAAAATAGTGGACTGGGTCAATATTGCTGTGAAGCAGAAATTGGCACAACACTGTACATTAACTATACTTTAATAAAAATAATAAATTCTATGAATAAAAAAGCAAAAACAAGTAAAATAAAATAAAATCATCCCTCATTTAATTTGTTCCTAAACTTGTGTTGGATGACAAATTTGGGGACAGTTTAGGCCCACATTTTATTTTATTTAAATTAAGAGAAGAATCGTGTCTTTCCAGCGCCTGGCAGATGCTGCTGGCATCTGAATCATTACTTCCTATTACAGGTTTGTATGTGCTAATGTGTATGAATCAAACACAAACTTTGTTTTCCTCCCCCATTGCATTTAATGCATACTGTAATGAAAACAAACTGTAAAATACATTAAAATGTATAATGAATGAAAATAGAGCTTAAAAACGCAAAACCAATAAGCAATACAGTTAAAAAACTGCTACCCATTCATCGAACGGTCACCTGAGGGAGGTTTGGTGATGAGAAATGGTAGATGGAGGCTACAGTCAGATCCCTGTAATTGCCGAAAGGGGGAGAGAGCTGACAAAAGAATGCCTAAGATAGTAAATGCCTTGGATTTACTCATACCCAAATTTGAGGAACTGACAATTTTTTTTTCTTGGGGTTTGTGATTCAAGAAATAGATCGATGCCTGTAAACCAACACCCAGAATCAAAGACCAAGCGACAAAAATAATAAGGAAAAGTAAATATAAGCGTCTGTTTTTGTTTCTTTTGCTTATATATACAGCTAACGATAACACAGCATTGAACTTATAATTGCATTTTTAATATCATACCTCTGCCTAGGTCATAGTGATGCTTATTTACAATAAGTGTTTTGCCTGAATGATCCATAATTTCTTGTAAAGTTTTGGCAGTGAGTATTTCATTATGCTTTTTTCCCTCCTAGCTTCTTAGAAATTAGTTTTACTTAATAATATCGGGAAGATGATAATAATAATTCATACCATGTTTAAGTGACATGAGCACTAAATTATATCCTTATAAGAGAACACGAGGTACCACTGCAAGGTGATCTACATTCTATTGCCAGAATTTCCATGTAACTTGAATATTTTCCCTAATGCACATCTACAGCTTTTGTTTGTTGTTTCCTACTGAATGGTGAAATTCACATAAAAATTTTGCAAGTTGTCATGGCAAATATTTGGTTAGTGAGAGTATGAGCATTCGGTTAGGAATAGCTCTATATGTCATAATCTGTTTAATAACCTCTGTTTAATTATCTATACCATCAGGTTCCAAGTTGTTATCTGTGAAATATATGACTTTGTCTCGGTTGTGGTGCCCCGGTCACGTGGTATTTTCTACAAACAACACAGAACCGCTTGTGGCCCTTTCTATACTCTCTTATACCCTCAGGGCTAGAAGACTGGAACTTTTTCTTCTTAGGCTGTCTTGCCATCATGGTTTTGATGGGATACTGCTATTGGAAAGGCAAGGACATGTTATTAGAAGATAGGAGAGAGGCACAGTTTGTTCTGTTTGGGAAAGAGCAGTACTGGTTTCTTGTGGCTGTGTCGGAGTAGCACCAGAAGGCCATCCGCATTTGTAAAAGTTGTGCAACTGTGTGGCCTCTTGCATCAGCAGTAACAACTTAGCAGCAGCACCCTGGCCAGTGATGGCAACTTCCTGTACTTTCGAGAGTTCCAGGCAAGAATATCACAACCCCTCTTTTAAAATCCCTCAGACCTTCCAACAATATTGTTATCTAGCTATCAAAGTTAAATCCTTCTTGCTTGAAATACCTACAGTCATTTCCATTTTCCAAGCCAAAGCCTGACTCAGAACCATTCAACACAGACATGGGAGTCTTAGACATAGAATTATGCTCAAATAGTATTTCAAAAATGAATACAGGAAAGAAGCAATGCTCCGTAGCTAGTGAGAGATCTAGTTCAAGTCTTAACAGGTCTTAAACAATTCCATGCTTCCACACTGATTTTCAAGTTGAATGCGTTTGAAGAAGGAAAGTGTCAGACCTAGAAATGAGGTTGACTAGAAAAAGATTTACATCAACATATTGAGTTCAGATGCAGTCCTATTCATGCAAATATTAATCTATTTTATTGAAGTATATTTTCTTTAATTCTACTAACCATGTAAGTGCAAAAAATTGTAAATATATATATATTTTATACATATGTAATTTGAAAACAGTAGTCCTCTTTCAGTTTGGGTGATATATATTTTGGTTAATTAGCAACAGTATAACCTCATTTCAAATGAGATGAAGATTTAGGGGAAAGACAATGTATTTAATTTAACCAAGTTAAATTGCTTGTGGTGAAGGAATAGGACGTAAAACACACACATATATTTTAAAAAAACTGTATTCAATTCCATTTCATTTTTTACTATTTAAATCAACACAATTTTTTGGGGAAATCCAGACTGATGGTGATATACTAGTACTAGACTGAGAGGAAGTTTGCTTCTTAAGCTTTGAGAAGGTTTCAAGAGGAAAGACAAAGAATCAGATGCAGCTCCCCCGTGAGGTGTTTATAGGCATCACCCTTGAAGACAGGCTTCAAGGGCGACTGGAGGAGTCCTTTCTCCAGCCTGAGTCTTTAATTCAGTTGAGCCCAACAAATGCACACACTATAAGCCCAGTGAGTGATAGAGGCAAAACCCAGTGCCCCAAAGATGTTTGAAGCAATCATTCCAACTCACTTCTTATCGCCTCCGCAGGCTCTTACTTGGATTCATTTCATGCCCAGTTTCTGAGTCAAATCTTTGTTGTGCTTACATTCCTCTTTTTAAGCCTTTGGTCTTGGGATTTGCTCCTGGTCTCTCCAGCTACTGACTTGGCTCCCACTCAGAACTGGCTTGGATTATCTTTGGTGTAAGGGCCATGCCAGCAGGCACTGCAGTTTCTAATGGTGAGGCCATTTCTGTCTGGCCTGCCTCATCTCTCAGTAGTGAGGGAGAAGTAGGGGGGTTTAGACAGGTGGAAAGAAAGATAGAGTAGAATGTATCAAAATGATGCAGGACCTTAAGAATCATTGGCTAAGGAATATAGCAGTGTGAAATGTCACTGTTCATTTTCGCTGCTTTGGCTCTGAATATTTATAAAAGACTTCACCAAGAATATGGAGAATGCTATATCCTTTCTAGGGAAGGGACAGTTGGTGTCCTGTCTTCTACTTGCTGGCCACCCATTACCAGCCCCCACCAACCTAAGGCTGAACGCTGCCTCTCATAGAGGTTAATAATATCCTCCCTTCTGAATGACAATTTCCGGCATGCACTACTATCTTCAATGGAAAAGAAAGAAAAAAAAAAAGGCCTGAGGCTTATGTAGAAAGCTTAAATTCTTAGCTATCCCGTTACAAGTGGTCATAATTCTTCTCCAGAGTGCATGTGAGCAAGATAATGCAAGAGACTACCCCACAAAATATTCAAAGTTTAATTACTCGACAAAAAGAACATTCTCTTTTTCAGTTCAGCTGCAGGATACTTTCAGAAAGACTAAGTCTTACTAAATCATCTCAATTTAAATTTAAGTTAACCATGTGGGCTCTTAAACCAAACTCAGTACAAAGTGGTGCTCAAGAGAAAGGAACAAGGGAGTGGGATAAAAGAGAAGGGAGTCTGTGGAATGAAAGGAAAAACTCCTAGGTGAAATAAAAATGTGTATGTGCTGTTTGAACGCCACAAGAAATATTAGTGGGCGGGCCCACACAAGAGATAAATAAATAATTTGACCCAGGCTAACTAGGGGAATAAAACCCATCAAAGAAGACATACATTCATGCAATCAGTCATCAAACCTGTATTGCGTGTGTTGAAGGCATAATGCACAGCATAAACTCTGCTAGTCAATGACTACGTAGCCATGAGAGTAGCTAAAATTATTCTTAAAACAGACAGGATCTCTCCATCCCCTTTCCATGGACTGCCTTTGGAATACAGTCTAAATTCCTTGCCCTGTCCAATAAGTCCTTGTAGAGTCCCACCTATCCATCTTGTCAGCTTTATCTCCTGCCTCTCTTTCAGTGTTTCACTACATTTCTGCCAGGCTGCTTTTCTGTCTTAATTCCAGGCCTTGGAAAAATAGAGTCAGGCCAAATATTATGCAGTAATATTTTATTTGAGTATGCCATCCCATGGAAGCGAGAGTGAGAAAAACATAAGACCTGAAGTACAGAAGGAGGGAGACTAACCCAAGGTGGTACATGACCAAGAAGGCCTTGAAGACATAGGAAAAGCTGCTTCTTGCCAGGCTTCCAGACAACTCTTAGAGATCAAAGGCAAACCACAGTCTATTTCAGGCTGCTTCCCTCCTGCTCCCCGTCCCTAACTGGTCAAGTCTTCCGTAAAGAATGTTGACTTTTATTAACCTGGATTGTGTAATCCAGAGGCCCTGAACAGCTAATGGAAAACTCTGAGTCTCTATGGGCTCTGCTAGTTGCAGACTGGGTGCTGGAGTTGCTACAGTTCTGGCTCAGCTAGCTTAGAGAAGTCCTCGCCCTGGGAAGGCCAGCAACCGGTGGTGAAGAGAAAGTAGGTGTAGGGCAGAGGTTTACAATCACCAGGCCACGTGATTCTGAGGACGATAGGACCTGTCATCACAGGGCTGGGAGGCAAGCCAGCAGCTGAGGCCAGGTACGACTTGGAGTTCTCCTGGGAAACAGAACCAATAGGAAGAGATTTAATATGATTGGCTCACACTATTATCAAGGCTAAGAAGTACCGCAATCTGCCATGTGGAAGTGGGGGACCCAGAAGGCTGGGGGTGCAGTTCAAAGGCCTGCGAGCCAGACTGTTGGTACCGCAGACCCCAGTCTTGGCATGAAGCCCTAAGAACCAGGAGCGTCAAGGGCAGGAGAAGATTGAGATCCCAGCTGAAGAGTCAGGCAGAGAGCAAATATAATCATTCTCAGCTTTTTGTTCTGTTCTGGCCCGTGATGGATTTGGGGACACCCATTCAAACTGGAAAGGGCCCTCTGCTTTACCCAGTCCACTGACTCAAATGCTAATATCTTCTAAGCCTCCTCACAGACACATCTGGATATAACATTATATCAGATATCTAAGCATATTGTGGCCCAGTGAAACTGACAATTAACGTTCACAACTGGGAACAAGTGAGGCTTAACATACCCAAGGTATCTCTTAACCTGGGTCCAGTACACCTGCTTTCTGCTCTTGGCACAGACCTAGTGCATTCTCAGCTTAGGACTTCTGTACTGTGCCCCACACACACGACACTATTTGTGTCCTCTTGTGGGAGAACACTTCCCCCGGATCTTCTCATCCTTGGGTCTTGGCTCAAATGCCATATCCTCAGAGAAATTCTCCATGACCACACTGTCTATAGTAGCACCCTCCCCCCCTGACTCTCTCCCTGTTTTTTTTTTTTTTTTTTTTTGGTCTTTTTGTCTTATCTAGGGCTGCACCCGCGGCATATGGAGGTTCCCAGGCTAGGGGTCTAACAGGAGCTGTAGCTGCCGGCCTTCGCCACAGTCACAGCAACGCAGGATCCAAGCCGCGTCTGCAACCTACACCACAGCTCACGGCAACGCCGGATCCTTAACCCACTGAGCAAGGCCAGGGCTAGAACCCGTGTCCTCATGGTTGCTAGTCGCATTCATTAACCACTGAGCCACGACAGGAACTCTCCCTCCACCCCCCAGACTCTCTTTATCCCAATTCCCTGTATTTTTTATTTCCATAAAACTTATTATCACTTAAAGTTATTTTATTGGTTAAATAATTTATGTGATTAGTGTCTACATCCCCTCTCATGAATTATAAGCTCCATAAGGTAGAAAATCTATCTGTCCTGTTCATTATTGTATTCTCAGCCTCTAAAATAAAATTGAGATAGCATATGTGCTCAATATTTATTCTTGTATCTGAAGATGAATAGAAGGAAAAGAGAATAAAATAAACATGGTCTCCACCAAGAAAGAATTTCAGATATTTTGGGGCAAACAAATATTCAATGTCAAGATGGTGTAACAAATACTGTGTGCAATGAATTCAGGATGACAAGGACCCAGCAGAGATATCATTTCACACTGAATGTAGAGATCTCATTGAATGGCTGATGCTTGAGCAAAGTCTCAAAAACCCAGAGGGAGCCAGCCAATCAGATGTGCCCAAGAACCTTGCATTCACTAGTTCAATACTAAGATAAAGCTTAAGGTCCTGAACACTACCTGAATTTGAGTCTTGCTCTGTTAGCACTAGCTCTGTGGGCTCAGATTTTTTTTTTTTTTTTTTTGGTCTTTTTAGGGCCACACCTGAGGCATATGGAAGTTCCCTGGCTAGGGGCTGAATTGGAGCTACAGCTGCTAGCCTATGCCACAGCAACAGCAAGGCCAGATCTGAGCGGCATCTGGGACCTAAACCACAGCTCACAGCAACACCAGATCCTTAATCCACTGGGTGATGCCAGGGATCAAACCCATGTCCTCATGGATACTAGTTGGGTGAATTACCCTGAGCCACAATGGGAACTCCATGTGGCCTCAGATAATCCTTTCCTCTTTCTCCTCATCAAAAATTGTGTCATATAGTAGTCAACGTAGGCTCTGTGTAAGGAATGAATTAAAACATCCATGCACAGTGCTTAGCTCAGAGCCTGGCCCTTTGTAAATGTTCCATGCATGTTAACTGCCGTGCTAGAACTATAGCTGTTCACTTGTGAATTACCTAAGAAGTACCAGACACTGAGATACCTTGGGTGTAGAGTGACAAGCAAAGCAGACCCAGTCCCTCTTCTTAGAGCTGTCATAAGCAGGTTAAACAAACAGATGATTTAAAGGTCTTTTTAAAGAGGGACTGGACTGCTGTGTGGGAAGCACGGAAGCAGTGATGAAGAACACCCAGGAGGACGGTCAACTAAGGCTCACCGAGAGGATGACATTTAAGCTGAGATCTGAAAGATGAGCAAGAGACAGTCACACAAAGGCAGAATAGAGCCTTCTAGGCCTAAGGAGCAGTGAGAACAAAGCCTGTGAGTTTTGAAGGTAGAGAGTTCTGTCTGAAGCTCTGAAAGATCGATGCCTGGAGGGCAGAGATAAGGGTGGGAGGTCTGAGATGAGGCTGGAAAGAACAGAGACAAATCTTGCCTGGTCTTGGAAGCCAGTTTAAAGGATTTGGATTTACTTTAAAGCACAATGGAAATTCCTCATCTGGCTTCAAGTGAGTGAATAACAACACACAGTCCAATTTTTAAAACCCTTCTGACCCCAGGTGGAGGATGGACTGGAGGTGGCCAAAAGTGGGAACAAGGAGGCCAGTTTGTGGGCAGTAAATGGCAGACTCTATCACTGGAGGTTGACATCACAAGACATTAGTCATTCCGATGGTTTCTGTGGAACAACTGGACTTCTGTGTCTCCTTTCCAGTGGCTGCTTCCTCCAGTGTGTGAGGAGCGGGTGATGGATGGATGACTGTACTCCAGAGCCCTGGGGGAGGCCCGTATTCAGGGCTAAGTGAGTCTTCTTAGACATTCACAGACACTGATTTTTACGACCCTCCTGACTTCCAGTCATGAATTGCTAAGTCTTAATGTTCTGTAGTCACAGTGGTCAACTGCTTTGGTGGTCAAAGTGATTAATCTGTTTAATTACCAAGTGACACTTGTTAGATTTTATTGCAACCCTCTGGGCCATCCCCTCCCATAAAACTTCACCTGGGTCCAATGACAGAGAAGACCTGGTTAAAAATCATAAGCTATTCATCAAACTGTAGTACTTTTTAGGGAAGAAGCTAATGGTCTGGTGTCAAGAATATCAAACATCAGTTGAAATATATTGAAAGCGCATTATCTCCTGTGATCTTACAAATTGTATTCATTGAAAATATGTTTTTAAAAAATTCTTGCCAATTGGCAAAATATATTAACTGCCAAAATATCATCATCCAAAGATGAAGTTAAAATAAAATCATCATTACCATCATCATCGTCACATCACAGCAACAAATATAACAATTAACACACCCCCGAGCTCTCATTGTATGTCCTAGACTACACTAAACATTCTGCCTATTGATGTCTTTTAATTCTCACAGTGCTATTGTTAAGGAGACCCTATTGGTGTTCATTTTATTTTATAAGTGAAAAGACTAAGGCTCAGCGAGGTTATAAAATTTCTGCAGTATCCCTCAACTAAAGCATGGAGCTGGTGCTCAGACTCAGGGCTCCAAAGAGCATCAGTTAGCTACTATCCACATGCTTTTGCTGCACCTTGGGCAACAGCTCAGTACTGTTAACATGCAGTTCTGATATTCCAGTTAAACACAAATACATTTAAAGCAACGGCGATGGTGTCTAAATATGAAAATCACAGCTCCCTTAAATGCGCACATCTCGAATTGATATAATAATGTTGCATATGTGTTACTACAGTCAGGAAATCCTGCTTAACTTCCTGCCCCTCCTCACCGAGGCATTTGATACATCGGCCAGGAGTCTCGGGGAGGAACTGTCTTTTCTGAGATCTTGTCTTTCCTCAAACAGATTCTAAGCCACACGGTAATCACACTTATTGGTGTTCCTCTCTGCCACTTCACAGATTTCTCTTACTAACTTTATTGCACAGACAGAGGTAGCTATTGTTTTGTTTGCATCCATCTTGGTTGCTACTCAAATTCTGTGCAGAAAAGGGAGGTTTGGGATATAGAATTCTCCTTCACCTTCTCCTTCTCTTTCTTCTTCTTCCTCTTCTTCTGGGCCACACCTGCAGCGTATGGAAGTTCCCAGCCTAGGGATTGAATCAGAGCTGCAGCTGCCAGCCTACAGCACTGCCATGTTAACACCAGATCTAGACCACATCTGCAACCCACACCACAGCCCACAGCAACACCGGATCCCTAACCCACTGAGCAGGGCCAGGGATCGAACCTGCATCCTCATGGGTACTAGTCTGGTCTGTAACCCACTGAGCCACAACGAGAACTCCCAGGGAGGTAAAAATCTTCTAATCTAAATCTACTCTCAATATTTCCTATTCTGGAGGAAGAATGTGACACTAAAGCCATTCTTGTTGTGTACGGACCAAAGTTATCTTCAGGCAGAATGCTGCTGGGAAGTTTCTACCTTATTATTCAGGAAGTACCATTTCTGTTTCCTGTCTTCTTACTAAGACACCTCCATGGCCCAGCATCTGAAGTTAAAAAGTGGTGATCTATTAGCTTGAGGAAATTTTTTATACCAGACATTGTGCCTCTAATCCTGAAATAATATAACCTTCACTTGTCCTGTATCCAAGCTCTTCTGCCTCATGAGGTTACTGTGTACACGTAGTTGACCATGAGAAAATTCATCTGAGGATGAATCCAGAATCCTCAGGGAAAAAATTCTCCTCCACACACTGATGGGATGTGTTTCATGTTCAGAATAATAAATCGTTTTGGTTAAACATAAGAAAAAAGTTTCACAACCAGATTGAAAATCTGATTTCACAATCCGTCATTGTTCTTTTTCCAGTTACAGGCTTATCAAGTACATGCACCTGATTTTCAGTCTTGCAGTCCGTTATCCTAGGAAGCAACCTGCTGGAGTCCCAGGAACACTAAACACTCACAGAGTTTCTCATACTTATAATCATATACTCCCTGTGCTCTCAAAACTATTTTGTCTGATTTTGTCACCACGATGGAACAGAGGTGATTGTCTCTAATGTATCCCGTACTTAGGTCCCCAGACGAGCCTCACCTCTCCACAGCGCCGGTCCATACCTGCCATAGGTCTTCATCATTCTTGTCTCCAGCTTGGTCTCCCTGACTTCCAAGAAGTCCCCACTCAGGTTCATGAGCCTGCCTACTGACCAATGATATACATAATTTGAATCTGATATATTTCCTGCTCTGTGTCAGTTTCACGTACAGCATCTCCTCGATACTCAGGATAAAATTCAGATCAAATAGCTGCAGTTCTGGAAATGTCTGCCACCCATCACTTAAACGGACAGCGCATCTTGGTCATGTGTGAGACCCAATCACAGTGAGTCTGCCAGGAAGCAGGGTTGGAGGAGATGGAAATGCAAAAAGAGGACAAGAAAAAGAGAGACAAGCTTTCAGAAGAGAGGCAAAAAGAGAAATGAAGCAATTTCCTTAAATACTGCACCAAGACAAAGAAAGCAAAAGGGTGGCAGGGAACAGAGAGATGAGTTCACACGCATGACAATATGTGAAAGCGCATTTGCAGGGGAGTGGGAACAAGCTGTGCAGAGAGAGAGAAACAGAGAGACAGACAGAGAGATGAAGGGAAGGAGACAGAGAGAAAGAAAGAATGCATGTGTGCTGTGCTTGCTTGTGCGTGCGTGCATATGTTTGGTGGAAAGTTATAGAAAATTACTTCAGTTGAACTGCAGAAGGAGGAAAGGGAAGAAGAATGATATTGTGCTTTTTTTTTTTTCTGGCAGGAGAAGCTGGAATGTTCAGGAATCATTTTTCCCTATTTGGGGGATAACTTGGGCATTTTGGGGGGAGGGGTGTTTGCTTTTTCTTTTTTTCTCTCAGAGTGATTGAAATAAGAGAATGAGAGTATAGTTGAGAGTGTGGAGCTCAAGTTTTGTGACCAGAAGGGAAAGCAGGATGAAATTTGCTACTAAATATGGAATGTTATCTATGTTCAACTCCAAAGTGAGTAGTGAACATAAGTGTAATTGCATTGATGACTGCAGGGTCGTTTATAAACATTGAATTTTACCTTTAACATAACCCTGTTTTGTGCATGTGAAACTAAGTCACAGTTAGCTGCTGGCAGAACAATGCAAAAGAGTCATAGGTGCTGCTATTGAGAGCCGCCTGGCAAAGCTCTCCTGATGGAGAGAAGGAAAAGGGCATTCCTGGAGAGGGGAGGAGGGGACTGAGTCTTGAGTCTTGACAAGTAGCTCTGTAAAAAAAAAAAAAAACAAAGGGGATGAGGGGGTAGAAAATCTTAGAGCTGCAGGAGAGACTGTTTCAGGGAAATAAAGATGTCTTAGTTGGGAGCGAGGGTCCCATCACCTTCAGAATACAGCTGAGATGTTCTGTAAAGAAACTTCAGGAAAATCACTTTGTTTCTTTGTTTTTTTCCAAGTGAGCATAAGCGTGGTTTCCTTCATTTTCCTTCCCTTTTATCCTTCACTTTCTTTACTTTGGTTCTTCTTTTTTTTCCTCACTGTTTGCCCCCTCTTTCTTCTCCTACTCTTTAATAGCACAGTAATATTTTTAAATATGATTAGGTGTGATTTTAGATTTAGCGAGCTTCATGGTTCCTCAGCTGTTGAACTAGAGATGGCTATTATTTCAGGGAAAGCAGAAAACCAAGATGAGAAAAAGGAAAATTTATTGAGTATTTTGGTCTTAGAAATAGGCTCTTTTGTTAGTTTTATAACAATATAGTTGATTTATCATGTTGGGTCAACTTGTGCAATACAGCACAGTGACCCATTTATATCTATACACATTCTTTTTCTCATACTATCTTCCATCATGGTCTATCCCAAGAGACTGGATATAGTTCCCTGGGCTGTAGAGTAGGGCATGATTGCTTATCCATTCTAAATGTCATAGTTTGCATCTACCAACCCCAGACACCCATCTGTCCCTATTCCTCCTCCCTCCGCCTTGGCAACCACAAGCTTGTTCTCTATGTCTGTGAGTCTGTTTATGTTTTGTAGATAGGTTCATTTGTGCCATATTTTAGATTCCACATATAAATGATATCACATGGTATTTGTCTTTCTCTTTCTAACTTCACTTAGTTTGAGACTCTCTCGTTATATCCACGTTGCTGCAAATGGCATTATTTTGTTCTTTTTATGTCTGAGTACTATCCCGTTGTGTATATATACCACATCTTAATCCATTAATCTGTCGATAGACATTTAGTTTGTTTCTATGTCTCCGCTATGGTGAATAGTGCTGCAATGAACACAGGGTGCATGTGTCTTTTTGAGTGAGAGTTTTGTCTGGACAGATGCCCAGGAGTGGGATTGCTGGGTCATATGGTAGCTCTATACTTAGTTTTCTGAAGAACATATTTTCTGTGATGTTTGTACCAATTTACATTTCCACCAACAGTGAAAGAGGATTCCCTTTTCTCCACATCCTCTGCAGCAACTGTTATTTGTACACTTGCTAATGATGGCTCTTCTGAGGGGTGTGAGATGGTATCTCATTGTAGTTTTGATTTGAATTTCTCTAACAATTAGTGATGTTGAGCATCTTGAAACACATTCAGGAACCAACACTGTGCAGGCAAAGGCTTTTGCTTGGAGGAGTCAGACTCTTCTGAGAGGCACCAGTTTACTAAAATTAGAAAGTTTTCTTTTAAATGTCAAGAATCATGGGCTGGGTGATTAAAGTCACAGTCTTACTATTAGCCACAGAATAGGAAAGACGAAAGATGTGACCTAAGGCAAGTTCCCTTTACAAGGAAGAGTAACACCGTTCCTGGGCTTGGTGGGTGGGTTTGGAAGGTATCGGAGGACACATAGCCAGACGAAAGATGCTGCCTGACTCCACATGATGAACCCGCCCCCGCTAAATTCTGAGCAATACAGCAGGGTTGCTCTAGTCCAGGGTGACAGGAAAACTTACTTTGAGAAACAGTCTGAAAGTAGAGGGGGATTTTGCCCTCTCGCTTCTGGGGAGATCAGGATGACGCTTTGCAGGATGTTCTGTACTCCCATGGAGCAGCCTCAGGACAGTTGAAATGATGCAATCACTTGTTTGGACAGAAAGAGGGCTGGGGTTCCTCCCCTGCTTTCCCATGGCTTATCTAATATGGACTCAAAGATCGAGAATGTCCTGCTTATATCAGTGAACAGATATGGAGGTGAAAGTGGTCTCACTGGGCTAAAATCGAGATGGGAATAGGACTGTACTTCTTGCTCTAAGGGAAAACCTATTTTCTTGCCCACTTTCAACTTCTAGGAGCCTCCCATATTTCTTGCTCAGGGGTCCCTTTCTTCTGCCTTGAAAGCCAACATCATGGCCCCAATTTTAAGCATTTTTCCATAAGCATGTCTCCCCAAGAAGCACCTCTTCTGCCTCCTTCTTAAACTGTAAGAACCTTTGTGATCATATTAGGCACACCCAAATAATTCAGGGTATTCTTCCCATTTCAAGGTCAACTAATTAGCAGCCTGAATTCCATCTGCAACTTTAAATCCTTTTTGCTATGTGAGGTAGCCTGGTCACAGGTTCTGGGGATTAAGAGATGGACATCTTTGAGGGGCCATTATTCTGTCTGCCACAGAAGACCGCAAGCTGGAGGCAATTATTAGGACACAAGAGACAATGTATATCATCAACAAAAACAGTAAGTGCACAGAAACGAATATTCAGATTGGAAACCTACATTCATGTCACTATGTAAACTTCCTACTGGCCCAGGTAACACTCTGGGAGAAGGGAAGAGAGGAGAAAAATAGAAAAAGTTATGAACAGACAGATTTAACCTGAAAAGAGTCAATGATTTAAACTAGAAGAGACAGATAACCTTAAAACGATAAGATTAATTTTTTTTTTTTTTTTTTGCTGACATCAGTAGAACTGGAAGTCTTACTACCAAGTTGTGAGTTATAGAAAATACAGAAAATTACAGGTATGCATATGAGAATAGCCATATATAAATTTTAATACTACTACACTTGTTTTTACTCAATTTTTTCTCCTCTACATCATCTCAATTTTTTTCTCCAAACCCATATAATTATTTTCTTTTTCTTTCACAGTTCTCTTTTGTTCTCCTCGTAACTGCATAACTTCTCTCTTTCATTCCTTTCCATCTGTTTTCTTGCATCTAACCTGGTTACAAAAGATAGAAGAAAGGTAAGACCGTGTCTTATTCATATTTTGTCCCTGAGACTTAGCATGAGGCTGGGAAGATAGCCAGATGTTCAGTAAGTATTTATTGAACAAGTGAATGAATAAATTGAATTCTCAGCCATGCAGTAAGGAAGGGATGATGCAAAATGTCAAAAACACTGCTAGTGTTCTGAAAACAGAGAGAATAGCTAGATTGCATTAAAAATAATATTAATTATTTCTCCCTTTAATGATCCTAGTTTCTCCAGCTGTCAAGTGAATTATCACCTTTTAAACTTGCCAGCTCAAAAAAAGAGTTTTAAATTATAACCAGAAGATGGCAAAGGGGCCAGAGTAATTGGAATTAAATTTCTACAGAAGAGTTTTCCTTTTTTTAATAATGATTTTTATTTTTTCCATTATGGTTGGTTTACAGTGTTGTGTCAATTTTTACTGTACAGCAAAGTGACCCAGTCTCACACACACACACACACACACACACACACACGTGTGCACATATATGTATATACATTTTTCTCACATTATCCTCCATCATATTCCATCAGAAGTGACTAGATAAGGTTCCCTCTGCTATACAGCAGGATCTCATTGCTTATTCATTCCAAAGGCAATAGTTTGCATCTATTAACCCCAGACTCCCAGTCCATCCCACTCCCTCTCCTTCCCCCTTGACAGCGAAAAGTCTGTTCTCCAAGTCCATGAGTTTCTTCTGTGGAAAGTTTCATTTGTGCCGTATATTAAATTCCATATATAAGTGATATCATATGGTATTTGTCTTTCTCTTTCTGACTTAGTTCACTTAGTATGAAAGTCTCTAGTTCCATCCATGTTGCTGCAAATGGGAGATTTCCTTTTTTTAGCTGTTGTTTAAATAGGTTCAAATAAATTGAAAAAGGAAGTAACTTCCAAGTGGATAAAGGCAACAGAATGCAATTGCTTCACTGAAAGCTAAGAGCTAGAAATTAATTGATCAGGGAAGAACTACCCTCAAAAACAGCAAGCCAGAGTGCTCTTAAATAGGAAAGCAGGTTTCTCCCTCTGAAAATAGCACAGTATTTCCTGAAGGGCAAACGATTGTTCTGAATTATAGGAGTGTCCAGATTATGGACTAAACACCTCCTGGTCATCATATTTTTAAAAATGTCACTTAAAAGAAAGGAATTTCTGATTTCATGGAGTATTTGCAGGAAAAATGCTATCTAAATGAGACCCTAGACCTGAGAAAGCAAGATGGGATTAAAGAGGAAAAGAAACATCCAGAGTGGGGTAGAGAGTCAAAAATAGCAAGGAAAATCCCTGCTTTGCGGCTAAGATCAGTACCTGGTGTAACCTGGCCACAGACAAGAAGAAGCATCAAGGAAGCCAGGCAAGAAGAGACAAGAGTTTTTTCCATTGATGGAGAGGACAGTATATCACAGGCATTGTTTTACATGATATTTTCCATGACTTACCAACATTTATAGTATGATGATCATTTTTCAGAGAAGGAAACAAAAAAATTGATACATTTTCAGGATCTTTACCACAAGTCATACAACCTAATGGTGGACCTGAGATTTGAACCTGATTCTGTGTTCCTAAGTTTGTGTACCTAATCACTACGCTACCTGGGAAACACTGCCA
Organism: Catagonus wagneri; assembly: GCA_004024745.2. NCBI lineage: Eukaryota > Metazoa > Chordata > Mammalia > Artiodactyla > Tayassuidae > Catagonus > Catagonus wagneri. The sequence continues at coordinate 3,140,510 of PVHT021183710.1, read as the reverse complement.
TTCCTCTATGTCATTTTTTTATTTGCATATTTTAAATTTTATTTTATTTTTATTAAAGTATAGTTGATTTACAGTGTTGTGTCAATTTCTGCTGTACAGCATGGTGACTCATTCATATGTGTGTAGGTATATATACATTATTTTTCTCATCCTCTTTTCCACCACGTTCTATCCCAAGAGATTGGGTGTAGTTTCCTGTGTTACACAGTGATTTTGTTGTTGTTGGTGTTTATATGTTTGCTGTTACTTGTGTCTATGCAGATAATACATTGGCTCATGTAGAACTTGCATGCATTCGCTGGAACCATAAATTCTTCAAATAGGTTACCCTAGTCACAAAGCAGGGGTCAAAGCCAGGGTTGGCCATCACCAGGCCATGATTACAATTGCCCTCTTAGATCCAGCAAGCTGGTCATGTGCATCAGATTGTCAAGTCTGGCCACTGCCTCTCGCAAGTTTTTCTTGATAACTCCAAAGCAGGGTATTGAAACCACGGATGTTGTAGAAGGGGAGAAAATGTCTCCAGAAAGCCTAGAGCAGCACAAGAACAGTCTTCAACTCACTTCTACCTTCCAAGTGTTAGGTGTGTACATGTGATTGGTAAAGTTCTAATCTGCATTCAGAATCCCAGCTGTGAGGGAATCTTGGAAATGGAGCTTTTACTTTTCAGTCTATGGAATTAAAAAAAAGACATAATAGAAGGAGGTGAGAATGGATGCTGTGTGCCAGCTTTATATATCCAGCACATGCAGGAAATTAAGAATTTTGCATTCTTGAGCTCCTGTTGTGGTGCAGTGGAAATGAATCTGACTGGTATCCATGAGGATGTGTGTTTGATCCCCAGCCTCGCTCAGTGGGTTGAGGATCCGGCGTTGCTGTGAACTGTGGTGTAGATCACAGACAGGGCTCAGATCCCGTATTGCTGTGGCTATAGCTCTGGCTGGCAGCTGCAGCTCTGATTTAACCCTTAGTCTGGGAACTTCCACATGCCACAGGTTTGGCCCTAAAAATCAAAAAAAAAAAAAAAAGAATTTTGTGTTCTATCTTATGTGATAGAGGAATGCAAAGGTTAATGGATGAGAATGTGGGCTGATAGGCTTAGTAGAGTGCCTTTCTTAGAACATGATATATGTCATTCAAAGAGAATTTGCAGGTTCTTCACAGAAGCCACCTGAGAAAAGTTTGACCGTTTTCCCCTAGGACGAACCCAGAAGCACGTCACTCCAGGTGCTTGGCAGCCATCTTGCAACCTCAAAAAGAAATAAAACTAAGGAACAGAGAAAAAGTACACATCCAGAACTATATTAGTGAAGTCCCTTTAATCCAGCCACACTTGAGGCCACAAGTACCCTTCAACTATTTGTAAGCTAGGAAAGGCCATTAAAAAAAAAAATCAGACTTGCCACCTGTCACCATCAACCAAACGTGTCTTAACTGAGTCCCTCTATGATGTTGAAGGCAAAAGAGACCTCAGTTTTTCAGATCACCAATTATAATAGAGTGACTATAGGATTAGGGCCGGGGATAGCATAATTATTCCAATAATATAACCTCAAAAATAAGATCTGGTAAACAAACCTTTCTTAATGGGTAAGAAAGATAAATTGCTAGATTTGGTACACAGAGCAAGGCTCTGTTTCCAGGGCCCCTGGCCCGAAAAGAGAGAGAAATTCTGACCAAAAAGATACCAGTAGGCAGCTTAATGACCCCACGTGGAACACTCAGGCCTGTGAAAGCTCTAGTCCCTGAGAAACTAATGGACAAAAACTCTATCAGAATCGAGAAATAGTACCTTTACCCAGAGAGGACTAAGACACTGCATTAACCAAATAACATATTTCTGGCTTCATAGGAATGTAGCAAGCTAACGTTATTTTTGCGTATTATATTTTGGAATTTTTGGAGGTTAAGCACTTCTGATAAATATTCACCAGCATTTGCTTATTTTCCCCTTCTAAGCACACAGAGGGTGGTACCTCTCAGCTACTCTGTATCTGGTTGGAAAATGAGAATAGGTTTAGTCAATAAAATATCATCATAAATGACATGTGTCACTTCTGAGCAGTGACCTAGCAAAGCCCTTACATCATTCTCTAGACTCTTTTCCTGATTTAGAAAGCCATGGGTTCTACATGGGGCAATTACACGATGGTGAAGCTTTGTGATTATCTGAATCACATGTCATCATTAACCCTTGTGAATCATGTGATGTAAGCAAAAGTGAACTTTTATAGTGTTAAGCACAGCAATTATGGGGGAGGGGTTAAAATGTCAGTGCTGCTTTATCTAGCCTATACTGGCTAATATTGGGCACTAATATGAAATGAGACATCTCTCACCCTATTAACTTTCATGCAGGAGCAATGATTCTAAGGCAGAGCTAGAACAGGCATGGCCATTTGAGCTGACCGTGGAGCAAGTTCCAAGGTTGATAAGACTAAATCAGATGTAGCAGAATCTTAAAAATATCTTCAGCCAGTGAGGAAAAGTCATGCAGTAAAATGAACAGTAGACGAACACCAGAATCAGATCAAATCTAGTTTCCAGTACCAGTTTTGCTACCTATTAACTGAGTGTTATCAAATTTTAAATATTTCTGAGCCTCTAGTTATTCATTCTACAAGGCAGAAGTATACTGCCATTCTTGTAAGAATATTGTAAAAACTGATTTAGAACACAGGCAAAATCCTATAGGCATTCAATAAATGCCCTTTTGCAGGTAAAGAAACCAGTGTTCTCAAAAAGAGAAATAAATTAACCAAGATCCAACAATGATTCACCAAAGAAACCAGTAATAGAACCCAGTTCCCTGATTCCCAGCCCAGAACATTTACCTTCCTCTCTGCCGACTGCCTCTTCATGTAACTGCAGAGTCCATACAATTGAAGATGTGAACCATTCATTCCCATTTATGCACCATCAGCATCCAGTGTAGTCAATCAAGGTGTGTTGAATAACTGAGCAAACATGAATATGTTAGAATTGGGACCCCTTGATGCGGGGTTAATTTGCCCCATATTCAGCCCTAGGTTAGATTCTACAGTAAACTGGGGAAAGGGAGTACTTACAGTCTTCCTTTTGCTTTTACATATAAAAAGGAAGTAACATGGATTTAACGTGGCTGATGTAAGGCAATGAATACTCTTTAGACTTAAGTCTTCTCTTAAGATGAATGAAATGTCCCCAGAGGAATGAAATGTCCCCGGAGGAATGAAATGTCCCCGGAGAAATGAAACGTCCCCAGGCTAATGGGATAGAGAACCCTTCACCTGTAGTTCATTGGTTCAAATCCTCCCTGATGAGGTCAGTAAAGAGTCATTACCTTCTAATGGGTGTTCACTGACCTATGTAAAATGACTTGAAGGTCTCATTTCCGTGCATCGAGGACACTGTCTTAGATGAAATGAAAACAACTTTGACCAGCATCCCAGCAAAGCTTGGTGTCATATGACAACCCAAATGGGAAGATAAGTGTTACTACTCTGTTTGAAGGAGAGAAACAAGTAGGCCAAACACTGTTTTCTGGCCACGGTTTTCTGAGAAGTAGCCACTGATGTTGCGTTTCTTTTTAGCCTGGGGGGGGGAGCTCTCCTCTTAATTCCTTAAAATATGTATTTATTGTACACAGTAATGAGATTTAAAAAAATAATCTTACATTCTATAGTGGATTGATATATTCATTATCCCTAACAGTCACATAGTCACATTTCCTGATGTCCACCCCTTATGGCCCCTGGGGAAAGCAACAGAGGTGACACAAATAGGGGCTTGATAACTGCTTGCACATTGGGATTTTTTTGAATGCTGTTGCCATGTAAAGAAGTTCTGTTTTGCTGGGGAGCCACATGGATGGTCTCCTGACAACAGTCTCAGTCATGTGAGTAAGGGCACCCAGTAAAAGCCAGTTCTCAGGCCTCCTGGCATCTGATGACAAATACATGAATGATCCCATAGAATCCCATACTAAGCTGAAATTAACTGTCCCCAGCTAAACTACACATAATTCGCTATCCCACTGCTTTGTGAACAAACAATTAGCTGTTATATTAAATCACCAAGTTTGGGAGTATTTTGTTATGCAGCAAATACCAACTAATACAGAAATTAATTTTCTGACTCCACTTAAGATGAAGCTTTATACAGGCATATTTTCATAGTCACAATTCACTTGTTTGTTTATTCATGCAACAAAAATTTATTGAGCATCCTGTATGTTCTACTCACTACAATCATTGCAGACCATTTACTGATCAATGGATCAGTAAAACTTAAACAAACATACACCAGCTTTTTTTTCCTCATGGAGCTTCAACAGAGAGCCCAAACTGATGGCTCACAGTGCAAGTCTGGCCTAAAAAAATGTAATTTTTGCCCATGATGTGCTTTTTTAATATTGATCTAAAAATCAGAAGTTTTGCATTACAATGGGAAGCTAGAGATTCTTGTTCACACAGAAGAAATGCAATTACTGTGTCTGCACTTCCATGCGGTTCAGGTGGCCGGACCAGGTAGTGACAGCCCTTCCCCTCCCAGGGTAGGGCATGAGCTCCAGATTCACAATTTCTATCACTGCCTGTGTCCTCCACGAATGTCAAAACTGGTGTTATTTATTATGTTTTAGCTTTTGTGGAATCATTTTGTTTTGTTTTGTGGTTTGCCTGTGTGGCATCCAGAGGCATCCAAGACTTCCTACATTTAAGATTTCATGGAATAGATAGATGTAGTCATCTAGAAATATATGCAAAAAAACCCATCCGTATAGAAATACCATTAGACAGAGTCAACAATGGGTAAGTTAAGATAGCTAATGAATTAGCTATCGGTCTTTCCAAAATCCAGTAATCTATTCCTTTAACGTTGTGTTGAAGAGATTTTGGACACTCAAGATAGCATTCTAAGAAGTAGGCATATCAGGTTACAGGGCCATTTGTTAGGAAACACTGTTAATTTTCTTATGGGCCCATAGAGGTCCTATGCTACAAACCACTTGTGACCTAGGAAATGTCCTCAGAAAATCATGAGCTGACCTTGCATGTTGTTCAGACTCAAGCCTACAGGGCTGGGTCAGGTGACATGAAAAGGAGAAGAAATGCCTCAGTCACTCAACTCTAGGAGGAATCCAAGTGGTCAGGATTTCACATTGACCTGGTGTTGGTGTACTCTCTGTTTTCCTACTGGTCCATAAGAACCTATTTCAAGATTAGACACTGAAGAAAACAAATGTGTATTTCATGAAAATTGATTTAGAGAGCTCCTATTCTATTGGAAAATAACCTTTGTACAGCCTCTCAAAAGATGGGACTCCAAGTTGCTCAGAAGGCATTTTCAGCTTTCCACGGTAGCCGGCAAGCCTCCTATAACCATGCCACTTTTAGATAGATAATACTTAGGCTCTATCTTCAGATCTTATGGAAAATAAATTAGAAGCAGAAATACTGGAGGAATAGTGGCTATGAAATAATGACATCATTATCCTACTGTTTATAGCGCTGCCCCGCACAAAATATCCATTATCAGCAATGCCTGTGACTCTGCTTGTAACTGTTTAGGTTTTATATATAAAAGTCATATTTTAAAGCAGTGAATTGTCATCAGTTGGCATTGAGAAAGGTTGGCTGTTTTTGCTTTTTCTTGTTAAGATTTTGTCATGGGTGTTGTGACACATAGAAAAATAGGTCTCTTGGCATTTGAGTGGAAACTACCACGTGATAGACTATTTCAGAAACTGGAAAACTACAGTCTGAGGGCTAAATCCAGCCCTCTCTATGTTTTGTATATAAAGCATTATAGGAATGCTATGCCCATTCCTTTCTATATTGTCTATAGCCACTCGTGTCCTGCAGACGCCAAGTGGAGAGGTCGCAGCAGAGGCCTACAGCTCACAAAGCCCGATATAGTCGCTGTCGAAGGCCCTTTACAAAATAAGTTTGCTGATCCCTGGACGAGATATTTTCTTTGACTAAGATGGGGAAAGAGCAAATCACGTGTTCAAGACAAAGGAAGAGATGAAGGTCAAAGTAAGAGGTATAATCCTCTAAATGATTTAAACGAGACAATTATTAGGGCAAGAAAAAATAATATCACACCGTCTCATGCTATTCTCTGAGTTACAGATGAGGAAGTTAATGCAGCTTCTTCCCAAAGAGGGCCCTCCAACGAGTGCTTCGTGCTTCCCCCACTGTCACACTCTTACAGGTCCTCTCCCCTAGAATACTCCTCATCCTGTAATTGTTTTTTAAGCAACAGAATGCAGGTCACAGGATAGTAGCCTGCATGACTGCCAAGGCTTGGTCCGAGGAAGCCTTGAAGAGAGTAACCCCTCCCCACCCCAACACACACCCTCCCCTCAACTTGTCACCACTACCTCTTTCAAGTAGCCATTCACTCCGTTTTTCATTCTTTATTCAATAATATAATACACATATTATTGAGCATGACCTTTATCCAGTGCCTGGACAAGCTAAGGAGATATGGGGTATGGCCAGGTCCCAAAAATACTGTTTGGTAAGGGAAACAGGCATGCAAATGATGACACAAGATGTCATGTTTTAAAAGAAGCATGTAAAGTACAGTGGGAACTTGGCAATTTCCCTGAAGAGTCAGTGAAGGCTTTATAGAAGAGGTGGCCATGAAATTATGTCTTAAAGGAGAAATATATATTATATAAATAAATATATATGTGTATATATATATATATTTATACATTTGAAATAAATAAATATATATATATATGAAATATATATGTACATATTTCACCAGTCACGGCATTTATCATACAAAGGGCTTGTTCTAAAACATTTCTTGAGTGCTGAATAACATACATAACCCATTTCCCAAAGGACAACACTTTGGTCATTTAAAGGCCATTACCATGTTCTCCCTGAATGAAGCTTCTCTTGTCAAAGACAGTATTCTCCTTTCTTTCTTTCTTCCTTTCTTTCTTTCTTTCTTTCTTTCTTTCTTTTTCTTTCTTTATTTTTTCAGAGTCGCACACACAGCACATGGATGTTCCCAGGCTAGGGGTCTAATCGGAGCTCCAGCTGCCAGCCTACACCACAGCCACAGCAACGCGGGATACTTAACCCAGTGAGCTCGGGATCAAACCCGAGTCCTCACTGATGCTAGTCGGGTTCGCTAACAGCCGAGCCACAACGGGAACTCCAGTATCCTTAACACATTTGATTCCTCGTGTGTAATAAGACTTCAAGTGTCTTTCATTTAATGGCTTTTATCTATTGAGTGCCTGCTATGTGCTGGAAAATGTGCTAGACACAAGGGATGTAACACGGAGCCAAACCAGACACACAGAGCCCCCGAATTCAGATCTCTTGGAAATGCCACTTGATTTGCACTGAATGGCCTCTAGTTTGCCTTTGTCCAACATAAGTAATGTTGTACAACCTAGAGCTGGATCCCAGGTCTGGTCTAAATTAATTTCCGTGATTAATTGGATAACACGTCATCCACAAGGTAAATTATCATTCGGTTTGGGGGTTTGGATGCTGATGTTGCCCCTTATCTCCACTCATCCTGAATGCACATTATGTCCCAGATCCAGACACCCTGAGTGTGAGAAATATCCTCGTACTCCTGATGATATTAATGAGTACATGTAACTTAATTTCTACACTTAATCAAATAAATGGTCCAAAAGAGATATTTTTATACCATTCATGAGACTCATTAGCAAAGAGGCTGAATTGTGAAGGGACAATCAGAAGTTGCTTTCGGTGACAACCCTTTTCTCTGGCAGAGAGAAGATCTGATTGTTACTTAACTGGAGAGTCCTTTATCATCATATCCCTTCCACCTATGGACAGCAAAAACGGGTATTAATCACTTGTTCTTGGCAATAATCATGTTGAAGAAACTAGGACTATTTAGTCTAAATAAGACAAGATGATAGAAGACACAGTAGGTTTTTAAAATTTTTTTTCGAGTCTTATTGAGATGTAATTGACATACAGCACTGTATGTTTAAGGTACAACGATTTGACATTTTATATATATATATATGTCATATGTCATATATATGTCTTTATATATATATATATGTCATATATATATTTAAGATATGATGGGTACTCATATGGAAAAGTACCTGTTCTGTTAAGGCTAAAGGAAAAAATTGAGTTGATATATTTAAATAATGAGGCAAAATGCTTCAGTAAGTTTTAAAAAGAGATGAAAGTTCAGAGCTACATAAAGTTTTACTGGAAGAGACAGAATCCTAGGTTTCCCAGGGTACAGATGTTTCTAAGCAAATTCAAGTATTGCTTAAATAATATTGAAAGAGGTGACTTTTAAGTCTTTTTACATCTTAACATTCTAAGCTCATACTCATTAGATATTTCTGTATGTTTACATGGGTATGTATATTCATATATTATACAGAGACATATTTAGCGAAATTGGGAGAAATGCATGAAGGGAAATTTAACTCAGAGCGAGAAGACCAGTCTCTAAAACCATTGCGTTTTTTTTTCCATCGTTTGGTTAATTTTCTTATTTTTCTACCCACCCCCCACAAAAAAAGAGAACTTACGCTTACTGAGAACTTTTCTGCTGGCCTGGGTTCCCCATCAATGTTTTAACCACTGTCCATCTTTGTTATTTCTTTCATTAACCACAGCGATCTTTGTGCTCTTTCTGGGATCCTGTGAATTGATTTTCTTCTGTCCTTTTCTCTTCCTCGAAATGCCCTTATCCTTCCAAAGAGCTAAGTGTAATTCTCTCTGCTGTCCTTCAGGAACTTGCTGAAATGCCACCTTTTCAGGGAGGTGCTGACACCCTGGCATTCTGAAGGAAAAAATTGCTTCATCCATGTTACAGTCTTCAGGGACTTCATTTCCTCCTCATCTGTACATTGGGAAAAGTAATAGTGCTAATATGGAGTTCCCTTGTGGCACATCGGGTTAAAGATCTGGAGTTGCCGTTGCAGAGTCGTGGGTCACCGCTGTGGCATGGGTTTGAGCCCTGGCCCAGGAATTTCCTCATTCTGCAGGTGTGGTCAAAAAAAAAAAAATAGTGCTAAATGTTATGGAAATACCAGATTGTATCATGATGGTGGTATGTTGTAGTGTCACCATTTAACTGGCACATGTTAGACCTACAAAACATATTTATTTATTTTCTTGCTTATTTTCTGTCTCTGCCTCAGAATATAAGTTTCATGAAAGCAGGGATTTTTATCTCTTTTGTTTCCTACTCTATGTTCTCTAGGGCCAATGACAACACTTGGCATGCAATAGGATTCTGACAAACCTTTATTGAACGAATGAATAAATAAATGAATGAATGAAAGAAGGAATAACAAACCTTGGATTTCAGGCCAGGTAAATATAGCTCCATCCTAAAGCATTTCTAGCCCACCATACTATGCTTTTCTAGTCCGACAAGAGCCATTTCCTCCATCACTTGCTTTAAATTTCTGATACGAACCCCATTAAGTGTTTCAGTGCGAAAGCGTTCACTGCTTCATATGCGGAGAGCTCAGAAGTTCCCCTCAAAATGAAAACAGATTCAAGGTAATATTTGGGATCTGGACACAGGAATGTACATTCTATTCAAAAATGAATCCCAGGAAATGAGCCCAGACAAAACCCAGAGCAGTAGACAGAGCAGTCAAGCATTAGCGCCAAGGGTATAATGAAGATTCTTATTCTGAGTTATAAGGCACATTTCTAATTTTGATACCAAGGACTACTATTGTCAACACGGAGGAATACTATCTTATTTCACCACTGCAGGGTCAATTGGGAAAGAGAATGCCAAATTATTAGATACTGGAATTTTACAGAATCAGCCTAGGGAGGCAGAACCTTTCTGTGAATTTGCACAGAAGTTCAGTTAAAAAATAATAAGGGCTTGAGATGGATTTTCTCATCCATACCAACCAACACCGATGCCAGTTTCCCGCTCATAATGTTTTCTTAATGATCCATTGCTCACAGGAAAAACACATGGAGAAAGCACTGGTTTTTGAATAAAGCAAACCAAGGATTGAAACAGATCTGTACCACTTATTAGCCAATGGTTTTGCCTCCCTTCTTTTCGAAATGGTGCAGTGGTACCAAAGTAGCTTGCCACAAGGTAATTGATGATAGCTCCCAGGCTGGGTGCACGCTAGTCCTTTTGCCCAAAAGTTACCCCGTTCTCGTCCTTCTCATAGTTCATATCCCTCAAATGCCACTTCTTCTCCAGGGGTCCTTTCCTGATCCTCTGCCCCAGGTCAGGTATGCATTACCTACTCTCATGACGTAGGATGTCCTTCCTTGCAGCACCTTCTGTGTCATAATTTTTCTTCTACTTTCTGTAATTAATCCATGTTCCCTAGTAGACTCTAGACTTGGTGAAAGCAGGACTTCTGTGGGCCTTTGCTGAGAATCAAGACTCACAGTGCCCAGATGAGAGCCGGCTCTAAGCAAACATGTACTGAACACATAAAAACGCGGACACATGAAAATATCAAAGTAATCCAATTACTAATTTAGGGGTCACTTCTCTGCGGACCCTTTTAAGTGCCCTTCATTCTCCATCTCTGTCTGGGCCCAGGAGGGTAACGTTTCTGTGCTCTGAGTCATGCTCACGAGTGAGCCAGTTTTCGGCCCCCACCATGCCCACTATCAGAGTCGGTGCGTGGGCAGAGATAATGTGCATGGCCAGTGTGTGGGAACTTCAGCCTCAGGCAGTGTTTAAATGCTGAGCTAACGATCATTATAATTTCAATTACAAGGGGATCTGGAATGACTTTCTTATTTTATACTTTCTCCCCATTCCCCAGGTCCCCCACATTTGAGGACAAAAGCAGAACCCTGTCCTCCAGCTCTGAACTCCTCCTGCAGCAAATCTCAAAGAATGTAAGCCTTAAATGAATCTAGTTATGGCTCCAGGAGTTAATTTATAACTCGGTTACAGCTTATAAGGCTGCATAATTCAGTTCACAACAGTGAATATAGGGAGAGATCAATCATGACCAATATGTTTTTCCTGTACTTCTCCAAATGCAGGAAGAACTGTATTTTTTTTTTCCTTTCTTTTGATGGAGAATGGGCACCCTGCTATCAGAGCTGTCTGAGAGCTCAAGAAATGATATAATCCATTGTTCCCAAAACTCACTCAGAGTGTTCTAAAATAACAGTGCAAGAGAAGTTTCAATTTTTTTTCTTTCCTTTCTACTTTTCTCTCCAACTTCATAACTTGAGGACTGTAACAGGTTTTTATGAGACTTGGTTTAAACCCAACATGATTATGTAGAGGATTATATCCATATATTCATTACAGAAAGAGGGTTTATTGGAAAGGGCAAAGACCAGGGTTAAGGAAAGCACTCATCTTGGACACAAAACATAAAGAGATGATAAAACTCAGTAATCAAGAAAAATGATGTTTTAATGTAATACTTAAAAAAATCAAAATTAAGCCCAAGCAAGCATCCATGATGAGCAGAATGTCAGCCTTTTAAATAAAGACAAGATTAGCATTACTGATTTTTTTTTCTTTTGCTTCGGGCTACATTATTTCCCAGCGTAGCAAGCTTTCGTTAAAATGTTTGACATTTTGTTCATCGTGAAACATTTTACATTAATTTTTACTTTTAAAAAGTATTGCATATGATATTACTTATCTTGATTACTAAAATTTTTTGCCTGGGATGTGTGCTTTTAGCCTTTTCCTAGGCTAGCCTTGGCTCTGCTGAATGGAAAGTGAATTTAGAAGACAGAAATGGTCCCAGATGCACCTCATATAAGCAAGGGACCTTAGGAAAATCACAAAACCTCTGAGTTGCCTTAACTTTCCTCTCAGCATTATTCATAGTGCATGTCAACTACAGATGCAGCCTCAGCCAGCATCTGAGCCAATTTTCATTATATCTGGGGAAACTTAGTCTAGGGAAACTTAGATTCTCATCAGCAGATGGGATCTAAAATAATATTAATAATACCTGGTGTTGGAGTTGCCATCGTGGCGCAGTGGAAACAAATCTAACTAGTAACCACGAGTTAGCAGGTTCGATCCCTGGCCTCACTAAGTGGGCTAAAGATCTGGTGTTGCCATGAGCTGTGGTATAGGTCATAGATGTGGCTCAGATCTGAGGCTTTGGCTGTGGCGTAGGCCAGCAGCTGTAGCTCCGACTGGACCCCTAGCCTGGGAACCTCCATATACCATGGGTGCGGCCCTAAAAAAGCAAAATAAATAAATAAAAATAAAACCTGGCATTATTTACCCCAGTTTTATTCTGGGCACCTTTAAATGTGCAATAATGATAATGGCTTTTAAAATCAAAGTAATGCATCTTATTTTTTTTTCTCTAGCCTAAAGTTTTTCTTTCCCCAGGAAGGAGATGGCTAATACAATCAATGGATGTAGTCTTGCATCTCTAAATAGTGTCTTTGAAGTGCCTCGATTGAACATGTATGCACATCAGCTACAAACGTTTTCCCATGAGACCAGGATCTCTGTCATCTCTTCCCTAGTTTTCCGTTTTGGCTTCCCATTTGCCTCCTTGCTGGGCTGCTTCTATTTTGAACCAAGTCCACTTTTGCCATCCTCCTGATATGATGGCTAATTTTGGCCAAGGCTCTTTCAATACCCTCAGTAACAGACTGCATTCTGAACCAGGTGCAACAAGCCATCTCATCTCAGCAATTACAGTCATACAATGGTGTCTACAGGAGGTTGGTTCCAGAACTCCCGTAGATACAAAATCCACAAATACTCACAAGTCTTTTGTATAACATGGTGTAGTATATACCTGTTTCAAGATTTATTGATTTTGAAGGAATTCTTGATGCCACATTTCGCCCACCACAACCTACTTCATGGACCTTTTGGTGCTAGAATAATGGATGAACTATATCAGAAGAGGCAAGAGTCAATAGATTTCAGTTTATGGAACACGCATCATGAAAATCCAATGATAGGCAATCACCTTGTAGAGTTTGAGGATGAACTGCATCATACTGTTACCCAGTCACAAAGGTAAGGTGTGGACACTGGTATTTATAGAAACTGCCCAGGAATCTCCTTCCTTGGGCTCAGTGTTCATTCCATCCAACTCCTTCTCTCTATTCAAAACTCATGAGGTTGAATTTTTATATATTTTATTCCTAACACACTATTCTCAAAGTGTGTTTCAGAGACTGTTTGATTCATAAATTGCCCTGGAGTGAGGTAGTCAAATAATTTTGGACAACTTTACCTACCGTAACCCATTCTTAGAGATTCAAAACATTCATTTGCACAGTAGAGGCTCTGAAAAGTACTGCAGTCTAGAAAGCGTTTAACTTTTTGAGCTCAGCAATTTCCAAATGTATTTGTTCATCACATTTTTTTTTCATAAAACCTATTTGTATCCTCTCATGCCTTGTGGAGCCCAAGGGGAACCCAGGCCTTGCAAGCTGTCCACTTCTCCCACCTCTACCATCCCAATAGCAGCCTCACAGTCCCTTCAGGAAGGGCTTTCTCTGTTGCCTGCCATAACAGGTAACAGCTCCTTTATAACAAGGGGGAGCTGTGAAATAATTTGGGGTAAACATCTGTCCTTCACCGTAGGACCCCGTTCTTTTGGGGAGTCCCACAGTTCTTCCTGTGAGCACAACTTTAAGTTCCTCCATCTGTCCACCCCCTACCTCCAGCTATAACTCAGAAAGGTGCTCCTTAAGTTTTTGAGGTTTAAGAGTGATTAGCACAGTCATCACGATCCTCATACTTAAGATGGCCTCAGAGTCCCCCTTGTTAAAACTCTCACTTGGGGGGCCCTTAATAGTTTCTGATTCAGCAGGTCTGGAGCTAAGGCCAAGAATCTGGATGACACACATTCCAGGAGTATATTTTGATATCCACTGGTATATAGAAAAAGTTGCATGTACAGAATGGCCTTGCCTTTAAGAGAGTTGCAGTTACCCAAGGTTATTAAGACCACTACCTATAAAATAGAAAAGTAGAATCAAAACAAACAAACAAAAAAAAAAGCATAATTGTTTGTTTATCAAGACAAGTAATCTGAGGTCTACCTGAATGCCATCACTTTAGTGAAGTAAACTAGGGTATAGGAAGAAAAAAAATAGAATTCTAGTTATGCTTTCAATTTAAAAAGTAAGTTTGTGAGTCTCACTGATGTGGTTAATAATGTATCTTGTGGCGCCGGGGGGAAAACTGAGATTTAAACAGCTCAAGGAAACTGATAGGCAGTCCCACTAATTTATTCACTTTTAGTACATTTTATTAGTTAGGATACTGGTTTATTTGCTATAATGAAGACCAAAATATCAATGACCTTTTAAAAAGTTCATTTCTAACTGCCCTAGCAGTGTGGCCCTGAACTTTCCAGGGCTGAAGTAGCAGCCCTGGGGCATGGAACGCCCATGACCTTACGATAGGTTGCTCTGCCACTCGGAGCAGGAGGCTTCGCTGTGGTGAACAAGGGTGTCTGCTTCAGCTTTTGCAGAAAGTGGAGAGCAAGAGGAGGAGAGATCACTTTCCCTTTCTATTTAAGTTGCGTTCATCAATTTGTTTGTAACCCATCAGCCAGAATCTAGTCAAGAGGTCGAATTAGCTGAAAGGGAGACAAGAATACATAATCTTCCCACCGACCTAAAACTTTTACTTTTTTTTCTATGCAAAACACAGATACCAATGAGGCAGGGGGCAACCAACAGTCTCTAGAGTGCATATTGTAATGTGCTGGAGTTTATGTGTTCCTGGCTAGTTATATTTATAGGTTGTGTGATCTCCTGTCAACTACACTAACAGCCAGAGAGTAAACAAGTGGCAGCGTTTCTGCAAGAAATGACTAGTTGAAGATAATGCTGGTAACAGGAGCAAAGCACATGTGAATATAATGCTGGTAACAGGAGCAAAGCACATGTGAACGTGAGGATGGCAGGACTGACAGTTCCGCTCCAAGGTCTTTGCTGGCTATGTTCGTGAATTAAAACAATGCCAATCTAAACAATTTTGACACACAGAAAACAAAACAAACAAACCCTGAAAGATCATTACAGAGAGTTTCATATCCACTATCATCAGCATCAGCTAATATCTTGCAGGTAAACTGCAAGATTAATGATAAAGGAGTGTACAGTCTTTCAAACATATATTATTCTACATGTTGTGTTATGTTTATAAAATTCTATGTGCATGAGTAGATATCCCATAAATTACATACACACCCTTTAAAATGAAACCATACAGCTACTATATATTATAATCCCACTTCTATATGGTTGCTATTATGTCATCACAATTAGAAAGGCATTTAACATATTACACCATCTTTATCACCTCCTTACAAGGTCCACTTTTTTAGCATACAATATATAGTAGTATTTTAGCATATATGTGTAAATTCCAAGTAAATAAGCATACATATATTGGGGATGTATGCTCAAAACATTTAAACACTCCCATGCTTAATTCTCTAAATCATGTAAGAGCTGATCAATGTGGTTAATGTAACTGTAAAAGGAAGGGAAATTTGACTGAGGAGCAAAGTTGATGCTTTTCTTTGATGTTCTCACTTCACATCTAAATTCCTCTATATACGGGAAACTACAGAAGATTATGGTCTGACATTTGGAGATTGACATTATAGGTTTTCCGATTTCCCCTATGGAAATCCGAATTGGTGAGGATCACCAGTTATTACCAATGAACCTGGCCATAGAAAATATTTTTTTTTCTTTTTTTTTTTTTTTTATTTTTGCATTATAGCTGGTTTACAGATTTCTGTCAGGTTTTCCAACTGCACCATGTGGTGACCCGATTACATGTACATATATGGATTTGTCACATGTAATTAGATATAGAAAATATTGAATATGTCTGAGAAAGCCCATCTGCAGAAAAAATGGGTGGGTGGATAGGTGAAGAGTTGGAGCCATTAAGGAGAGAGGTTCATGTAGAGATGTGTAAAGATAACAAATAGGAGAAGCTAGTGATTCAGTTGCAGCCCTTGTTCTAAGGAGCTGAGCCTTGAGAAATGAGAAATTTTAATTCATAAAGACTTGACTTTGTGTTTAGTGTGAAGTTTAGGGCTCCATCACTCTGTAATGCCTCATATTTTCTGAGCTCAATGTCCCTGTTTCTCTTCTGTGAGGAGGAAGAGGTTATGTTTCTGGCTTCTACCTCACTGAGTGGGTATAGATCAAACAGCATCACATAAAAAGATAAAACAAAAAAATCAAAACTCTATAGACCACAACTACCTGTGTGTCTGGAATTCTATAGAAGCATGTTAGGACTTGGACAGTAACAGATGAAAAGAAAGTTGTTTCGGGTGGAATTGAAGAACTAATACATGAAATCAGGTGCTTATAGGTAAAGAACTAGCATTTCTTTTATACTATGATCCATCAGACACTTTGTATTTGTTATCTCATATAACCCTCACCGCAACTCTGCAGCTACCAGTGTTAATTCTTATTTTGCAGATGGAGAAACTGAGGTTGGCTGAGATTTCCTAATCTCCCCACGGTTCCATGGTTAGGGTCTGGCAGGGCATACTGTCAAAATGAGTCTTGTCGAGCTGCCCAAATCTAGTAAATGACACAGCCCTGGTGAAAGGTGAAGCTACCAGCCTATCTCACTGAGTGCCTCTGTTCCAGAAAGCACCGTGCAACTGGATGAAAGGGAGGAGATAATGGGTCTCAAATGCTAGGAAAAAGGACTTCCTCACCTGTTGTTTGGGAAATCAACATTTTGTGCAGGGTTCTTAGCAGGGCACATCTGTGTCAGGAAGATAATCTGCTGGAGATAGATTTGACGCCTGCAGGAGGAGGGATTCAGAAAGCTGTCTTCGGCAATTTGGTAGGAACTCACCTTGAATGTTGATGTCTGCTCCAGCCAGTGCTGGATCATTTGGCTTTGGGCACAGGGATAATGAGGCTCTGTGCATCCATGCTAAATTCTCTGCCTGGCAGGTAAGTTTCCCAGGGATTAAAGGTGGGATAGGCATGGAAGCACACTCCACTTAATTGTCTTATGTACTGAGGTCATGGACTGATGTTGAGATAGTGACATGTCGCCATCTGCATAAAAGGTGATATTGTCTAGATTCGGAAGATTGAAACAAGTAAGAAACACAGTTTTGATCATTAAATGGCTAGAGAGAGAGAGGAGTAATAAAATGGAATTTCCGAGCACTCTGATATGCTACAGAGAAGGAAAGCCCAGGACATTATTGGAATAAACCAGAACCAGGAGATCCCATCATAGCTCAGTGGTATCGAATCCCCCTAGCATCAATGGGGACGCAGGTTCGATCCCTGGCCTTGCTCAGTAGATTAAGGATCTGAGTAGGCTGTGGTGTAGGTCACAGAAGTGGCTGAAATCCTGCATTGCCTGTGGCTGTGGTGTAGACCGGCAGCTGCAGCTGCAATTCGACCCCTAGGCTTGGGAGCTTCCATATGCCCCAGTTGCGGCCCTAAAAAATAAAAAAAAAAAAAGAGAGAGTAAACCAAAGCCTATCTTCTCCTTCCCCAGTGTTAACATCCAAGAGGTGATGGTGCCATTGCTTGGACTGCTTCAACCCCCCAGCTCACTGTGTGAAGACAGGTCCGTGTTCCCACACGTGCCTGAGACCGGGCTGTTTCCCACACATGAGCTATGGTGTGTGTGTTCTGACATGCACAGAGCAATCGTCCTTTATAATGGAAAATGTGGCCATTGACAGTTTTATGTTCCTGACAGTCAACCCATGTCAACGGGAGTTTATGGTGAATTTATGATAGCAGGCTCTGGGGCCTGGGTTAATAGGCCTTCTGCCCCCGTAATAAGGGCCCATTTAAAAAAAGGAGGAGGGAGGGCCTTCTAAACACAGCCTGATGTTCAAGCTCAGCTGCCATGAGCTCTGGGGGGATTAAATGGTTTCCTGGCTCAGGACTCACATTACAGATGATGTCCCCTCGATGAGCCGTGGTAATCTCACCTTCCCGGCTTATCAGGCCCAGAACCTGCGGCCATGAAGCCTTACACCGGGAACAGAGCACTCCTAGATATCTGTGGAAGATTCTTCAGCGACGCTTTAGCAAAATATTGGAAAATAAACCAGCAGCTTTCAACTTAGAGTCTGAGAGTTTCGAAAATCATGGCTGTCAAACTTCCAGCTCCGGTGAGTAACTTAATGAACAAGACATGGGAAGAAACATCATAGTTGAGGGTCAGTATTGCCACAAACAGCTTATGGCAGCAAAACTTCACAGTAAACATGATATCAACAATGCCTATTTTTGCAGGTAGTTAAAATGCCAGACACTGTGCTAAGACTCATTTATTCTATCTAATCCTTATGAGAGATATAGGGGCTACTGCCATTTAACAGCTAAGGAAACACATTTAGAGGGGCTGATTTTTTTTCTTTTTTCTTGCCCAAGAACACAGAGCACAGAGCACAAGATTCTGAACCCAAATCTGTCTTACACCAAAATCTGGGCTCTTTATTCGCTGTTATGTGTCCTTCCTTAAACCCCTACTTTGTTTTTGTTTGTGTGTGTTTTGTTTGTTGGTTTGGTTTCATTTGGTCTGGAATCTTCTATTTCATACCTTCTCATGCCCCATTCCCTTGAATGTGCTTGTTGCCACATAGAGCTGCTGAAATCCATCTTTCGAACCATCTGTTTGCAGAGACAGTTGAACATCCTTCTCTCCCATCCCTGCCCTTAGAGAGGAAAATGTTTCTTGGATGCTGAGCACACAGCATTCACTGAATCAGCCCCTGTTGAATGGCACAGTCAAAAACAATTTTAATAAAGAAAAATCCAAACCTGACCTCGCGTGCCTCGCAGCCAGGAGAAAGAAAGAGGTGGTATATCAATGAAAGCAGCAGAGGCCCCCAGGCCCTTACCTGAAATCAGAGGAGCCAAATATGCTTTAGGGTTTCCCTGATTTTGCAATCCTCACTCAATATCAGGCAACTCTCCTAGCTGAGGACCCTGGGGGCAGCAGCACATAAACAAGCACCTCAGTATTTCCTCAGGGAAACCCATGACAATTCACACTACGTGTCAGACCCAGAGACTGTAAACTAACTCCCTTTAGGTTCAGGTCAGGTCAGCAAAGTTATTTAATGAAATTAAAAAAATGTATTTTTTTTTTTTTTTTTTTTGGCTTTTAAGGGCCATACCCAGGGCATATGGAAGCTCCTAATCTAGGGGTCTAATCGGAGCTGCAGCTGCTGGCTGAGGCCACAGCCACAAGCACGTGGGATTCAATCCATGTCTGCAACTTACACCACAGCTCACAGCAATGCCAGATCCTTAACCCAGCAAGCAAGGCCAAGGATGGAACTTGCCTCCTCATGGATACTAGTTGGGTTCTTAACCCAGTGAGTCACAACGGAAACTCCAGAAAAGAACGAATATTTTCAAAAGTTTTATTTGCACCTCAACACATCATCCTGTTCGATTCTCAAAAGCACTCCTTGGTGGCAAAGAACAAATCCTTTCTAGTGGCTGCCTGGTATCTCGTTGGCATCAAAAGGCAGAGTCCCTTGACCAGTACTTCTTATCTCTGAATTCGTGTTAAGATCAGGTTCAGAAGTCAGACGCCATGACCGCTACTCTAGAGAGCACTTCTGCGCAGCAAAGGCCAGAGCAGAAAGTCCAAGTCCGACAGACCTGGGCTCCCTTCGCTTCCTGAGCGAAGTGGAAGAACCAAGCCCAGTCTTTAGGCTCAGCTGCCTTGTCTCAAAATGCAGGATCTCCAGCTGGGAGACGGTGCTGCAGGGTTCTGCTGGGACCCTTCCCAGCTTCCCACCTCCCCTCTCAGCTCTGCCTCTGGCTCCCTGCTCCGTGAATCCTCGAGCTTTATAAATGCCTGCTTGCCAAATTCTGTCTTCTCAATCCGAACAAGCCTCTGAATGTTTAGCCAACACTTCTTCTTTCTTTTCTCCCTCTCCTAGCTGCTGGGAGTGGAAAGAATCAGCAAAAAGCATTGGCCCACTGATCCACCGGGGACCTAGGGTGTGTCTTTTGTTCCTATTATTGTCCAGAATGTGACCCCAAAGAAACCCACTGGCGGCAGCCGCCATCTAGTTGACCAGGCATCGGTGTGATGTGCCCTCGTTCCCTTTCAAGGAGATGGCACGACTCGGAGCATGTGGTCAAAACATAAAAACTTCCGCTGAAATATGACACGTTCTCCACCCATTTACTCAGCAATAAACATTTGTCTTTGGTGTGGAAATTTTGCGCTAGAACCTATGAAATTATTATGCTGAAATTTATTTTTATATTATGGAGGCAATATAACATTACAGAAAATCCTGAATATAGACCAAAAAAAAAAGTTTGAATACATTTCTTATCCCCACTCCTGCTTCTTTTTGATTTCTTCTGTGCTAGAGCCTATGAAATTGTTACACTGCATTTTATCTTTACAGTATAGATAAACATAATATTATAGAAAATCCTGAATATAGACCAAAAAAAAAAATTTGAATGCACATCTGTCCTGTTTCTTTTTGATGTCTTCTTTCTACTTTTTCCTATGCATGCTTTTAACCAACTGTTTAATCAGAGAGGATATATAATGCTGTGATTTTTACGCTTTTTTTAAAAACATTTTCCATATGTGCCGTACTGTATTTTTAATGAATGTAGCACGGTTGTTAAGAGCGTGTACTCTGAAGGCAGACTGTATGCTCTGAGCAGCTGAATCCCCTTCAAATTCATATGTGGAAGCCTTTAACCCCAGGGTGATAGTATTTTGAGTTGGGGCCGTGGAGAGCTCACCGGATGAGGTCTGAGGGTAAGGTCCCCATAAGGAGATTAATGTCCTCATAAGAAGAGGGAGAGACCCCAGAGCTCTTTCCTTCTTTCTGCCCTATGAGGATACAAAGAGAGAAGAGCTGTCTGCAAGCCAGGAAGAGGGATCTCTCCAGGAACCAAATTGTCTGGCACCTTGATCTTGGACCGTACAGGCTCCAGAACCGTGAGAAAAATTGTCTGTTATTTGAGACACCCAGTCTGTGGTATTTTGTTATGGAATCCTGAGCTAAGACACAGACCATCAACCTCTTCACTCGGTGATCTTGGCTAAGTTACATAGATTTGCTGTGCTCTGTTATCTTCAAGTGTAAAACAGCGACTGCAAAAGCAGCTGTTTCGGAGCTGTTAGGAAGATGAGTCCTTATGCATAAAGTGCTTAGAAGATGTTTGAGGCGGAGTTCCCTTCCTGGCTCAGCGGTTAATGAATCCGACTAGGATCCATGAGGATGCGGGTTCTATCTCTGGCCTCACTCAGTGAGTTATGGATTCCGCGTTGCCGTGAGCTGTGGTGTAGGTCGCAGACACAGCCTGGACCCTGAGTTGCTGTGGCTGTGGTGTAGGCCGGCAGCTGTGGCTCTGATTCAACCCCTAGCCTGGGAACTTCTATATGCCATGGGCGTGGCCCTAAAAAAAAGCAAAAGCAAAAGAAAGAAAACGTTTGACAAATGCCAAGCCCTCAGTAAATAATATTCATTGACGGCTGATCGTCCAGTTTCCCCCTTTTAATCTGTATAGTCACACCCATCTCGTGAGCTTTTTGTAAGGCCTTATTTGTGAGAGCCTAGGGTGGTACCTGTTAGAAAGTAGTTTCAGGATTATGAAAAACATATATCAAAATCTTAAAAATGATATTATTTTAAAACTGTTTAAGTTGAACCGTTTAATTGAAAATGCCTTTGCAATGCTCAAATTAACAGAAATTTAGCATCGGATCTGGAGATCAGTGGCCTTTGATTGTTTTATCCCAAGGCACTTTCCCACTTTTCCACTTCTCCAAAGAGGTGATAAGAAGGCTGGCCTTCCTGTTACTTCCTTCCTTAGAATGGTGGCTGCTTATACCACCATTTTAATATGTTCTTTGATTCCATGGGTCAGAAATATGGACAAAGCATAGAAGGAATGGCTGGCTTCTGCTCAGTAATAACCCAGCTGAAAGATTTAGCCTCTGGGGATGGCTCAGTGGCTGAGTTTGGAATCATCTGAAAGTGTCTTTATTCACATGTCTTATGTTGGCTGAGCCCTCAGTTGAGGCTAAAGACAGGAGCGCGATGCTCAGTCTCTCTCTGTGGCCTGTGCATCCTGATAGCATGGCAGGCTCAGGGTAACGAGACTCCGTCCACGGTGGCTTTACGAGCCAAAAGCAAATGCCTGTATGAACCAGACAGAAGCTGCTTTACAGTTTATGGCCTAAGCGTGGGCATCACACAGTGTCTCTTCTGCTTCATTCTATTGGCTACAGGTTACTCACTAAAGTTGGTCCAGATAAAAAGATAAGAACACACAGTTCTCCCTTTTATAGGAGGCATATCAGCAACATATTTAAAGCTGTCTCAGGAGTTTCAGTCCTGAGTATTGCAGTGAATTGTTTATCGAATCAATGGAATTATAGGTCTTTTCTTGACCAAAGATTCAATTGATTTACAAACGATTTCTTAAGGTGTAAGACCTTGTCTTAGTTACATCTGCGTCCCTTATTCTACTCAGGCCAGAGTCCTTGCAGAGTTGATAACTGAATGTTTTCTGATTTACGCTGAGCACAATTGCCTGGATTATTTCTTATCGTGTTCCAGCCCTCTGCACGTATTACATGAAACTTATCTGTGTTTGCTGAATTTTATACTTCTCTTGGTTGTTGTCCCCTAAAAACTATGTAAAATTTTATTTTTATACCTTGGTAAGATTTTCCTTATATAAAAATTTGTATTTAAGAACAACAATAATGATGATGAAAATGATAGCAAATCTTGGTCCAACAATGCATTCTTATTTGGTCTTAGGAAGCCTGGCCCCTTTTAGGTTCACAAATAAATAGTTCTCAAATAAATAATTTAGTGACTTTTTTCCTCAGGAAACATGGAAAGAAACGCTATGCTAGTAAGTATAATGGCAATTCTAGTGAGCATTTACTGAACACTTACTTTGCAAATACTTACTTTGCACTAGGCATTGGACTAGGCATTTTGCACATTAGCTTGGTTAATGTGGCATACAGGTATACAGTCTCTGGAGGAAGATGAAACTGGTCTGACATTGGGCTTGGTCCCTTATTAACTGTACAATCAAGGGCAAGAAATTTCAGCCAAGTGTCAACAGTAAAATAGGAAATGGCTTTGAAGATTATATGAATATATAGACTTATAGCACTGAACAGTGTGCCAGGCATCCAGCAAGCTTCCAATGGCTTGGAGATTCTTTCTATTCCTTACAATGATTTTATTTTATGTAACTCATATTTGCTGAGTTGTTAATAGGTGCTAGGATCTGTTATATGGGTGTTACAGTTACCAAGTTATTTAATCTTTATTGTAATCTATGTGGTGAGAACTCTTATCAACTCCATTTTATAGATGTGAAGACTGAGTCTCAGAGAAGCTAGCCTACTCAAGGTCACAGTTTGTGGCCAAATTCAAACTGTGCTTCTTTGGTTCTGAAATGCATTTTCCTTGTGCTTAATACTCCTGGAGACAGTAGAATGGTCCAGAGGGACCATTCCAATATGTTGATTCTATGAATCTATATAACATCCTGTCTTTGTTTAGACCAACTCACTGTATTAACCAGGTACTCCAGAGAAACAGAAACAATAGGCTGTGTGCATATATAAAAGAGGTTTATCTTAAGACTTGACTCACATGATTATAGAGGCTGATAAGTCCAAAGTCTGTAGGGTGGGACAGCAAGGCAGAGATTCAGAAAGAGTTACCATTGCAGTTTAAGTCTTCTGGCCTCCACTGGAAGAACTCCCTCTTGTTCTGGGGACGTAAGTCTTTTTTTTTTTTTTCTATTACTTTTGACTAATTAGATGAGGTCCACCCAAATTATGGAGGGCAATCTTCTTTGCTCAAAGTGCAGTGATTTTACTACTCATCTCATTCAAAAACATCCTCAGAGAGATATGCATAATAATGTTTGACCACACATCTGTGCAGCATGATCCGGGCACGCTGACTCATAAAACTAACCATCACACTCACTTTGAAAAAGATGCAAATAGTGAATATCAATCACAAACTATGAACAGGAAAAAAAAGTTATCTAAAAGGAAAAGATAGAAATGGTGAAATTAATGAATATATGCTCTTATTCCTTTATTCTGTCACTGTACTGAACTCTAGTAAAAAACGCAAGAACACATTCAACAAGAACGACTAATAAAAGAGGGACTCATCTATAACCTTAACTGACTTGGTGACCTTTGTTAACAAAGAGCAGGTGGCAGGGGTGGATGAGTAGCAGCAGGGGATCTTTCTTGCTATTGTGAATTCAGAGAGCCCCTCAGTGCCACAGAGAAGTGCCAGGGCCTAGCAGACTCAGAACAGGAAGAGGGCAAGGCCAACATGATTTTGGCACCTCTGGTATAGCCAGGCATGAAGAATGCTGTCTCCCAGATTTGCAGCCAAACCTAGGAATCACTAAACCTTTGGAAAGTTCAAAGTCAGTAAAAATCATAGTCATGAATTTTCAGGTGGTTTCCATGGAAAACCAGTACTGGTCACCAAGACTCAAACGGGTCCTCTTGGGCTCTAATATTCATGAGTACACTTGGTGGTTATTTCTTTTGGCAGGTTGGCTATTCAAAAGCATAAACAGAAGAACCAAGGTGGTATGAAGAGGGGGGTCATGTGGTACCTGAAATATATGCTGAGGTTCAAATTCCTTTGTATAACAGGAGGTAGAACTTCTCCAAAAACACTTTAACCATAGACATATTTTTTATTTTATTTTATTTTTGTCTTTTTGCCTTTTCTAGGGTCACACTCGTGACATATTTTTTAATCTCCTATAATCTGATATATATATTAGAATGTATATAGTATGAAGAAATCCCTGTGTACTTTATAGGCTTACTATTAGCAAATAAATACACTGTAGAATATGACTGAAGTATTTGGTGCATATTTGGGAAAAAAATGCACTCATCTCTGTGAGATGGGAAAGGCTGTAGAGAGTTGAAATAATTGAGCAAGACTTCATAAATTTAGGGCAGTGTGTATGAAAAGAGAATTCTCAGTACAACCAAGTGAGCTAAAGGAACATGACCCTTTGGGTTTTCCTGAAGTTTTGGGGTATTCTACTCTGAACTTACCTAGAAAATTAAAATTCCCTTAAGGTGTCCTACATGGACTGAAACACTCCACTGAAATGCTGGAGAAATTTCAAAACTTTAACAACCAAGTTGTAGCTTCTACAACCTCTTCCCCAAATGGATAGGAAGAAGAAATGACCAGAAGCCCTTGGTATATACCACTGCATTTAATCATTCCAATATTACCTGATATAGGAGTTATCACTCCCAAGTTCTATGAATATACAGGCTGCAATTTTAAATGGTTTACCTAAAGCACCTTAGGTCATATTACAAGTAAATTGAAGAGGCGGTATTCATATTCAGAAGCATTTTTCAATAGAAGAATGGATAGTTGGATGGATAAATGGGTGGGTTCATGAGTTCTCAGGAATTTGCTCTATTTGGATCTTGCAGTGTGCGTGACACTTTCTTTGACCCCACTGAAGGACTGAAGGGGCGGGGTATAAAAGAACAGCGAAGATGTGTTCAAAACAAATCCTGGAAGCTCATATAATCTTTAGAAGTGTATTGACTGTCAGATTTATAGCTAAACGAGCCTGTTCTATGAAGGAGAAAGTGTGACAATACAGATATTAGAATAAAACTATTTATTTCTGTGAGTTGCAAGTGACCGTATAACTTACAAGTAATGCTGAAGTCTGTATATTCCAGGAGATTGATGTCATATTGTATCATGTGGAATGGCTCATAATTCATTTGTTGGGCTTCCTTTGGTATGCTTAGCCTGAACATTTCAGCATAAAATTTCTTTTCTCTTTGCAGAAATGGAAATGCAACTGTGATTTTTTTTTTTTTTTGGCAGATGATTTGTCTGTGTTGGAATAATTTAAGAAGTGTTTGGATCCTTGGCTCATTTTGAAAATGCCAATAGTGACAGGCAGGCAGTGGTGTAGGTGGACACCTATTTTGACATCACTGCACCATTTACCATGTAGCCAGTTTCCACCAGAGTCACCCACTAACACACTGGAGCCCCAAAACTACACTAAAAAGTATGTATCTTGATACTTCCTAAAATGCAGCAGTAAAGTTATTATAGAAAGACTAAGTAAGTATGAATTCCCATTGTGGCTCAGTGGGTTAAAAACCCGAAATAGTGTCTGTGAAGATGTTGGTTCGATCCCTGGCTTCACTAAGTGGGCTGAGGACCCATCATTGCTGCAAGCTGTGGCGTAGGTCATAGATGCAGCTTGGATCCCATGTTGCCATGCCTGTAGTGTAGGCCAGTACCTGCAGCTCTAATTCAGCCTCTAGCCTAGGAACTTCCATATGCTGCAGATGCAACCATAAAAAGAAAAACAAATAAAAATTAAAAAAAAAAGACATATGGAGTAATCAAAAGGAAAAAAATTAAATAAAATCCTTTCAAAGCCCACTATCAAAAGAAATTATTTTTAACAAGTTGATAAATTATTCTTTTTTTCTTTTTGTCTTTTGTCTTTTAGGGCCACACCTGTGGCATATGGAGGTTCCCAGGCTAGGAGGCTAATTGGAGCTGTTTCTGCCAGGCTATACCAGAGCCACAGCAGTGCCAGATCCTTAACCCACTGATAGAGGCCAGGGATCGAACACGCAATCTCATGGTTCCGAGTCATATTGGTTTCCGCTGCACCACAATGGGAACTCCCTGATAAGTTATTCTTTTATCTATATAATAGGGGCTGCCTAAACTGTCCTAGCCCAGTGCCCACACTTGAACTCAGTTCAAGTCTCTCCTCACCCAGCTCACAGGTTCGAGGATGACTGTGGGAGCGTGCTCAGCATCAGCAGGCACAGTCTCCTGCTCAGCTGACAGCTGTCCTGGTGCAGTGAGGCCAGGAGTCCACTTGGGAGAGTCAGTTGGGACTGATGACCCCCTGACACTGTTGGCCATCACTTCTGCTTGGCCTTGAGCTAAGGCAACTTGGAGAAAGATGACAACGATGGTCTTCCTGTAGTTTTAAATACACCCCATTTGTATAATTGTGTCATAATTTATTGTAATAATACAATTTTGGATTCACCTAGTATATTTTTTAATGTCAGATAGATTTTACATTTGAAAATCACCTAGTCTCAGCGAAAGTTACCCAGAGTCTTAGGTTCTTAAAAAAAATGATTGGCCTCAGAACAACATTTCATGACAGGTGGGAAGCCCATTGTCCCTCCCTCCACCACTAATGTCTGTGAGTTTTTCGGGTGCTAAACTTTTCCGGATCTATACTCTTTCTGAAGGCTCTCATCTGCATGTCTTCTCACCATCTCACATGGAAGGCATGCTAAGACAACAACATGGACCATTTTCATTTTCATACAAATATTTCTAATTATACAGATAGGCTTAGAGACTTTATAAAGAGTGATTTTTTTTTTTTTAAAGTTCAAAATAGGCACAAAGTCCCCTCTGTCATGTTTTCTCGCTGATGTCCCTGACTCTTTGGAGATGATCAGTGACACCAGTATGGACTCCTGTTTTCCTTCTCTGTCTCTCAGAGTGGAGTTTATGTCACCCACCTCCTTTATTTTTAAACCTTATAAGCTCCCTTAAAACGTCCTTCTTTCTAGAACAGAACTCCAGACAACCAGACTAAACATTAGGTATCCCCCAGTTCAGAGTTGGCAGAGTTGGGCAAGGAAAGGGAAATGAATTAAAATCATAGTTAAGGGAGTTCCCGTCGTGGCGCAGTGGTTAACGAATCCGACTAGGAACCATGAGGTTGCGGGTTCGATCCCTGCCCTTGCTCAGTGGGTTAACGGTCCGGCGTTGCCGTGAGCTGTGGTGTAGGTTGCAGACGCGGCTCGGATCCTGCGTTGCTGTGGCTGCGGCGCAGGCCAGTGGCCACAGCTCCGATTAGACCCCT
>PVHT021183710.1:3100223-3112493 GCA_004024745.2 Catagonus wagneri | reverse complement strand
ACTTCTTTATAGTTTTGCTTTGAATTGTGTGACCTTTAGCAAGTTACATAACTTAAGTCTCTGAATTCTCACCCTTCAAGTGGGAGTGTGACTAACCCTGTGGGGAATTCATGAATATGCATAGACATTGGGTAAAGTGGCCAATCCTTAACTATTCAGACGAACTTTTCTTGAACTCCATGTCACCCACTAGGAGACACGCAACTGCATGTGACTCAGCCACACTGGAACTTCCACGGGATGCAGTGGGAAAGCCAGGGCTCCCTGGGTCCCCTTGATTCCTGCCCACCCATAATTTCGCTGTCCTTTTCTTAACATCAACACTGTCCGTACTGTAAGGTCAAGTGTTTTTGCTTTGACCCACCTCTCGACAAATCCTAACCCAAGCAGGTTTGTAGATACGTGGCCGACATTACTGACCTTTTGGAGAAGCAACAGGGGATGACGCAGAACCCTGGAACTCTGTCTACAGTCTGTTAAAGGCACTCAGCTCCACTTTCAGGGTCTGTCCCCTCCAGGGCCCTTGGCCTCCAGGAAGCTTAATTCTCCCTCTCCATATTGTGCTGGGAATATGATGAGCCATCTGGCCCTGAGCTTGTCCTTCAGGGACACGATAGATCGGGTAGGCTTCCTGTGTTTTTGCCTTTTCTTCTGCCCACCCTGTCTCTGCCAGGGACAAGACCATACCATGTGTGTCCCCACGATTTTGTCCCCTCCCTGCAGAAGTTGCTACTGCCAGTCTTGTGTTGAAATATCGCCTCCTTCCTAGCCCTCCTTTCCCTCTCAGAAAGCATCTTAAACTCAGTAGGTTCTCAATGAGGGCTGAAGGGGAGGAATGAGATGGCAGATGAGATGATGTGGATGGTGAGTATGATCAGGTCGGAAGGAAAATGAATACCATCGAAGAAAAAGTATACAGCTGATGTGACAAAAGATGGATGCCTGAGCCAGGCGATCATATCCCTAAACAACTCCTAATACCTAATCCCAAAGTACTCTAAGTACTGTGACTATGAAAAGCATAAAAACCTCTAGTCTTGGGGTATCCTGGTGGCTCAATGGGTTAGTGATCTAGCTTTGTCACTGCTGTGGCTCAGGTTCCATCCCTGGCTTGGGAACTTCCACATGCCATGGGTGCAGCCAAAAAACTGTGTAACTGCCTCCTGTGGCTTTCACTGCAGATACCTAACCCTTCCTTGGTTCCCTTCCACACCCCAGGCAGAATTGAGAGAACATCTCTCTTTCCTAGGTAGAAACACAGATGCAGGAAGGCAGTGATTTTGGAAGGTTTATTTTATAAACATAAAACGGCTTCCTAATGACAGGCTGGTTGGAACGGGTTGCATCTCATTGGTTCTGCTGGCAGATCACCCTCTGCTGAACTGTTTTGCCATTGTGTTGTCTGCTGAGGAGACAACAAAATGTTGGTGAGCAGCTGGTGGAAGAATTATGTTTTATGCACAAAACGTGGGAGGAAATTCTGGCCCAGTGCTATAATCGCTTGATTGGATGGGACTGGAAGAAAGAGCTGTGCATTTATCTGGATGAAATGTGTTTTCTCCCCTACCGGTTCAGCATGTCCAGCTACGGTGGGCGGAAATCAGTGTGTGGCACCCTTTATGCATTTCAGATGGCATTCTGTGTAAAAAAAAAAAATTGCTTTTTGAGCTGTCTGCAAAGTCAGAGTCAGACTTGAGACTAGAAAGATGGTGGTGAAGTGATGTCTCTGGTTTATCTGCAAGAATTTGGGGCTCCCAGGGGAAGTGGGTTGAAGCAGTGGGCATCTGAATAGAGAAGTGGCACATGAAAAACAGGGGAAGTTGCCTGGCAACAGGCTTGGAAGGAGATACAGGTGAGCAAGTCCAGTACAGTAGAAACTTCTAAGCCCTGGTCTTGATTTCCTTTGTAAAAGATGATATCTAAGACTCACAGCACAAAAATTTCCTGGAGCAACCAGACAACGGCCAAGTACAGAACATTATTTTGCTTCAATTACTGGATTGAATCCTTTTTCTGTGGCCACACCCACATCATGCCAAAGTTCCCAGCCAGAGATTGCACCCATACCACAGTGGCGATTCAGCCACAGCAGGGATATCAGATCCTTAACCCACGGAACCACTAGGGAACTCCTAGTTGTATGCTTCTTAAAGATACACGTGCTTCTTTCCCAAACCATTTATGGCAACTGTACTTCATGCTAATTACATCATGTGTTAAATATTATCTAAACTGGTAAATGATTATAAAAAGAAAATTATAGTTGCTTTGAGAATTCACTTGAAATTCACCTGACTAAAAACATTCATACAGAATGTACTGTGAGCAAGTTAACCTAAAAGTTGGAGTAAAATCACAAAAACCAAGATGATCCACTCTCTGATTACAAGTGAATGTAAGATATCACTCCACTAGAAAAAAATGGAATTAGAAATTGAAAATAAGGGAGTTCCCATTGTGGCTCAGTGGTAATGAACCCGACTAGCATCCATAAGGATGCAGGTTTGATCCCTGGCCTCGCTCAGTGGGTTAAGGATTGGGTGTTTCTGTGAGCTGTAGGTGTAGCGCAGATCACAGACATTGTTCAGATCTCATGTTTCCGTGGTTGGGGTGTAGGCCAGTGGCTGCAGCTCTGATTTGACACCAGCCTGGGAACTTCCATATGCCGCACGTGTGGCCCTAAAAAGTGAAAAATAAAAAAGGATAAAAGAAAGAAAGAAATTGAAAATGAGTCATTACAAATGTGTATTTTTTCCGAGATAGAATAAACAGAACGTCAATCACAATACTCATGTTCAAAGAAAAGAGCTTGAACTTAAGCCAAAAAAATGTGTGATGAAAATGCTTGTAGCATACGTATACGTGTGTGCACATCATTTATTATGACTTTCCTTCTTAGCTGTGTTTTTTGGTTAACTCACTAGGCTCAAGTCTGGGTGAGAAGGGATCAGGTGTCTTCCACCTTGATGGGAGTGCATGAAATCTTTCTGGATGGATAAGTGGATAATGCTGAAGGGACCAAAGGGCATAAGATGGGATAGGAGGGTGGAAGGAGGTGCGAGCCATGTGAATAAACTGTCCTGGA
The DNA here is from genome assembly GCA_004024745.2 of Catagonus wagneri. Taxonomy (NCBI): domain Eukaryota; kingdom Metazoa; phylum Chordata; class Mammalia; order Artiodactyla; family Tayassuidae; genus Catagonus; species Catagonus wagneri. Next base: position 3,109,408 of record PVHT021183710.1, on the reverse strand, counting down.
GAGGGTTGTCACCAGGAAACAGGGTCAAAGCCTCAAAGAGTTTTGGGGCTACAGCTTCAGTCCACGTGAGTTGGGAGATGGGCTAGAGAAAGCCATGCTTCATTCTGGCATCTGGGGAGTTGGGATGGCTAACAGCACTGAGGCTTAGGTTCAGAGAACAAAATAAGGGCCTGTTCAACTACAGAGGAGGGTGGTCCAGCAGAAACACTATGACATCGTAGTCCCCAGAGGAGCTGGCACAGCGTGCCTCTGCCATGCCATCTGTTCACTCTGATCCTCAGTTTGCTCACCTGTTAACAGTGAATCGTCCTACCTCTCTCACAGGATAACTGAAAGAATTACACTTATACCATGTTCAGAACACAAAACATACCTTAGCTATTCTTAGTGGCACAGTTAAGTTTCTTCTTTCCTTGCTTTCATGCATCCCGTCAAAAATATTTACTGAGCATCTCCCTGTGCCTGAATCCTGTGGTAGAGGATTCCTCAGCAAAGAAAAGAGGCAGAATCTTACTCTCATGACATTACTTTCCAGGGGAGAGGCAGTGTCCTAAATGAATAAGAACACAATGCAATGGCAGTCGTGTGTGCTATGAAACAAAGAGAATAAAGAGACAGAAAACCCTCACAACCTTATCAAGAAAGGTGTGTTGAAGTAGGGTATTAATCTCCACACCCTCTCAATTTTTATTCTAATGGGAAATAAATGAAGCTTAGGCAGTGCGGCTATTGCTGTAATTATTGATGATTCTTCAGCTGCCTGCAGCTCAAAACAAGAATGAATCATGGTCAGTAAGCTTCAGAGACTTCCAAATTTTTAATTTTTAATGAAAATAGCTTTTTTGTTGTTCTAAGTCTTATGCATGTTTGCTGTAGAAAACTCAAAACAATACAGTAAATTATGAAAAAAAGTGGGAAAAAAATCACCCCGAATCCCTACATGTAAATGTAGCAATTGTGAAGATTTTTTTCACTGAGTTTTTTGTTTGTCTGTTTTGGTGAAGTTTCTTAAAGACATTTCTTAATATATACGAATTCCCTTAATAATAAGACAAGTATAGGTATTCATGAGAACTCTTGAATATATGTAAATATATACACATAGAGCATGCACATCAGAGGGTTATATCCAGAGTGTGGGGAAAGGAAAGCGAGGCAGAAAACAAATGCCATCTGGTCCCACATCAAGAAGAAACACAGCCGGTGCTCAGCACAGGGAATATTTCCAGAGAGGCATGCAGGAGCCCCGTGCCTCCCATGCATGGGGACCAGGAATCGACCTGCCAGATTGCTCCTATTTCCTGCCCCACACACTGGTAAAGTCTGCCTCTCAGAGAATTCAGCCCTGACTCCCCTTAGTACTTATAGGCTGCATCTTCTGACAACTTTGGGCAGCTTCAGGGCTGCCAGATTCTCTGCCCTGCCATGAGACAGCCTCCACTTGAAGCCAGATGCAGGGCTGAGGAGCCATTGGCTGTGGCCTCCAGTGGGCACACCAGCTAGGAGCTCTCCCAGAGTTGCTTAGAAGGATCCCTGCAGTAGAGCCAGTGGTAAGGCTAAGGAGAGAGGTACGGTCCAGATAATGCCAGATGGACCTCAGGAAATGACCAGCATGAGAGTGACACGCAGCATTTGTGAAATATTTTGCACTAGATAAAATCTCTCCCAAGTGCTCTTTTCTTTGATCCTCACGACTTCCCACAGAGGCCTGCTCCCAGAGAGGCCATGTCAGGATGCTTACAAGGCATGTCCTGAACTCCTAGAGCTTCATGTGAATACCCCGGGTTGTTTGCATGTCTGAGAAAGTCAACGTGAAAGGAAGGATGCCTATCAGGTCGATGGAGGAGAATGAACTTGACCCCATGTGACGACTCCAAATCAATCAGCTGAGGATACACACCCTCATGTAAAAGACTCAGAGGGCAGAACGTGGGGTGGACAGGTGACCCCGTTATATGAACCTTAATGGATCATTGCTTTTAAAAAATGCCTGAAGCAAATATGACCACATTAATACTTGTCGGTCAAATAAAAAGCCCATAAGAGCTAGAATATCTGTCTCTTTGGTTTCCAGCCACACCCCCAGCCTCAAAATGGTTCACCACTGATAGCTGTTCAGTCGATATGTTAAATCTGGATGCTGAGAATACGGAGATCTGTTGTATTTTCTTTTCCATTTCTGTGTTTTTTAAAATGTTTTCTAACTATTTTTGTTGCTATTGTTGTTTTAAAATGAAATCTATTAGCATAAAGGAGGTGGCCAACACGGAGGCTTAGCACAATGGAGAGATAGGAGAAGATAAAATCTGACAGATTTATCAAGCATTCTCCAAGGAAGATAGACATTTTCCTCTTACTACCTCTATTTACATTTCAATAACATGATTCAACAAGATTGAGATACTGATAAAAGTCAGACCATGAAAATTGGTTCTGGGGCTCAACACTCAGTTAGTAAGAAGTTAAATTTTGGAGTCAAATGGGCATAAGGTTGACTTATGATCTCACATACTTTTATGTGTGTCAGGATGGGTGATGTTGAAGAAGATCAAAGGATTTAATATTCATGAAACAAGAAAATGAATGCCTATGCAAGATATCACTACTTATTACTATGTGCCAAATGCTATTGAAAATGTAATCCTTTTTAATCCTCACACAGAGTCTCTGAGATTAACAGATTTAAAAAATGGTACCCCAGGGGTGTTCTGTAAGTTGACCTAGATCACAAAACTAACTCGTCACTAACCAGGGATCCCAAGACGGTGGTGTGCAGAACGACAAACCTCACGATGCCAATAACCAGTCTATCACCCACAGCCAGAGGAGAAAAAGAGGTAGTGTCTTGGGTACAAACCTGTCTTACTCCACAGCCATTTGTTCTTTCTCTCCCTTTCTCTCTTGCTCTATCACTATAACTCTCTAATTTTCTTCTTCTTTTTTTTTTTTTTTTGGTCTTTTTAGGGCCACATCCTCAGTATATGCAGGTTCCAAGTCTAGGGGTCAAGTCCAAGCTGTAGCTGCTGGCCTACGCCACAGCCATAGCAATGTGGGATCTGAGCCGTGTCTGTGACCTACACCACAGCTCAAGGCAGTACCAGATCCTTAACCCACTGAGCAAGGCCAGGGATAGAACCAACATCCTCATGGATACTAGTCGGGTTCATTAACCACTGAGCCATGACAGGAACTCTAAGCTCTCTCATTTTCTACAGGACTTGGACTGTGGGTCTCTATGTCTTTTTCATTCTCTCATCATTTTTTTTCCATCTTAGAATTCTTTTTTTTAATTACATAATGAATTTTATTACATTTATAGGTATACAAAAATCATCACAGCCAAATTTTATAGCACTTCCATCCCAAACCCTCAGTGCCATCACTTCTTATTGAAGGTAAAAGATCCTTCAGTGTGCACCATTTCTCATTCTGTTACTATGCCCTGAAAACTGCACACTCTAGCTCTCCAGATATTTGATGGGTCAAATTCAGAAAGTCCTAAGAATCACAAAAAAAAAGGTTTTCTTAATGATGTGAAAATAATCCTATTTTGACATCAAACAACCCTTCTTCAACTTTCTTTGCTTTCTTTTCCTCAAAGAGTAAAAGTTTAGATAAAGACTTCTAGAAAAAATGGTTACAAGCATGTAGATAAGACTGATATGTTTATAAAGGAGTGGATTTGGGGACTTCTGTTTGTTTTCTGTCTTTGTTCTGCTGTGAAGTCCTTTACCGCCTAAAGCTAGCGGAAGCGTATCCCGAGGAAGGAGCTGACCCAGCCTTCAATATCTAATTCCATCTGCAAATCTCAGACGTCAGGACAGGTCCGGGTGGCCCCAGGCACAAGTGCAGCAACCAGAGAACTTCCAGACTCTGTCCTCCTTTTCTGTTTTACATGTCACGGGACTTTCGCTCTCTATGTATTGCGCAAATCTGACTCTCTCTACAGGAACTAAAACCCCATTTTTCTTAAATGGTCTAGTTTGATGTCACCACTGCAGTGAAGTCATTACGATTCTCCAGGGCAATTTTCTTCCTGGACTAATAACGCTCCATTAGCATCTTTCAAAGCCAGAGCAAAATCTGTTCTAGGAAAAGGGAGAGAGACAGCTAAAAGTGAAAAGTAGAATAAAATATGTCCCACTGGTTTTATGTAATCCTTTGCTGACACACGATTTCTCAATTAGACAGCCCTGGCTTCCGTATTTACTGCTGGTGAAGGACAGAGGCTTTCATCAAACTGGGGGACAGGCTTGTTCCTTTTGTTGGCTCTGCCTGTCAGCAAACACCCAGAAATGACCCTCAGAGCTTTCCAACCCATGAGCAACACAGATGTGACGGAGAAAATTGGTAGAACTGTATGTAGTTTCAACAAATCTGGAGTCCATTCCTGTTGTATAATACTAAACATCATTATACCCTAGCTTTTTTAAAACTATTAAACATTTGTGAAAAATAAGTATATCTTTCCAACCTCTTTAAAGTGACACTGATTCCAAATCATACATGTATATGAATTTGCAATGTATATGTATATAAATTGCACATATCTATAAAGTAGATGTGCATACATATATGTATATACAAACGCACACACATATATACATATATCAGAGCTAAAGAATTCCCTACATTTTAACAGCATTTACCATCTCTTACTCTTGGTTTATTTCCACTGTACTGAAATTTCAGAAGCAGCTGTGTTGATGAGGATGCTGTGTAGAGAATACAAAGAGATAAGATAAATTTGTATTATTAAGAGCTAGAGGATACTAGCTGAAGAAGCAGAATATTTCTTGGAAAGTATGAAAAGAGGGTTAGAAAGAGGAAAGCTCTAGTTATCTGGGCTCTTGGAGTTTTAGAGACTTTTGGAGATTGTGTGTGCAAGCCCATGGCTGTAATGACTAACATCACTTTTTAATTTCTGGAATTTGGACTCAAATGTCTTTTGATGGCTGCATCCTGCAGAGAAAAAATCATTAAGCCACAGCCCAGCTTTATGAGACTACATATATATTAATAAATAGATGCATAAGTATACAAGCCCAGGTTATAGACCTCATTTAAGAGCTATAGCTACTAATGGTGGCAAATTAGTGATCTCTGTGCTAATGGTACTATTTTTCTCAACAGAATTTATTTGAATAAATAATATATTCATTGTCTTTGGAAGCAATGCGGTAAATAGAAATGATAGTGTATCTCGAAATATTCTCATGAGTTAATGTCAAGTAAGATAGCATCTATGAGCTTGAGAAATAAATTCTTGTAATCAAGACAATAGTTTTCCATTTAATATTACTGGTAAGACTGCAGGTGTTAGCATCAGACTGCCTGCTTTTGAATCTTTTTTTTTAATCACATACTAATTATGTGATAAATAATTACATTTATCGAGTGACTCAGTGCCTTGGACAAGTGACTCATGGCCTCTGTACCTCAGCCTCCTCATCTGTTAAATGAGGATTACTGTATTTACACTGCAACATTAAATGAAATATGTCAAAAGTATATAGAACAGGGAACAGAATACAGTAAGTGCAGAATAAATATTATCTCCCATTTAACACAGAAAGGATGACCCACTTCTGCTATCCATCCAATAAAAGTGATCTTGCATTCTGCACCAGCTAACTGTAATTATTAAAGGGCATATAATTGCCAAGCTCCTAGTACAGTGCCTGCCATATAAGATATTTTGTTCACAGAGGTACTTTTCTATTTCTTGTTGATATCAATTAAATAGACTAAGGACACGTGTAATAACTACAAACACATGCACTCTACAAGTTACAGACAAGGGAACATGTTATCTTATTTGATCTGTTTACATTCTTGACATGTGCACATTTTCAGCCCTGCTTTAAAGGTAAAACTCAGCTCATTGAAGTGACTTTCCTGAAGTTATGCGGCAATAAATGAACATTACAAGTGAAGTAGGTTGTCTGAGCACTTATTTGTACCAATAACTTCATTTGACATTTAATCTTTTTGATGCTATTTAATCTTTCAAAGATCCCAAAAGTTAGGGATTGTTATTCACTGGGATGCACAAAGCTTAGTCCAACATCCACAGCTGGGCAAGTGTCAGAATCAGTCTTTGCAGTTAGGTCGTCCTGTAGATCCGGGAATTAATGCTTTCCATTAAAATGCATATCGCCTTTCATTCATATGAGCATTTCATTTTTATGATTGTCTGTGTTAAAATAAAGGAGAAAAACAGGATCTGTTCAATTCATGCCTCGTGCACCTAAAGTAATAACTACATCTGTAAGATCTGAATCAACATATTCTCCCATCCCTCATTTCTCTCTCCTGTCACAAATTCACCTGACTTTTGCCAAGGAAATTACAAAAAAGGAAAGGAGGAAGGAGGGAAGGAAGGAAGGAGGGGAAAAAAAGAAAAGAATGGCAGCAGCAGTAAAAGCTGATGGGTGAGGTCAGGCAGCCTCCTGTCTCTGGGGTCCTGATCAGCGACTCTGTCCCTTTTATCTTCCAGCGCCTTAAGCAACTGTGATCTGTTCTGCCTTCTGTGGCTACATATGTCTCCAAGCAGAGTGATGGTTCCTAACAGCATGAACTCTGCATTATTGTCCCCCCTGCCTTTTGAATCGCTCTAAATTAAGCAGCGTCTGTGTACACCAGTAGGAGGAAAGACTGCTCCAGCCTGTCCAGCTAGCCTGAAGTTTAAAGTGCTTAAAGATCTTTCTGAGAAAAAAAGAAGACATCTAGCTTTCTGCTTATAGCATAAATAAGTCTGTTTCCTTCACAGAAGCTTTAGTACCAGGAGATTAAAGCTCATAAGAGATAAGTAAAATGATTTGTTCAAATATTTCTCTGTTGGTTGTGTTGCCAATAGGAGAGACGTGAAATTCTCAATTGGACAAGAAGGCGTTCAGCTGGGCTCTGATTTAGACACAAAAGTAAATGATAATAGCCAAAAATAAAAGCTAGTAGAGAAAGAAATTAAAACAAAGGAATGAAAAGCACTGGCTGGGAGTTGTTGATAAATCGTCTCCAGTGAAAAGTAAGCATCGTCGAGCAGTTGTCTTGACACTGTGCTGACAACAGCGTGATGCCATGTAAATTCCATGATCTTACACAAGCTCTTCTCACTACATCAGTGGCAGTCGTGGTCATACAGGACAGACACTGGTGGCCATTCAATGAATTCTTACAGGAGAAGTAGCAGTTTGCCCGACAGACAGAAGAGAGAACTGATGGGAACTCTGGCCATCTAACCTGAGAGTCAGCCAAGGAAGACAGCTTCCCTGATACCTGAGCCAGATCTCATAGGTGCTGCTCTGAGCTCTGCTGCTGGTGGTTGGAAGTCTTATGGCAGTCACCTTCCTCACCTGAAAGAGAGAAATGTGCTGTTTAATAGATGTCTTCAACATCTCCTATGTGCAAAAGTGCTCCGCTGGGCCTCCAAAGAGAGAAAAGGAGGGCAGAGGGGGCAGAATGTGGACCCCCCTCCAGCAGCTCAGTGTGGACTGTGAGAGGGAGACTCTCTCAAATAAGATCCAGGGCCGGGGGAGAGCCAAGGCAGGATGCTGTCGCGTGGTGGCCAGTCCACTTTGCAATTACACCCAGCACAACTGGAACCAGGGCACCGTGTTCTGAATCCTGACTCAGGCACATGGTAAAGGGTCTTAATGGGGTCTGAGACTGAACTCCTACCTTCTCCTTCTGCTCCAGTTCCTTGCAGCATCATTACGCCTGCTGACTGCCCTTCCCCCAACACATAATCTGTACCTCATACAGCTGTTAACGTTATTCTAATGCAAATTCTACCATGTTACTCTCTCCATGGAAAACCTTTTAGAGCCACATCTTGCATGCTTTTCTTTTTAAGACAAACTCCAAACAACTTATTTGCAGATCAGAAATAGACTCACAGACTTTGAAAAACTTATGATTACCAAAGGGGACAAGCGAGAGGGTGGGACGGATGGACTGGCGGTTTGGGACTGGCATGGGCTCACTGAGACATGCGGAGTGACTGGCCAGTGGGGACATGCACTATAACACAGAGAACCCTACCCAGTATTCTGTGATAATCTATGTGAGAAAAGAATCTGTGCATATACACATAACTGAGTCACTTTGTTGTACAGCAGAAATTATCACAACCTTGTAAATCGACTATACTTCAATAAAACAAACAAACAAAAAGAGACAAAATCCAAACACTTCAAACAAGATATGTAAAAACTTTCATGATCTGGTCCTTGCTTTCTCTTCTAGCTCCCCTCCTCCCTGCCAGCTCTCTCACTAGACCAGCAATCGAAGTTGCCTAGATGGGCCAAACACTCTCTCTGCCCAAGATCTTTGCACGTGCTCTTCCTCGTCTCCAGAAAACAGCCCCTCCCTTTCTCTGGGCTGCTGCATACTCTTCTGATGTCAGACTGAGTCAAGATGCCATTTTCTCTAGAAAAGTCTTTTTCCACCCCGGCTGGAGACTGCTATCCTAAGGTCACATCACCTTAAGAGTGTTAATAAATTCCATACTTCCTCTCATCATTGAATTCAAAACTTCTGGAAAGGCTGGGCATTGGTGTGTTTTAAAATCTCTTTAGATGATTCTACTGTGTAGCCGGGCTTAAGAGCTACTAGTACAGAGAAAATTTCTGTCCCTCTTCCCATTTCTGCAATAGGTATCCTGACCTCTGGAGTGTGGGTTTGTGGACACTTCTGTAGAGGGATATGCAAGTTATACCCTGTCACAACTACTCCACTTTGACTTTGCAACTTGAGCACAGCCATAGACAATAGGCAAAATAACAGGCGGACTGTGTGCCAATGAAATTTTATTTTCAAAATTTTATTTTCAAATTCTTAGAAAAGTGCAATCTCCCAAAACTAAACCAAGATGAAATCGAAAATATGAATAGACCAATCACAAGTTCTGAAATTGAAACTGTGATTAAAAAACTTCCAACAAGCAAAAGTCCAGGACCAGATGGTTTCACAGGTGAATTCTATTAAACATTTAGAGAAGAGCTAATGCCTATCCTTCTGAAACTCTTCCAAAAAATTGCAGAAGAGGGGACACTCCCAAACTCATTCTATGAGGCAACCATCACCCTGATACCAAAACCAGACAAAGATACCACAAAAAAAGAAAATTACAGGCCAATCTCACTGATGAACATAGATGCAAAAATTCTCAACAAAATACTAGC
>PVHT021183710.1:2976433-3099223 GCA_004024745.2 Catagonus wagneri | reverse complement strand
TAAAAAGACACAATGAACCTTCTTACAGAACAATGACTCACAGACTTTGGAAAACCTTGGTTTTTCAAATAAGACAATCTGGGGGGGTGGGGGGATGCAATGGGTATTTGGGATACAAAATCTGTAAAATTGACTTGTGATGATTTATGTACACTTATAATTGAAATAAAATCCATTAATATAATTAAAAAAAAAAAAGCAAGCAGCATTCTAGATGTAGCTGTCAGGTGGAAGTGTCTCACACTAGATTGCAATTGTCTATATTCATGTCCGTCTCCATGCCAGACAGTAGCTGCCTTGAAGGCAAAGCCTGCCTCCCTCACCTTTGCAGGCTCCGTGTCCAACACAGGGCCCAGCATCAGCTGGCACTCGGTGAACATTGGTTGGGGGAATACCCGAGTGAATGAATATGAAGAACGGGAGTGAGCACTGGGTTCTTATCAGAAAGTGATTCTGAGCTCTAGGTTTATGCAGTAGGCAAGGGAAAAGGGGAGAAGGGCCATGTAAAAACCCAGTCTCACTATTTTGACTGATGATGATACTTTTTCATTTTCTAGTCTTTCTCAGTTCTGACATTCTATGACACAAATCGTCTCCTAGAAAAATTCTACTGACAAATACTTGTTTAGACACAGCAAAGAATTCCATCCCAGCTTCCTTTCCTCCATTTCGTACTGACTCATCCGGCAATGGTCTGGAGGCAGACAAAGAATCATGCAAAGTGTCCCAACATTGTTCAAGGCATCCAAGAACATTATCTCATTTACATACACCCTATGTCCACACACACCCATGGACCTTAGGTACAGATAGCTTGTTGATCTTATATAAACGGTACTTTGAATAAGATCTCTCTTCCCTAAATTCTTCCACAGGTAGCTACTACCTTGGGCTTAAGTCTGAAAGCATCACCTTAGCCTCACAGATCTTCCACATTCCTTCCTGACTCATTTATTTTGAGGTTACATAGCATCAACAAACAGTTTCTCAAAATGCTTCAGGTCAGCCAGAATCTAGAATCCAGGGTGAGGCTAAGGCTCACAGAAGTGAATATACTTCATCTTAGCACTGACGGCGATCTCTTTCCGTCTCTCTGTCTCTCCTTCTGTCTCTGTCTCTCTCTCTTTCACACTCACAGCCCCCAAATGTAATCTACTTAAGAGTTAAGACATTTGCCATATGATTAGTCATGTGATCTTGCGCATATTCTTTAACTTCTCTGAAATTTACTTTCCAAATCCTCAGCATTACCGAGTCAGCAAGCTGTCATGAGCATTAAGAAGTGAGGCGTGTTAAACATTTAGAGTTCTATCTTGTATATACAGAGTTCCCTAGCTGTTACCATTAATGTATTATTATTTATAAATCCTCTGGCCATCTTCAAAACCTGTGACATAGTCAAGGCAGGGATAATTCATTCCCTTTTTTTTTTTTTTGGTAGGCAAGAAAACAAAAGCCCAGAGAAGTCAGGCTATTTTCCCAAGCTCACAGAGCTCCTAGTGCATTAAGTCATAATTAGATCTAACCGTTCTGATTCTTAGGGATCTTCCCTCATGCCCTACTCTTTTTAAGATTTTGCCCATTTGGGAAATATTATGGTAAAGTAACTCATGTATTATTTTAAATGAAATTGTACCATTAATAACATGGGATTATTTTTCCATGAAACTCTAATTAGAAGTGGATGAGTATCTGGGGGTTGCCAGCTGAGCCTTTATCAAGCTGCATGTCATTGTGCAGAATAGACAAATACTCCTCTCTGGTCCTCAGTTTCCTTATTTATAAATAGAGCAAGTTGGGTAACATTTTCCTTCAGTTTCCATCCTGTTACAGCTATTTACAAGCTGTCCAGTTTTCCAAGCTCTGGATTCGCAATTACTGATGCTAATAGGAAGCCACAATACTAGGGTAATTGAAATTCACAGATAATCCCTCAAGTTTTCTCTGAATCCTTGACCACCATGCCTTCATCCTTTCATTTCCGTTGCTGACAAGTAGATATAATTGACTGATTTGAGCTGGATCTTCCTTCTGATCTTATTCATCCTCAGGAGGAAAAAACTAATGAGCAGAAAGATTGCCCGACCCAGGAAGAGAGACGTGGAAGCAAAGGCATTGGTGATCTGTAAGTTGATTTTTTCTTTCTTGAGTTACTGAAGGTGTCCCCAGAGGTTTGCATTATGCTTTGAAAATGTGTGCTCCTGAAGGACTCTTTGCAAACCAGTTCTCTTCAAACCAAATCACATGTTCTATTCAGTTGTGAGTCAGTGAGATGAATTAAAACAAAATTTACTTTTTAACTAAAAAAAATTTCTTTTTTGCTATTCAGGGCAACACCTGCGACATATGGAGTTTCCCAGGCTAAGGGTCAAATTGGAGTTGCACCTGCTGGCCTACACCACAGCCACAGAAATGCCAGATCAGAGCCACATCTGGGACCTACATCACAGCTCATGGCAATGATGGATCCTTAATTCACTGAGCAGGGCCAGGGACTGAAGTCACATCTTCATGGATACTAGTCAGGTCCATAACCCACTGAGCCATAAAGGGAACTCCCAAACAAAATGTTAAAAAAAATCTCTGCTTCCCGCCAATCTTCCCATTGCTTTATAAAGTCTAATGAGCACCATTTCCCTTTTCTATCAAATGGAAGCACATCAGTAGTAGAGGGAATATAAACTCATACAGGTGGCACTAAGCATTCAGAAATCATCAAAATTTCATGCTTTTACATTTGATGGTTCAGTTTGCAATGCATGTATCTGAGGGAAAGATTAAAACTATATGATTTCTTTAAAAAGGGAAAAACTGCTCCGAATATGAAAGTTGAGATATATTATAGAAAAAAATAAGATATCAATGAATAGTCAATGAATGATACCAATATATTCAGATATATTATAGAAAAAGTAAGATATCAATAAAATGTTTCCCTAAATAGAAAGAAGACAAGGCATTTCCAGATTATGGTTTTTATACAATATCAGAAATGCAGATTTATGTTCGGATATAACAGCAGTTTGCTAAGCTGGTTATGAAGCTGTTATTATAAAAGCCCGGCAAGAGAAGCCATAGAATATACTGTTTAAGGACATTAGACCCCAGTCTGTCAGCAAATCCCAGCTTTGGTCCTTAGTAGCCTTGAGGCTCTGGGGAAATTAATCTCCTTCTGCCTCAGTTTCCCCATTTGTAGAATACAGATAACAAAAGTAACTACCTTATAGGGTACTTTTGTGAGGAATTAAACAAGGTAATATAGATAAAGCCCTTAGAACCGTGTCTCCAAATATTTTGTTTTAACAGTAATATTCATGAGATGACATATCTAAACATATTGGACAGGCATATCTGATTTCTGCACATTGTCACCTCAAACTTCAAGCATTGCAATGAAATGGAACCCACTATTATTTCCAACTAAGAGTGGAGAAGTGGGACCCTAATTCAGGTCTTTCCCACAGAAAATACTCTGCTCGCTCTAGATAGGTCTACATCTTCACTCAGGCCAAAGGGAAAGTCACCAGGCAAAAGCCTGGCTTGGGTCCCCAACCCTCTGAGGAGGAGTCTGGGGTCAGTTTTTGCTTGGATCTCAGCAAAACTGATTAGAAGCGTTGCTGTGATTCTTGCAAGCCTTTGAATGTGTTTGAAAGCCAGTTCCCCAGGCTTGTGTGAAACTCGTATTTATTGTATTGCTTTAAAAAAATAAGAAACAAACAAATGTTTGGACAACAAACTAAGGCTTATATATTATTCAGCAGAGTAGGGAACTCATCTGGTGTGGAAGGATTAATTTTTCAAAAAGCCTCTTTTCAGGACCATGGGAAGCTGCTTCTCATCTGAGGCAACCAATTCACAGCCTTGCCAGTACAAACAAGCCTATTTCTTTCCATCCTCTCCAATTCTGGGTTATATCATTTAACATTTGCAAAGCCCATGGGCTAAGCACTTTCTTATTGTGAGTGGAAGAGAGGTTGGGGAGCTTTTATATGTTTATTTATGATGTGCTTTTCATCTTCTGAGAGCTGCCTTCTTAAATAGCTTACCCATGTTTTGAGTAGACTGCTTGCATACTTCTTATTTGTCTCAAGGTACTATTTTCAGATTAAGAATAGCAATTCTTTGTCATTTGTTTCTAAATATACTTTCCAGCCTATTATGATGTCTATAGCCTTTTAAAAATCGTAAATGAATGATAGTCAAATTTGCTTTTGATTAGTCTGAATTTCTTTAATTGCCTAGGACTGTTTGATCACTGAAGGATTTATAAATATTCTCTAAACTCTTTTTCTAACGCTTCAGATTTTTTTAAAAATTTAAACATTAACTTATTTGGAATATCTTATACGTCCTTAATTGTGTTTCCTTCCAGGTGAATAATCAATTATTCTTGCACCATTTATTTTTTAATTAAAATATAGTTGATTTACAATGTTGTGACAGTTTCTGCTGCACAGCAAAAGGACCCAGTCATATATACATATACAATCTTTTTCTTATATTATCTTCTATCGTGGTCTATCCCAAGAGACAGGATATGCTATGAAGCAGGACTTCATTGCTTATCCATTGTAAATGTAATTGTTTGCATCTACTAACCCTAAACTCCCATTGTTATTGATAGTTATATGATTCTTCCTTTGACATTTTTTGCTACGCTATACCATTTAAAACTCTTAATAAACCTTGGAAGTATCTTCAATTTCAAGGTTATATAGAAATTTAGCAAGAGGAGTTGCCATCATGGCATAGCAGGAACGAATCTGACTGGTAGCCATGAGGTTGCAGGTTCTATCCCTGGCCTTGCTCAGTGGGTTAAGGATCTGGCGTTGCCATGAGCTGTTGTGTAGGCCACAGATCTGGTGTTGCTGTGGCTGTGGTATAAGGCGGCAGCTGTAGCTATGATTAGACCCCTAGCCTGGGAAACTCTATATGCCGTGGGTATGACGCTAAAAAAAGAAAAAAAAATCAGCAAGAGGCAAGAGCATGTTCCTCTTTTATTTGGAATACTTTTGTCTCCCTTTCTGAACTGTTCATATTTTAACAACTTCTATGAATCAATGTTAGTTTATATTTTGCTAGAAAACTACAACTTGTGCTACTTATTTAAATCCAGTCCCATGTAATTGCACATCTGTGTTCACACATACTGTCTCACATATGAGGGTCAATTTTAAAATTTTTTCTCAATTTTACTTATCCTTATTTGCAGAGATTTATATATGCTTGATCATTTCTTTGTCTTTATTTCCTTTGTCTGGGGGTACATTCTTTGTTTTCCCCTAATTTCTAAAGAAAATTTAATTATCTCAACATCTTATTAGAATATATTATATAAATCAAGCCATCTATTCACAAAATCATTAGAGAATCTTAAGAAACCTATGCAAATAAACCTTACCATAGATTTTACACACACCTCTTTTAAGAAGAAAAAGACCGATGAGAACAGGAATACACAAGGAAGTTGGCATGAGTGATGAGGCTTAGGAGTTGAGAGGGGAAGGAGGAAGGAAGATTTCCCAGATTTTGTGAGCTAATGGGTTTTTCCTCAAAGCGAGCTCCTGGTTAATTCATTATTGAATCGCCATTGGTGTTAAAGAGGGTGGAGTAATTACTGAAGTAGAGAAGTCATCTTGGGGAGTTCCTGTCGTGGCTCAGCAGTAATGAACCCAACTGATTCTCTCAGTGGCTTAAGGATCCGGCGTTGCCGTGAGCTGTGGTGTAGGTCACAGATGTGGCTCAGATCTGGCCTTGCTGTGGCTGTGGCATAGGCCAAAGGCTACAGCTCTGATTCGACCCCTAGCCTGGGAACTTCCATATGCTACGGGTGTGGCCCTCAACTCCACCCCCCAAAAAGTCATCTTGGGAACCAACTAAAATCGAGCAATTGTTTCTGCATCTAAAACCTGGCTTTCATTAAACGTTTGCTTATTTCACTGGATCCAGTTAAACCCAGGCTCCTAAACAGAAGAAGAAATGCCTCTTTGGTGCAAGGTCAAGAATGCAGTTCACTGTCTTGACAACAGCTCTAGAGCCAAACCCCTAAAGATGGTGACAATGTGACACAGTGCTTCTTGAAATGGAGAAAGGCCTCCTCTGGGCTTGAAGGAGGATTATACACATCAACTACCGAAGGACCAAAAATTTGACTCAACAAAATTTTAAGAGTAAACGCCCCTCATTGAGACGAAGGAGGAAAAAGAGAGGGAGCAAAATCCTTCAGATACTTCTCTTTGAAAATGAATACTAAGAGAATGTAAAAGTAAACACATGTAATGTTTTCAAAACCAATATTTGACTTATATAAGAATCAATGGACTCCCCATGTGCACAAATTAACAAAACAGTACCTCTGACCCTAACCTTTATTTGTAAGACATGTAGCCTCAAATTATGGGGAAAATGGCCATTATTCCAAAGAGAGAACCCAAAGGAAGCATTTTTTTGTCTTTAAAGATCCTTTTGCCCTTATTCAGAGGCAAAAAGAAAATGCAAAATGAAAAGACCCTCTGTGTCATGTCAGCAGATATGTGATATTTCCAATTTTCTTTTCATGACCTCTCAGAAAAACATAGTCTCAAAAGTGCTGTTCAACCCAAAAAAGAAATTGCCTAACAATTATAGATTCATTCAATATAAGGTGTGTGGTTTCTGGAAAATGCTGCAACAACAACAAAATATTCCACACTTTGCCACCATTTTAGTGAATCATAAAGAATTTCTTGAAGGCTTAGAGCTTTGTAATAAAAAGTAATTTTTGCTAATATATTCCCTAGACATAAGGCATTGTGTGATATTGGATTGCATACATTAGACCAAAACGCCCTCTTGCTCAAACTTTTATAATTCCAGAGACTTCCTGCAAGTTTTATGTATGTGAAGGAATTTGCTTAAAAGTCGTTATAAACAACTTCTTTTTTCTTCATGAAGAATGTAAAGAGACTACTGCTGAAATGAAGTGGGATAAATGAAAGGCAGAAAGAAGGGTTGAAATTGTTGACTATTACTCAAAAATATTGAAATGAGAAAATTGAGAAGGCTGTTTTTCCGCTATAGTACTTTTAAATGCTCACAGTGATTTATGGAGGCCTAATCTACTTGCAGTAAAATGCCAGGTCTTAATGTGCTTTGCCAAATGTGTGCGCCAGTCTATCCACCACTTAGTTAAGATAGAACACCGTACTCCTAAAAGTTCTTATCTGCCCGTTTCCTTTAATTCCCTTAAAAAGTAATCAGTATTCTGATTTCCATCAGCAGTGATTAACTTTGCTTGTTCTTGAACTTTATATAAATGACATCATGCAACAGGTGACAGAGTGCCTGTCTTTCACTCTCTGCTTTGAGAATCTTCCATATTGTTGCATGTACTAGCTGTTTGTCCTTTTTTACTGGTATTTCGTTGTGTGATATCCTACAAGTGTGTTTATCTGCTCCCCTAATGATGGGCGTTTGGGTTGTTTCCAATTTTCAGCTATTATGACTAGCATACCTTAGCTATTGTACACAATCCTTTTGTGGATACATCCACTGATGGCTCTGGGCTTTAGGGTTAGGAATGGCCTTGCTGAAGCATATGACATGATGGCATTATTTTTTTGTCTCAAAATGAAAGTTGCAATTACAGGATAAACATATTTTCCCCTAGCCCATCACTTACTTGATGTACACTACCCTCAAATACTTTTAATGGAGTTTCTGTGTGCAAGAATATTCTTTTACACAATCACTAACGTTGATACTGATTACTGCCCAAAGTTCAGATCCTGTTCAAAGATCTGATAATACATTTTATAGGAGAACAGTCATGTCTAGTATCATGAGTTGCATTTAGTTATATATGTCTTTACTCTTTCTTTCTTTCTCTCTCTCTCTCTCTCTCTCTTTTTTTTTTTCTTTGTATTTTAGGGCTGAAATTGAAGCATATGGAAGTTCCCAGCTCGGGATCGAATTAGAGCTGTTGCCACTGGCCTACATCACAGCCACAGCAATACCAGATCTGAACCGTGTCTGCGACTTACACCACAGCTCACCACAATGCTGGATCCCCAACCCACTGAGTGAGGCCTGGGACTGAACTTGCATCCTGGGACCTGCGTCCTCATGGATACCAGTCAGATCTGTTTCTACTGAGCCACGACGGAAATTCCCTTTCTTTCTTCTCTTTCTTTCTTTCTTTTTTTCTTTTTTTTTTCTTTTTTTTCAGTTCCCAGGCCAGGGGTTGAATCGGAGCTGCTGCTAAGGCCTATGCCACTGCCATGGCAACACCTGATCAGATCCAAGCTGCATCTGTGATCTATGCCTCAGCTTATGTCAATGCCGGATCCTTAACCCACTGAGTGAGGCCAGGAATCGAACCTGCATCCTCACAGAGACAACATAGGAGCCTTAAACCTCTGAGCCATGACTGGAACTACTACTGATTTTTTTAACTTTTCTTTTTTTTTTCCTGGACCAAGAATTGACCTCAAGCCACAGCAGCAACAGGGGCCACTACAGCTACCACCTCAGATCCTTCACCTGCTGCTCCACAAGACAACCTCTATTTTTACTAACCTATATCTTGGACCTTTCATAAGTCTTTTTTTACTTTCAAGATCTTAATACATTTGCATCACGCGCCAGTTATTTTGTAGACCACCCCTCAGTCTAGGTTTGACTGGATTCAGGCTATGCGTCTTGGGCAGGCATACCACTGAAGTGACGCTTCCTGTCCTCTCCACATGTTTTTGACTTGTCCCATATGTGACGACGTCCACTTTGATCATCAGATTAAGGTGGTGTCTGCAGGGCTTCCCACCATAGCATTACTCAATTCCTTTTTCTATTTAATGAGGATTTTATGGGGAGGTATTTGAATCTACATAAATATATGATTTCTCATTAAACTTTTAAGCTATTATTTACATTTTTATGAAAATACAGTCATGTGTTCCTATTTTATTTCATGGGTTATAACTCAATTCATTCATTATTTTGATGCGGAAATTATCCTGAATGTGGACAGTGTAATTGCTTCCAGTTGGCT
The DNA here is from genome assembly GCA_004024745.2 of Catagonus wagneri. Lineage (NCBI taxonomy): Eukaryota > Metazoa > Chordata > Mammalia > Artiodactyla > Tayassuidae > Catagonus > Catagonus wagneri. The sequence continues at coordinate 3,090,195 of PVHT021183710.1, read as the reverse complement.
TTTGTGTCCTTCTGATAAGCTCCCTCATCTCTGGGGCACTTCTTTACTTTCAACTTCAAGATGTTCCAGCCTCATCTTGTACTTTCCCTGCCTTGGCCCAGGAATCAACCAATTTTCCATGGTTCTCTGGTTCCTTTTAGTGGACCGCAGTATTTAGAAGCTAAGATCTTGTTGCTGGGTGGGCTTTTTCTACTCCCTTACCCTCTCTGTGAGATGGACCATGGCATATGAATGTTCACACCCATACCAGTTCACACACACTTGCATCTATTTTGCTCTCTATGGATGCTTTTTTATGTGTTTTCAATACTTCTGAGGCTAATCCAACACCATAGGTTCAATTCTAGTTTTCTCTCTTCCAATATTGGAAAGTCCTTTCTCTGACACGAATACGTCTGGTTTCCATTCCCATTAATATTTACTTATCTGATCAGATCTTCTGTATGTAACCAATAATTCATGGTCACTGCTACCTCCCCTTCAGAGATGTTCATGTGACTCCACTCAGGCTCCAACAGCCTGCCCTGGACTGCCACCGCTGTCCCCAGGTTGGCCTACACTCTTCATCACACAAACTTCCGTCACTTAAGGCGGCTGCCCCCTCAATGGGAGCTTCCTCACCCTGACTGTCTTCTGATACCTGACGATGGACCACCTCCTTCATCTACGAAGGCTCTGACACCTTACACATGGCCATCTCGGGGAATGGGCAGTCTCCACACCCTGCTTGGAACCTTGGAACCTGGAAATACTGCCAGGCCATCCAGTCCATGGGGACACACTCTTTACCCAGCTTAGGCTTCAACAGCCTAGGCTACCCTGCCACACAGTCACCATGGACACCAGCTTTTCTTCACTTCATCTAATATCTTTAGGACTGAATTCTTCAGCAAAGGAAGGAAAGAGAAGAGATGAACGATGCCTTTTAATACCAGTACACGTTAACTATTCTAGCCACTGAGTCTCACAAAATTTATTTGTCATTTTGGCCAAACTCTTGTATCCATGAAGAGCTCGTGATTACAGTTCAACCATGATTTGACAAATTTAGTTGCAGATAAATCCATTAACTGCATTGCCATCAACTGAGTAAGTCTGATATGGGACCTTTTGTTACTTCTCACCCTTATATAAATCCTGTACAACCAACAGAAGCTTACTTTGTGCTCGGCCCTAAATCAAGCCTTGATTTGCACTAGTTACTGATTATTACTGTGTGAATAGTCCCATGAAGGACAATTTTAAGCTACCGACATGATATAAGTGAACATGACTGGTAAGAAATGAGCAGTAGTATTTCAATCCAAAAGGTAAAAATATATATATAAATATATGTATATATGTACACACACAAACATATATATACATATATATATACATATATATATATATATATATATATATATATATATGTATATCCTCAATGGCATGAATAACAGTAAAATGCTAAGAAATACTTAGGAAGTAGCAAATTGTATTTATTGCCTTTGTTTTATATAACTTATTTATTTGTGAGTATATATGATTTCATTTTTTATTAACAGCTGTGTGTGATCACTGATTTGAAGTGGAAGTTTAACAACTGGATCTCACAAGCAGCAGTTTAGGACAGCTCCAGCATACCATTGAGTGATTTTCAAGTTATTGACCCCAGGACATTTGTCCTAATATAGACCTACTTAATATTTATGGAAATACACTTTGATAAATTGTGAAAATTAGATAGTAATATATCCTATCTGTAATAAGCAGTGGCCTTTTGTAACAAATAAATGATATTTCATAAACCACCATGCTTTATTAAATATCCCATCTCAGATAAGAAACTTAACTTCTCTGAGACTACTTTTTTTTTTTTTACCTCATTCATGGCATGTGGAAATTTCTGGTTCAGGGTACTACAGCAGTAACCTGAGCCACAGCAGTGACAATGCCCGATCTTAGCCCAGTGAGCCACTAAGGAACTCCTGAGACTACTTTTTTTTTTGAAGTGTAACCTGGGGAGCTTGGACCACATCTCAGTAATTACTATAGAAATGTTTAAATCTAGACTCTATTCATTCATGCATACAAATTCTTACTTATTCAATAGAAATTTTTTAAGTTCTGGCTGCATGCCTGAGTATGTGCTGATCACTGAGTTGATAAAGAATATCACACAGATTGTACACTGAAGGAACTTCAAGTCTAATCAGATAGATCATCTCAGAAAAGTCTAGAATACGAAGCTATAGCTATACTGCAATTGCCTTGCTGAGGGTGTTGTGCTGGAACAAAGGAAGGAAATAGATCTGAGGAGACAAAGAACATGCTAGAAATAACAGTTGTTTTCTGTTTTGTTTGTTTGTTTTTTGCTGGTGCCCTTTATGTTGGAAATATCACTGGGTTGGCCCGATTCACTTATATGTCCAGGCAGTTCTGAACAATTTAAACTTTCAGGTAAATCATCAGTGCTGTTTAAAACAATGCCCCTAACGTCACTGTCCTGAAACTTGACCTCTTTGATCAAGAAATCAAAACAGGAGTTCCTGTCGTGGCTCAGCAGAAACGAATCTGACTAGCATCCATGAGGATGAAGGTTCGATCCCTGGCCTTGTTCAGTGGGTTGAGGATCCAGTGTTGCCATGAGTTGTAGTGTAGGTCACAGATGCGGATTGGATCTGGTATTGCTGTGGCGGTGGCGTAGGCCAGCAGCTACAGCTCCTATAGAACCCCTAGCCTGGGAACCTCCATATGTTGTGGTCTCTAAAATAAAAAAAAATAAAAAAAAGAAAGAAATTAAAATGTTCAGAGCCTTAACTCTAGGATAAAACATCTCCACCTTTATTTCTTGGTTTTTAGTTTCCAGCTCCACAGCAATAAACCCTTCCTTTTAGCTCAGGTCCTTCAAATCAATAAATAGTTTTGCCATTATTGTTGTTCTTGTTTTTGCCCATTATTTTATTGAAGTAAAATTGACTTACAATGTTATATTGGTTTTAAGTGTACAACACAGTAATTTGGTATTTTTATAAATTATGCTACACAAAGTTATTATAAAATACTAGCTATATCCCATGTGCTATACATTGCATCCTAGTAATCTATTTATTTTATTTTATTTTTTTGTCTTTTTTTGCCTTTATCTAGAGCCGCACCTGCGGCATATGGAGGTGCCCAGGCTAGGGGTCTAACAGGAGCTGTAGCTGCCGGCCTTTGCCACAGCCACAGCAACGCGGGATCCGAGCCATGTCTGCAAACTACACCACAGCTCACGGCAACACTGGATCCTTAACCCACTGAGCAAGGCCAGGGATCGAACCTGAAACCTCGTGGTTCTTAGTCGGATTCGTTAACCACTGAGCCACGAAGGGAACTCCAAATCTATTTATTTTATACCTAGTAGTTTGAACCTCTTAATTCCCTTCACCTATTCTGCCCTTCCCCTACATCTGTCAGAAGGCTGTGATCAAAAAGGCAAGAAATAATAAATGCTGGTGAGGATGTGGAGAAAAGGGAACCTTCATGCACTGTCAGTGAGAATGTAAGTTGGTACAACCACTATGGAAAATGTTCTGGAGGTTCCTCAAAAACAAAACAGAATCACCATATGACGTGGCAATTCCACTTCTGGGTATTTATCCAAAGAAAAAAAAACACTAATTCAAAAAGACAGCATCATTATTTACAGTTTCCAAGATATAGGAACAGACTAAATGTCCATCAACAGATGGATAAAGAGACATGCACCCATTTTGCATATACATAATGGAATATTACTCAATCATAAAGAAAAGAATAAAAGTTTGCTGTTACCAACAACATGGACGGACATGAGAGGGTATTTTGCTTAGCCAAATAAATCAGACAGAGAAAGATAAGTACTGCATATTTTCACTTATACGGGGAATCCAAATAATAAAACAAGTGAACAAATGTAACCAAACAGAAAGACTCACAGATGCAAAGAATAAAAATTAGTGGTCACTGGAGGGGAGAGGGAAGTTTTTTTTTTTTTTTTTTAGTGAAAGTTAAAGATATAGTTAGAAATGGAGAGGTGTCCCACTTAAGAAGGATAGTATCACAAGATAGAATTTGGTTAGGAGTGACTGCAGAAAACAATATGAGAACCCCAGTGTTCTGGGAGGTCAGCGGAGGGAGGAATTAAATCAGATAAGGTAGGGAACGAGTAGCTCAGGGGAAATCTTTTTGAAAAGATGGCATTTAAAATGAGTTTTTAAAATATGTGCAGACATAGACCAGGGTAAAAACACGAGGGGTGAGGAGATGCGTTTCAGGCAGAATGAGCACATCCAAAAAATGTTTGGATGTAGAAAAGCCATTTATAAGTGAAGCAAACAATTCTTAGCACGAGCCCTCCCACCTAGAAACATATGAAGCAGGTGCAGAATCATAAATGATGAGTAATGAATATGGCTTTTGTGCTAAAGGGAAAGGGTTAAATGATATTTTCCTTTTTTATATTCTGTAATTTCTAACAATTTTGCAACTTTCATTCTAAATCTGTAACTATACACAGTGAGGAAGTATTGAGTATTTTTAAGCAAATGGACAGATTAATCTGGTAGCGGTATGAGGGGTGGACTTTAGAACTAGTCTGGAAGTTCATGAGCATTTGGCTGATTGTTCCAGCAATGAAGGTGGGACCGCAGTTGGTGGCAGCAGAGAAAGGAAGGTGGAATTGGAGATCAGAGGTAGATCTTGCAAGCAGGGTAGTGTAGGCGACACACGAGTGCAGGAAGTTGGACAAGTTGATATGGACCAATAGAACATAATATCCACTAGTCTGTCACAACCTATCAGATACCTCTAATTTCACTTTTTATAGTTTTGTGATGGACAAATTATAAATTTCAGTCTTCAAATGGCTCTATTGTGATACCCTTTTCTATGTGTATTCTCTTCATGTTGTAGTCTTTGTGTCTATTATATCAGTCTTTTATACTCCAATCCACACGATATGGAGATACTTGCTTCAAAATGTCAGGGAAATAATTCGGGAATTCTTGAAGGTTTTTCCAGAGTTCCCACTGTGGCGCTGCAGAAAAGAATCCGACTAGTAACATGAGGACATGGGTTCGATCCCTGGCCTTGCTCAGTCTGTTAAAGATCCAGCATTGCCGTGAGCTGTGGTGTAAGTCGCAGACACAGTTTGGATCCTGAGTCACTGTGGCTGTGGCATAGGCGGGCAGCTACAGCTCTGATTCAACCCCTAGCCTGGGAACCTCCATATGCCATAAGTGTGGCCCTAAAAAGCAAAGAATAAAAAATAAAAAAAATGATTTTTGCTATATCCATGAGTGTGTTTGCATGTGTCTGTGTGTGTGTGTGTAGGCCTACCTATAACTATAAAGACGTGTATATGCACATATATATAGCACGTGTGCATATAACTCTGTTTCCCCTGATGATGGGTTTTCATATCAGTGAACAGATCTGAAGTATTTACAGTGGGTTTTTCTTCTTTTTTTTTAACAATATTTATTTTTTTTAACAATTTTTTTTAATTTTAATTTTTTTTATCTTTTTAGGGCCACACTCACAGCATATGGAGTTTCCTAGGCTAGGGGTCAAATTGGAGCTGTAGCTGCTGGCCTACACCACAGCCACAGCAACACGGGATCTGAGCCGTATCTGTGACCTACAACACAGCTCATGGCAACGCTGGATCCTTAACCCACTGAACAAGGCCAGGGATCAAACCTGCATCCTCATGGATACTAGTCATGTTCGTTAACCACTGAGCTACGATAGAAATACCAACAGTGGGATTTTTTTTCTTTAAGGATATAAGACCTTGCCTAATATTTCTGTAGTTAAGGCTATTGTGGATGTCCTGGGAGATTCTTTTGGTAACTGGAAAAAAAAAAAAATTGAACGCACTTCTATTACTAAAGCAAAATGCACGTAGAAATGGACCCTAACCAACATAGCTAACTTATTAACATATGTTCTTTAGCAACATCCTGAAAGGTAATCTTAAACCCTCTTTCATGGCTTCAAGTGATTAGTAGTAATTCCTCCCAAATTCACACTGGTCATTTGTCTGCTGAATCTCAGATTCAACTCCTCACCTCACCACTGTCCTCTAGTTCATAGAGCTTTGTTTCTGAGGATCTCCTGTTCTCTGGCTTCCAGATAATATGTCCAATGGGCAATAACATCATCAGCTGGCCAGAGCATGGAGGTTGGAGAGGAGGTGTCTCTCTCCATCATTCTCCACTTCATGTATCATTTTTCTGGCAGCCACTGTCTCACTTTGGTAGCTCGGGGTCACCTTGGCCAGGCTTTCCCCGCATGATTCCAACTTTTGCTAAGTGGTCCCAAGTTCAGGACCAGGAAAAATGGATTATTCCTGTTTCCCTTCAGACTGAGTAGAAGTTTCACGTGGTGCTAACCACCAAGTTGCTTCTCGGTCTCATTTGGGATTTACCACTCTTCTATGACCCCTGTGATCAATTCTTTGCACTCAGTTCTTTCCATATGAAATATCAAGAACAGTTTCTGTCTTTTCACTGAACTCTGCAAGATACAAATCTTTTCTTTAGAACTTCTCTTTTGCTCACTCATCTCAGTGGTGGAAAAGGTTAAAATAAGAGAATCTCCTCAAAACATTTAATCCAGAGCACAAAAGCATTACACTTGGATTAGAAATCTGGATTTTGCTATACATCTTTTAAAATTTTGTGACTGTTGGGCGTTCCCATCATGGCTCAGCAGTAAAAAACCCAGATAGCCCTCATGATGATATGGCTGGTTTCGATCCCTGGCCTTGTTCAGTGGGTTAAGGATCCAGCATTGCCTTGAACTGTGGTGTAGGTTGCCAATATGGTTCAGATCCGCCATTGCTGTGGCTGTGGTGTTGTTCCCTAGCCTGGGAACTTCTATATGCCATGGGTGCAGCCCTAAAGAGTGAAAATAAATTAAAATAAAATTTTGTGACTTCATATATATGTAAACAGTTTAGAGAGATAGTTATAGAGAGAATGTAGTACAAAATGAATTGTTATTCAAGAAATAGCGTAAGGATATTACACATTCATCTTGCACTTTTGTTCATTTAATAACCTGTCATGGGGAGTTCCCGTCGTGGCGCAGTGGTTAACGAATCCGACTAGGAACCATGAGGTTGCAGGTTCGATCCCTGGCCTCACTCAGTGGGTTAAGGATCCGGCGTTGCCGTGAGCTGTGGTGTAGGTTGCAGACGTGGCTCGGATCCCGCGTTGCTGTGGCTGTGGCAAAGGCCGGCAGCTACAGCTCCTGTTAGACCCCTAGCCTGGGCACCTCCATATGCCACGGGCGCGGCTCCAGATAAAAGGCAAAAAGACAAAAAAAAAAAAACTGTCATGAACATTTTGTCATCATGGTGAACTTAGAGTTGCCTCATTCTTTTTATTGCTTATATTCATTCATTCACTTATTCCACAAATATTTATCTGCATGTTCCTAGTAAATGCAAGCACTACACTACCCCAGGAATTTCAGATAAAACAGTAATCTATGTAGCAAAATTCCTTCTCTCAAAGAATGCACGTTTTAGTGGGGTTGGATAAATAATAAGCATGAAAATAAGTGAATATACAGTTAATGTTGCAATTAACTTGGTAAACATCCTTATGGGCACATGTTAGCTCTTTCTATCAACTAAATCCCCAGAAATGGAATTGCTGGATGAAAACACACACATTTAAATTTTTAAAAAATACTGGAGAAAATTGACATACTTTTAAAATGGCTGAAATTAGTTATTTGGTGAAATAAGAAGAAAAGGGGGCACCACAAAGATATGCATGTCCTGATACCCGGAGTCTGTCACTGTGCTACCTTCCATGGCTAATGGGACATTTTCCTATGGGATTAGTTAAAGATCTTGAGATGGAGAGATTATCCTGGATTATCTGGGTGGGCTCACTGTAACCACCAGGTGAAAGAAAAAGGCAGGAGGGTTAGAGTCAGACTGAGGTCAGTGAGGAAGACTGACCACTGCCCGGCTTTGAATGTGGAAAGAGGACAGCACCCAAGGAATGAGGGCAGACTGGAGAAACTAGAAACTGGCGAGAAACTAGATTCTCCCCTAGAGCCTCCAGGAAGGAATTCAGTCCTGCTGACACCCGCCCAGTGATATGCATTGCAGACCTCTAACCTCCAGAACTGTAAGATAATAATGTGAGTTATTTTCAAGTCACCGAGTTTATGGTAATTTGTTACAGCAACCATAGGGAACTAATGCACTGGGCAAAGCCTTGTGATCTCAAAGCAGTGTGCAGTATGAGTTTTGGACCTGGATTTTCTTTTATACTTTAAAAAAATATTATTTTTTAAAGTTTTATTGAAGTATAGTTTGTAAATCTATAGTACAGATTTACAATGTTGTGATAATGTCTGCTGCAAAATAGTGATTCAGTTTTACATGTACACACATCCACTCTTTTTCCAATTTTTTCCCTTTAGACTATTACAGGTATTGGACAGAGTTCCTTGTGCTATGCAGCAGGTCCCCCTTGGTTGAGCATTCCTTATACCACAGGGTGGAGCTGAGTTTTCTGAGCTTAAATTCTTGCCTAGCTATTTATCAATTGTAAGACCTTTGAGCAGGTTTTAACATCTCTATGCCTGCATTTCCTCATTTTTTTTAAGTGGGTCTGATTTTAAAAGCATCTGCCTCATAGTTTTGTTTGTGTTTGTGTGATTTTTATTTTTTAGGATAAATGAATTAGCATATGAAAGAAAAAAACTAGAACAATGCCTGTTATACAGAACCCCCTATGTAATAGTTAGCTATTTCTATTACAATCGTACGATTATTGCATTTCCTCTACTGCAAAGCAGAAAAAAAATGACAAACTTTTTGTGTATCTTGTGAATAATACTTGTCCTTATATTATTATGTCACACGATAAATATAATTATGTATGTGTAACCCATAACACCCTAACTCCTCCTCTCTTTCTTTCCATGGATGTTTGTGTGTGTACACACACACAGGATATGTATAAATGTGGATATAGATACCGACCCATGAAAGCACACAACATGGAACAGTGACAGTGCTTGAAAAGAGTTATTTTGAATCAGCTTAAGGTTGACATAGGATTCTTTCTGAGTCTACCCCACTGAAAGCCAAGAATATCTGCTTCTTTTTCCTCTGAATTGCATTCAGGAAAAAAAAAGTAAAACACAAAACACAGCAACAACAGCAGCAGCAGAATGCACAGCCAGGAAAAGCAGTAAACTTAGTCACACCTGAGGGTAGTCCATCTCACAAAAAACAGCATCCTTTCAACTTATTTCTCTTTCATTTATTTGGAAGCTGGGCATTTCCCTAAATAATGCTCCTCTTTTCTTATGCCCTGAAACCTTTCAAAAATCACCCCCAAGATTCCCCACCAGGCCTGTGTTCACCTTTCCCCCCGTGTCTTCCAAAGTGCTAGCAACTGAGACGCAGTCTCATCACCTAATCCTAATGACTCCTGGTTCATTCCTGCTATATCCCGGTTTCACTGAGGATAGGGAATCATGGCAGCTGTTCGGTCTGGATTGCCATAGTGTTAAAGTGGATAAATAAGGCATGGGGATTACCAGTCATTCTTTCAGTTTCCCTCGATGGGGAATGTCAGCTGCAAGTTTCCTCGTGCATCCAAGCCCGGAGACTGTGCTCTTGACCCCTCTACCGAGAGGCAAGACTGCATCCTTGTGAACATGGAGTGTTGAAAGCAGCCAGTTGCGGAGAAAAGAGAACCGGAGGAGGACCCCAACAACCCTGTTCTAGCCCAAACTGGGCTTCTCACGGGGTTTATGACACTGGACAGGTACTGACACTGTGGGTCTCTCTGCCATCGGCACTGGCGAATTCGTGCTGTGCCCTCTTGCAAAGGCTGCCGGGAGGACCTGTTGCAATAACCAGGTTTAGCTTTTTGTACTAAGGCAGCTCTTTCTTCTCCATTGGGGTGTGAGTTCTGTGAGGCCAGTGACCTGGACTTTGCGTTCTAGGGTGGGGCACAGTGTCAAGTGCATGACGTAAAGTCAGTAATTTACTAAAGACTGGTTAAATGCATCACGTGGACTTAATGTTTCAAGTTATAAGACCATGGGCAAACGCGACATGGTATTGTTTTTCATGACATCTCAAATACCTGATCAGATTTTCAGAAACACCACGAGTGTTAGAAGGCATATTAGAAGTTTTGTTTTTTGTAGACATTTTAGCAGAGTCATTGTGTACCTCTATGAACCGTAACCGTGTTTACATATTGCCAGACATAGTACACTCACTGCGTCCCAATGTCTTGCCCCCAGTGTCCCTTCCAGAAGGAAATGTCCAGTTCCTCCACTTGAGGTAGAACAGAGTGTACCTGTGCACGACATATGAAAATATTTAACAGGTGCTGTGCACTGATGTTTTTTCAGTTCCACAGCTTTTCTAATTTACGGTTTAGTTAGAAGCTATCAGAGGTGATAATTAAGTTACCATTTCTCTGAACACCGTCTAAGGAACCCTACAAATGGGGAATCTGCTTCTCCAAGGGCCAGTAGGCTATTCCTTACAGATAATCCTTCTCAGGGTTTTATGTAGCCTGATGAACCCTTCTTGGTTATTTACGTTTATGTGCAAAATAAAATCAGTTATTTATTTGGGTATGTGGTCAACATAACTCAAAAATAAAACCTTATAGAGTTTGAACTCTTCTTTAAAAGATTTTTTTTAAAAACCATTGTGTCTAAGGTTCTTATTTTTCTATTCATCCAATAGTTTGAAAATTATGGCATTTTAGAAGCCTTTTAACTTTTGTCCCTAACCGCATCTCTCTTTTCCTCTCAAATCCCTTTTTAACCCCACTACAAGACACTCTTTTTAACTAATTAGTTAATGAATAAATTTTTGAGATGTAATTGACATATAGCATTATGTGAGTTTCAGGCATACAGCATGGTCACTTGATAAGTGCGTATATGGCAACATGATCAACACAGTCAGTCTAATTAACAACCAACACCACACACAGTTACAGATAGTTTACCTTGGGATGGGGTCACTTAAGAGCCTCTCTTTTAGGAGTTCCCTTTGTGGCTCAGTGGTTAACAAATCCGACTAAGAACCATGAGGTTGTGGGTTTGATCCCTGGCCTCACTCAGTGGGTTAAGGATCCGGCGTTGCTGTGAGCTGTTGTGTAGGTTGCAGACGCGGCTCGGATCCCGCGTTGCTGTGGCTGTGGCGAAGGCCGGCAGCTACAGCTCCTGTTAGACCCCTAGCCTGGGAACCTCCATATGCCGCGGGTGCGGCTCTATATAAAGGCCAAAAGACCAAAAAAAAAAAAAAAAAGCCTCTCTTTTAGCAACTTCCAAATTCTCTTTATATAACCAGGATGGTTTCATTTGTCTTAAAAACCGTATTTTGGATTTTAAATGCTGGGAAAGTTCTTCCCTAACTTTTCACTCCACGGTGCATAGAAAATGAGACTGTCAGTATGATAAGGATAAACAAATTTGCTTGTGGCCACAGGGGACTGTCAACATTTTGGTACATCGGTTAGGAAACCTTGGACTCAGGAATGCTCCAGTCCCTGAGCATGATATCCAGGCTCTTTTCCAATAACCACGTCATCATTCCAGATCTCCAATGCTGCTTCTGCTTCACCTGCTTGCTTTGCATCTTTCAGGGATCACTGTCTTTGGTTGCCTCATGTTAGGTGTCCTTAAAACCATTTTTTTCTATATTTTGTATTTTCTTTGTTTGTCTCAGTCAGGAGTGTAAATTCTGGCTCTGTGTGGTGGGTGTGGCACTACATCCTCCAATCCTCTTCCTTGTGATCTTTTTTTCTGGCCTCAGACAGTCTCATTGCATCCCAGAGCAAAGCCCAATAATTTCGACAAGAATTCAAAAATACCAATTACCCATAGGCTAAAATTCACAATGCTAGGTACTCAGTTTAAAAACATCAGGAATGCATATACACGAGGAAAATAATCTATAGTAAAGGAAAGACACTGATGAATCGAAACTGACCCAGAAGAGATAAAGATGTCAGCAATAACCGCAACAACAAAAGCAGAAAGGCTCTAAGGAGAAGGAAACTAAATCAGTTAAGTAGAGTCATGGAAGATATAAAAAAACATCAAAATCTAGTGCTTAGAGATGAAAAAAATTATCTATAAAGTGAAAAAAAAAAACAACGAAGAATGGGACCAACGACAAATTAAACATTTCATAAGGAAAGACTGGTAAACAAGAAGGCACAGAAGTAGAAACCACCCAAAATGAAAAGAGAAAAAAAAAAAGGGAATCAAAGAGATAAATAAATGGAGCTCCATAAAGTAATACGTAAATGAATGGTTGTGGCCATGTTTCAATAAAAGTTTATAAAAAGAGGTGGTCTGTCCACAGGCCTTAGTTCACATGCCCTCATTTTATTTTCTTTTTAATTGATTTATTATTATTTTTTTTTTTTTTGGCCTCACACATGGCATGCAGAACCTCCCGAGCCAGGCACTGAACCCACACCACAGCAGCAACCCAAGCTGCTGCAGTGAAAACACCAGGTCCTTAACCTACTGTGCCACAAGGGAACTCACTAAAATACCCTCATTTTAAATGAAAGCAGATATAAACTTTTGTGTCCAGTCTTCCAAGTTGAACCAAAAGTCCAACAAAACACATTCATTTATTATTATGATTCCTGATACCACACAGGCTGCATGAATTAATATCTATTTAGTGAATAAAAGAACACCTCAAAATTTTGTTGTATGAATGAAATCATCAATCTAGTTGGATAAATTTTCCAAAAACATTAACCCTAGAATTTCTCCCTCGGATAAAATTGTTGAATCCACTTTCTTCCTTTCCCTTGAAGGGTGGAGCCTGGGAGAAAATGTTTACATTCAGCTTAGTGTTCTAATGGGACAAGAAAATAGTTTTGGAGCATAATCTGCAATCAGTTTCTGAAAATGGAGAGAGAACTTTCTTTCCATTTAACTCGAATGAGGTAGATGCCCTTCATTTGAAATTCATCAGTGTTGAGAAAGCCATTCCTGGGGAAAACACAGGTGCTGTTTTTCCATAAATTATTTGGGCCTCTGTGGAGCCCAAGCAAAACAGAAACGGCAGGGAGTTTACAAAATTGTTTTCTATATTTGAAAATGCCACCTAAATGGAAAATGAGAAGGAGAAGCATCTGGCCAAGTGCAAGTTTTTGTGGAGGGAGAAAGAGGGAGGAAGCAGAGTTCAGTGGGATTTTTATCTCAATTCCAAACACTCCTCTTCCCCCAGGAACATTTTGGATTATTTGATAAGATAGCAAACATCATATTATGGAATCATAAAACGGAAAAGTCACATGAATGAATGGCCTTTAAAGACCACCTTTTCTGGTCCAAAATTCATTTCGTGTTTGAATCCTGTACACCATGTACTACAGAACGGTTATTGCTCTCGTGTTTGAACACCTGGGGGACAAAGAGTTTATCATAGCTGAGATGCTGTTTTATATTTCCATAAACTGATTTTCTTCTTTCTGTTATAGCCAAATCCATTTTCTGTTTTCCTGTCACAACTGCAAGAAATGGAGGGTGCTGGTGAAGGAAAGGCTTCAGAGGGAATCATGTGGACATGGGCGTGGGCGCGGACGAGGACATGCAAGACAGAAGCAGGAATGAAAGCTTATTTGAACACAGAATATTTTTTTTTGTCTTTTGATAGTTATTTGAACCTGGCAATCTCTAAATTGTTTTTTTGAGACTGAGTTTCCTCACCTGTGAAGGGATATTAGTAGGTCAAATGAATGTACCAAACCCCGGTGCATATCTCTGGGTGAATCATAATCACCTAGAAACACTGTTAAAATACAGATTGAAGGGCCCACACTTAGAGATTCTGATTTAGAATGCTGAGCTGGAATTTGCATTTCTAACTACTCCCCAGTGATGCTGCTGCTGCAGGAACCACTGAGCCACACAGCCCTAAAGGCAGCTCTTTAACACATACCCGAGGACCACCTGTTTGGTGAGATGCTATCCAAGCCAGAGAACTTGGTTATATAGACTCTGGATATTATTAATAGTGCATCAGCTACTTAGAAGTTCACATTTCATGTTGACACGATATAGGTTCTGAGAAAGTCTCACAATTAAAGGCAAAGCGAAAAACTACTTAACTTCATTTTACCTAAAAGTCACGATTTTTATTATGTTTGACACATATGCCTAAATTTGCCAATAACTGGACTATGAATGCCATTGCTACTTTGGAGAACAGTGAGGAATTCTAAATTTCCTCTAGGTTTTAAGTCTGTTGAGTTCTGTGGACTCTACGGTAAACATCTGGAATTTATTGTTAAAATATGTGGAGAGGTGAATTTTCAACTCAGAGTTGTTCTTAGTTTGCTACCAATCAGGAGACAGAAATTGTATCTAAAAATATCAAACAAACAAAAAACAGAAACAGACCATGGCCAAGAAGACCAGACTTGGGGTTCCCTGGGGGAAGGGGGGATGGAGTGGGATGGGTGGGCATTTGGGGGATCTGGGGGATGCAAACTGTTATATTTGGAATCAATGGGCAGTGTTATCCTACTGTACAGCACAAGGAAATGTGTGTGATTGGGTCACTTTGATGTACAATAGAACTTGATGAAACATCATAGATCAACTATAATAATAACACGAAAAAAGAGACAGAAATCTCCTAGTGACTTAAACAGGTTAAAGTTTAATATAAAGAATCTCACTGCAGGAGTTCACTTGTGGCTCAAGGAGTTAAGGGTCCGGCATTGTCACTGCTGTGGCTCAGATCATGGTGTGGCATGAGTGCGATTCCTGGATGCCTGGCCCAGGAATTTCTACATGCCATGGGTGCAGTCCAAAAAAAAAGCTGACTATAAAAGGGGACTGGAATAATAGCAAATTGGTAATACATAGAGTGAAGCCTGAAGAATACAAGAACTGCAGCTATAAAGGCCAACTTTGTCCCTAGGGCTGAGACAGACAGCCCAGAAAAGAAGGCATCTGGTTCTGAGATCCAGACCATTTCAGGTAGGGAATGCCAGTGCTCACTAGAGGACAGAAACATCTCTGCACTGCCATGCTAGAGGAAATTTCTAAAAATCCTTCTTCTAAAACTTGCTAGAAATCCATCCTCTTGGGTCCTGGATAAAATGGTCCACGGTAGGTATCTCACTGGAGGTGCTCTGCTATAAATCTGCCCAAGAGGAGAGCAGCTGCTGGGGGAAGTTGCTGGCCCCTGAGTGAGGTTAACCTCATGCACGGCAGGAGCTGAGTACTGGAGAGGCCGTGCAGGCTGCAGGGGGCGGCGAGTATGGGGAAAACTGCACTGTCGCGAGAACCAGGTGGTGGGTAAGTCAGGTGCACATAAGGATCCTGTCAGGTAAGCCCACCAGAACCAGGAAACAAAACCTCTTCCTCCTGCAGTACCTTCCCAGCACCCTCTGCTAGCAGTGCTTGGCATCGTGCCAGATAGCAAAGAAGAACTCCTCGCGGAAACCATGTCTATCGTGGCAGAGAAGGCAATGAAGGGTACATTAAGAGCTGCGAGGCATGCCTTGACATGACATTCAGCTTTCAGGAATTCTACTCAACGAGTTACTGATTTACCAAGAGTCAAGGGTTGTTTTAGCCACTTTTGCAAAAGATTTTTAAAGGGCCCTGACTCACAGAGGTGCTGGGGAGAGAGATATCTGTACAACTAAATATGTTAGTTTTTGTCCATATATATGTATTCCATAAACATTTAAGCAGTGTTAATTATGAACATGACATTGTACTACACAAAAGGGAATGTCCCATTATGCGTAAGAAAATACAATATAACCCAAATACTGCTTAAGATGTATATAAGATTAAATTTAAGATTTTGATAAGATCAAATCCCAGGACCTTCCCTAGAGCTTATGTAACCATGGTCCCCTATGACTCCGAGCTCCTGATTCTAATGAATTTGATACATTAGTGAGTCAGCTTGCTCCCTGTTCTGTGTTTTATTAACTCAGACATAATTCTTCCCCCCCAAATTACCATTCTTCTGTATATGGTAGTGTTTATTTGGATATTAAAATTTACAATTTACTTAAGATCAAACAATGTAAAACTACATGTCAGATGTTCTTTTGCTAAAAAAAATATTTTTTTTGTTTATCCATTCCAATGGGATCCTGCTGTATGGCACTGGGAACTGCGTCTGGTCACTTGTGATGGAACACGATAATGTTAGGAAAAAAAATGTATACATGTATGTGTGGCTGGTTCACCTTGCTGTGCAGCAGAAAATTGATAGAACACCGTAAATCAGCTATAATGGAAAAAATAAAAATCGTTCCAAAAAAAATTTGGGGGGTTACATCATCCCCAAAATATTTTCAGTGCCTTGCTCCACTCCATGTAGTCACAGCCTTATTCTATTTTCTGACCCATTTCTCTTTCTTTGGGCTTCTATTTTTCTTTCTGATTACCCCCTCTAAAATTAGCCCCAGGGAGCTGCACATTTCCTAGCTACTTTAGGTCGGGACAGTGGAGCTGCTCTAGCCCTAATTTACCATTTGCCTCTAAGATTTGAATGTTGAAACCTATATGTGTGGTCATCAGCATAGAAGAGTCATTCATGGAACAGATGTCACCTACCTACCTGTCACAGATTGGGTTCCTTAAGAAACAGATTCAGGCACAGTTTATCAGCAGACCTGTGTTCATTGCAGCGCTAATCACAATAGCCAAGACATGGAAACAACCTCAATATCTATTGGCAGATGAATGGAATAAGAAGATTTGGTCCATATATGCAATGGAATACTGCTCCGCCATAAAAAGGAAGAGATAGTGCCATTTGCAGCAACGTGAAAGCAACTTAGAGATTCTCATAAGTGAAGTAAGTCCGTCAGAAGAAGCAAGACCAATACCATATAATATCACTTATATGTGGAATCTAAAATATGGCACAAATGATCTATCTACAAAACTGAAACAGATCTCTGACACAGAGAGCAGACTTGTGATTCAGGGGGAAAGGGGAAAGGAGTTGTATGGACATGGACTGGGAGTTTGGGATTAGTAGAAGCAAAATGTTTAATTAAGAATAGATATGCAGGAGTTCCCACTCTGGCTCAGTGGTTAACAAACCTGACTGGTATCCATGAGGATGTGGGTTCAATCCCTGGCCTCACTCAGTGGGTTAAGGATCCAGCATTGCTGCGAGCTGGTGTATATTGTAGATGCGGCTCAGATCCCACGTTGCTGTGGCTGTGGTGTATGCTGGTGGCTACAGCTCCAATTCCACCCCTAGCCTGGGAACCTCCATATGCCACAGGTGGGGCCCTAAAATGAAAAAAGACAAAAAAAAAAAAAAAAGAATGGATAAGCAATGGGGTCCTACACTACAGCTTTGGTCATATTTGCTCAAGATTTTCTTTGCTAAATTCTTTGTTGAAAGATCAAAATAAAAATGCAAAACTAAGACTAACGTTGAGTTTTCAACAGCTTTCGGCTGACTTTGGCTTAGAATTACAGTGTGTGAAACCCTGAGGAAATTTAGAAGGACAAAGTGATTTATGGAAGAATAGCATCTATTTTTTATTAAAGTGCCTTCCCACTAAAACAAAGGACAGCTATTTAACTTGGCTGATACTAAAAAATTTAAGAAGTTCCTAGTGTTACAGATTTCAGTTGGGCAAAGGAAATCAGATGTCCCAGCATGAGTGATATTGTGGCTTCTTTTATTCCCTGTATTGTTACCAAACCAACATGATGCATACGTACAAGCATCCATTTATTCAATAAATTTTTTAAAATCTACCATGTTAACCTCTAAAGTGTGCCAGATATTGTGCAAAGCACTACAGACACCAGAAATTGATGCAACAAAATGCAAACCGCTAAAGAACTCAGGCTCTAGAGGAAGCAACAGATAATCAGTTCGTTCAACGATAGGATTGATGCTAATGTAAGTGCTAGAAGGGCTGGGAGAGGCCAAATATGTATATATATAGCCACAAGAGAAGATACACATATAAAAGAAGTAAGGAATCAGGCTCAAAGAAGCAGAGAATAAAATAATGGTTTCCAGGAGCTAGAATCAGGAGAAATGGGGAGATGCTAATCAAAGCAAACCAAGACTGTTCATCAAGGTTAGGCTAAGACCTGGAGAGCTCCTGTACAGCACGTCGCCAAGAGTTAACAGTTCTGTATTGTACACTTAGAAATTTTCTGAGAGTGCAAACCGTGTTCTCATCACAAAAATTTAAAGAGAGTGGGAGAAAATATTTGAAGGTGTTGGATATGTTTACAGTGTAGATTGTGGTGATGAATTTGAGGGTGTATATTTACCTCCAAACTAATCAAATTGTATACATTAAATATATACAGCTTTTTGTATGTCAACTATACTGTAATTTAAAAAATATTCTTAAAAGTTTTAAAAAGTAGGGAATAAGCTGAGAGATGACAAATGAAGAATGAGCAAATGGCCCCGGAACTTGCCAAAATCTTGAGGAAATTAAATTTCCAGAGAAAAAACAGTGGCATTAGAGCCAAGTCTGTCTTCTCTTGCAGGACAGTGTGGCCAGCTGATGTCTGCTTGACATGAGATTTGGTATTGTCTTGTTTTGGTGGTATCTTCCTCACTGACTTTGCAATAAGTCAGTGGTATTCATTATATGTCATTAAAACAGCCTATAAAGAGATTGACTACAGACACCACCTGTGTGACTTTGGACAACTACTTAACCTCATTAAGCCTCATTTTTTTTCTAGTTTGTAAAATAGACATAATAATATGTAATAATAATTATGCAGAAAGGTGGTTATTATTATTACTCTGCTCTCATTGATCTCTAAGTTATTTATGACCTAGCTTCTCTTTGAATACACTTCCCCAGATACGTTAAACACATCCACGTATTATCATAAAATCTGTCACATAAAGTTAGTATAAGAAGCATCCCCGAGGGGTTCCCATTGTGGCACAGTGGAAACAAATCTGACTAGGAACCATGAGGTTTCGGGTTCAATCCCTGGCCTAGCTCAGTGAGTTAAGGATCCGGCATTGCCATGAGCTGTGACACAGGTCACAGATGCGGCTCAGATCTGACGTTGCTGTGGCTATGGCTTAGGCTGGCAGCTATATCTCCGATTGACCCCTAGCTTGGGAACCTCCATAAGCCATGGGTGCATCCCTAAAAAGCATACCAAAAAAAAAAAGAAGAAGAAGCATCCTTGAATTCCTCTCTTTCCTCACCTCAGTGCTGTCACATCCAGCTCATCGATGAGTCCAAGAGAATCTAGTTGAAAATTTGATCCAAATGCAGTTTATTCACTCTGCCACTCTAGTTGAAGTCACGCTCATCTTTCACTGGGACTATGACATTTTCTCCTTCTAACTACATTCTGTTTTCCACCCGGCAGCCATATAAAGCTGGCCATGTCGGTGTCTTGTCTAAGACTCGCCAATGACTTAGCAGGCTATGACCTAGCAGGCTCTACTGGATCTGGTCGCTGACTTTACCTCATTCCCCTTTCTCACTATGGCCTTTTGCCTCTCTCTTCTCCAGCTCCTCCTCTGCTGATTCTTTGTCCTTCTTTACCTATTTCTCCTTCTTTCTCTTCCCCCCTGAAACCATGCCTTGGATCCTTTGAACCCTCTTTTCCCTCTTTCTGGAAGGCTTTTCCTTCACAACTTTCCAGAGCTGGAGGGCTTATCTGTGACATTCTTAACATAGTGTCTGAACTCAAATATCTCCTCTCCATAGGGTCATTCTTAATCATTTAATCCAGAAAGTCCCTCCTCGCATCACTCTATAACACACCTATTTTATTTTCTTTGGGTAATTTTTCCCCATTTAATAGTAACTTGGTCATATCCTTGTCTGCATTTTCTCTATTTCTCTCTTGAAGTGTAAAATATGAACTTTTTTTTAGTTTAAATAAATAACTCGTTAGTTTTCAAAATCTGCTTAAACTAGTAGCTCTCAGTTTTAGGTGGTTATAGTCTTCTTTAGGGATCTTGTGAGCAACATACTCTTGCTACAGATAAATGTACACACTCATGCAATTTTACATGAAATTTTAGAAGATTCCTGGATCCTAGATGAAGATTTCTTGAGTAGGTGATAAAATTTTGAAGTCAAGGATTAGAGAATTATAGGTTTCCTCCATATCCAAAAGCAGAGCATTCATAGGAAAACTTTCCTAAGCCAAAATTGCTTAAACTGAAGAATCAATCGTCATAGGACACACCTTGTTAATGGACAAACCACAGATGCTCGCAGACATGGTTTCAAGCTGTGTAGCTTGATGCTGGGATTTTAAGTGTAGTTCCCAGGAAGGAGCTTGGTGGTGCCACTCATTAATCAGGGCATTTTCTGCCTCTAGGGGGGGTTCCTGAAAAACATAAACTGAACATTATTTTTACTTTCTGCCCTTTTTTAATAAAATTCTCTTTGGATTTCTTTCAGTTATTGAAACAGGGTCATGTTAATATATGTCTTTCACAGAGGTGGAGTTGCATAAAGCAAACTTTTGAAAAGGAGAAAACACCTTTTAACACTACACACTGTTGTGTGTTGGTCTCAGTCTATCAATAACCAATGCTGTGACTAGACCTGCCCTTGTGGTTCTTGTTATGATACTCTGTAGCAATAACCATCAGGAAACTATGGAAAAATAAATACTTATTACTTACAGAAACTTGAAATTATATAGGACACCTGCATCTACACAGTGAGGTCACAGGTAGAAAGAGACAGAATATTGAGCCTGGGATTCTGTGTTCATTAGGGTTGAGCCTGGGGACATAAGGTTTTGGGGGCTGGCTTTTTATTGCTTAATTTAAAAACATAATTTGAAAAGATACATGCACCCCAAAGTTAATCTCAGCACTTTTTACAATAGCCAAGACTTGAAAACAACCTAAGTGTCCATCAGCAAAGGACTGGCTAAAGAAGACGTGGAATATTAGCCATAAAAATGAATGAAATAATGCCCTTTGCAGCAACATAGATGGATCTAGAGAAATAAGGGCAGTAAATCAGACAAAGACAAATGTTATATGAGATCACTAGTATGTGGCATCTAATAAAAGCGATACAAAAGAACTTACAAAACAGAAACAGATTCAAAGTTTTTAGAAACCAGTTCTATGATTATCAAAGGGAAAATGTGGAGGGGGGGACCAAGGGGGGTGGGATTGACATGTACACACTACCGTATAGAAAATTGGTAACATGGACCTAGTGTATAGCACAGGGTAATGTACTCAATACCATGTAATAACCTATTTGGGGAAAGAATCTGAAAAGAAATGGATATATGTGTATGCATGACTGACTTATTTTGCTCTATACCTGGAATTAACAATTGCAAGCTTATAAGTCAACTACACTGCCATAAAATTTATTTTGAAAAAGAAGAGCTGGACTTTAAAGCTGAGGGAGAGAAAAAAATGGAGACCAAATGTCCAGTTACTAAGAAATTAATCAATCTCTCCAAAACAAAGGACACTACATAGTGGGCCTGGCATTGTGTGTAATTGCGATGGCCTCCGTTGAAGAATATGCCTTAGCAATTAAAATTTAAGGTGACACTTGCTTTACAGGAAAAAAAAAATCAGCCATAAAAAATAATATAATAATGTCATTTGCAGCAACATGTATGGAACTAGAGACTGTCCTACTAAATGAAGTCAGAAAGAGAAAGACAAATACCATATGATATCACTTATATCTAGAATCTAATATATGGCCCAAATGAACCTGTCTACAGAAAGAAACAACTCATGGACTGGGAGAACACACCTGTGGTTCCCATGCGGGAGGGGAGGGAGTAGGATGGACTGGGAGTTTGGGGTTAGTAGATGCAAACTATTGCATTTAGAGTGGATAAGCAATGAGATCCTACTGTATAGCACAGGGAGCTATATCTAATCACTACTTGATGGAGGATAATTTGAGACAAGCAATGTGTACATGTGTATAACTGGGTTACTTTGCTGTACAGCAGAAATTGACACAACATTGTAAATCAACTATAATAAAACAATTTTTTAAAAAAAAGTCAACTGTCAAAGCTTAGGTTCAGGAGCCTAGGCCAGGCCTTGGCAGAGAGAAGTACACAATTTATGTCTTGAGAGTCCAGAAGGGCAGCAGAATAAAGGACCGTAAAGAATACCTGAAGCAATACATTGATTTTTTACATATAAGGAAGCTGAGGTCTAGAAAGGGAAAGCAGCTTACCAAATGTCATGCAGATAATAAACTGCAATGTTCATTATAGAATTCACTTCTCCTTCATCATCCAGTACTCATTTCCAGAACTCACGCTGTTTTCTGTTTCTTTTTTTGCAAACTCCATGAGTTGAACTAAGGCCTCCATTATTCCTTAGAGGGACGGCCAAACCAAATCTATTTCTAAAGAATCACAAGCCATTTAAAACTTGTCCTTTTTGGAGTTCCCCTTGTAGCTCAGTCAGTGGAAACAAACCCAGCTAGTATCCACGAGGACATGGGTTCAGTCCTTGGCCTCACTCAGTTGGTTAAGGATCTGTCATTGCCATGAACTGTGGAGTGGTTCAAAGTTGTGGCTCAGATCTGCTTTGCTGTGGCTGTGGTGGGGGCCAGCAGCTGCAGCTCTAATTTGACACTTAGCCTGGGAACTTTCATGTGCTACAGGTGTAACCCTAAAAAAACAAAACAAAACAAAAAAACCTTGTACATTTTAAACTAGACTATGTGTGATCTTCTCTAAAATCAACAGCATCTTGCTTTCTCAAGTCTTAGATCTAAAATCAAGTAAAGAAAACAAGAACAGGATGGTCAGAGGAGCTAAGGTATTAATTCTAGGTGTGTGACTCAATTGGAGGTTTAAAGCAGTTCAAAGCCTAGGAAAATTCCAGCCTTCTTTTATCAGATATGTGCAGAGAAATGGAATTCATCTCTGTTTGGAAAGCTTATGATTTCTCCTGAGGCAAACTGAAATAAAAATACAGGATTTCTTAACATGACACACAAAAGCTGGAGAGAGACAGACTTGGGAATTTTCTCTGCTCAATTCCTCATTCTGCTCAAAGGTGGTATTTTAGATTGCTGAGGGAGGAAAAACAAAAAGGTGCAAAGGATCAGTTCCCTATGTGAAGGATTCATTAAATTTAATGAGTTAACTGAACTTCTGTGAAGAACCCAGGAAGGTTCCCATTGTGGCTCAGTGGTAATGAACCCGACTAGAACCCAACTAGTATCCATGAGGATGCGGGTTCGATACCTGGCTCCACTCAGCAGGTTAAGGATCCAGCGTTGCCCTGAGCTGTGGTGTAGGTTGCAGACGCAGCTCAGATCTGAAGTTGTTGTGGCTGTGGGGTAGGCTGGCAGCTGCAACTCCAATTCGAACCCTGGCCTTGGAATTTCCATATGCCATGGGTGTGGCCTTAAAAGACAAAAAAAAAAAAAAAAAAAATCCAGGAAATACAATTCCTATCTCTTAGCTATTTAAGTGAGATTATAAACATTTTACTATGACTGTGACTTGCCTTTTAACACTTGTCTATGACTGGCAACCCATTTTCCTCCAACTAGAAAGTACAAAGTCTGTATGTCATCACAGATAGATACTTATGTTGTGAGTCTTTAATACATAAAGGAAGATTATTTAAAGTTGTCCATGGTGTTTTAGAGCAGGTTTCCTACTGCATCATCTGGACCACAATCTTCTGCCCATCTTGGATCATCCAGTGAGGTTAAGAGACTATATAAGCCTAGCATTTCCACTTATTTATCTTCCGTTACTTTGTTCCAAATACATTCTCCTTAAAAATGTGAAATCAGTGAGTTTCCCCAAACCATCCAAACGTCTTCTCGTCACACTGACTACTGTTTCTCTCCCCAGCTTCACCAGCCCCTTCCCCCAGTCATCATCCCTCCCATCCATACTTAAAAACTTAAATTTTCCCTCAAACATACCGTCAAATTATGGGTCTCTGTGCCTTTGCACATGCTAGACACTATCTGGGATTCCTTCCTTCCATTTCTATATTTACTTGAATTTAAATATCCAGATAGGGAGTTCCCGTCGTGGCGCAGTGGTTAACGAATCCGACTAGGAACCATGAGGTTGCAGGTTCGATCCCTGCCCTTGCCCAGTGGGTTAACGGTCCGGCGTTGCCGTGAGCTGTGGTGTAGGTTGCAGACGCGGCTCGGATCCTGCGTTGCTGTGGCTGCGGCGCAGGCCAGTGGCCACAGCTCCGATTAGACCCCTAGCCTGGGCACCTCCACATGCCGCGGGTGCGGCCATAAAAATGACAAAAAGGCAAAAAAACAAACAAATAAATAAATAAATAAATAAATAAATATCCAGATAAAGGGTCTTCTCCTCTGTGAATCCTTCTCTGATGCTTTAAAACAGTATTAAATGCTGCTTCCTTTGTACTTTCTTATTATTCAGTGAGTTTCCCCATTACTGCGTTTGTAGTATTTTGCATGCTTAGATTCATCTACCCACCTCCCCTGCACGTACAATGCCCTCACGGAGGTTAAGGCTCCCGGCTTATTGGTCTCTGTTACTCCGTTGGAAAATATGTTGTCTAGAGCAAAGTAGGGTGAAAATATAAAATACATATGGACCACCCTGGTTGCAACTAGGATGTCTGCAAAAAAGTCAGGAGTGAACAGTACCAAGGGAGAATAGTCCCAGGTATCAGAATGGTGGAGACTCTAGTGGGAGCAAGATAATATGGTAAATCACCGAAAGGGATATTTAGAGGAAAACTGAAAAATAAGAAAGAGGACAAAGTGAGAAACAATGTAATGACAGGACTAAACCCGGCACCCCAAACGAACTGTATCAAAAAAAATAATAGTGAAGGAAATGCCAGGGAGATAACAACGACCTGGAGAAAATGGCAGCTGTAAAGGCTCCAGTAGGTGCACGCTTGAAGGGCACATGTTCTGAGCCCCAGCCGAGCGGCTGATAAACAGCTCCTCAAGACCAGGTCTGTTGAGCTACAGCATAATTCCTCTTGATGTTTTATAATCCACTGGCTGCAAAGATGAGAAAAAATGAAGAGCGACAGAGAAAGAAGGAGTGTGGGAGAAGGAAAGGCAGGACAAATGAAGGCACAAGAAAGAACAGAAGAGAAGAGAAAAGAAAGGAAAAAAAGAAAAGATGCAGAGAAGAAAACCTCATCATTACACAAATCTGACTCTGAGGAAGATTTATCTGCTTGAACAGGTTTTATTTTTATTTAATTGATAATTTCCACATATTCCAATATTCCAATGAGATGGCCATATAAAGGCAATCGATGATACCAAGTTTCTTATGTATCTTTATTCTCCCTGAGATATTGCATAAATAGACAAGCATATCTGTATTTTCTCTCCACAATTTCTGTATAAATAGTAGTATATTATACATGCATATTATGCCTACTCTTCTGCATTGTGCTACTTTTATTTAAATACATCTTCAAGCTTATTATGGTTGCATAAACAGCCTCCTTAATTTAAATGGCTACCTTAAATTCCATTGTATGCTTTTATACTAATTTTTTTTTAACAAGTATCTCACTGATGGACACTTGGGTAATTTTGATCTTCTGAAATCTGAGATTGTGTTTGTGTGTATAAATACATACCATTTTAAACATCCGGTTGTATATTTGCTAAATAATGGAATTGCTGCATCAAATATATGTGGGCTTTGTGAGTTTTGTGAAGATGCTAAATCACCAGCATAGGTGAGGTATCACCATCTTGCATTCTCATGATTGCTATAATGTATGTGCTTCTTTCCCGAAAGCCGCATCAAAACAGTATACTAACAAACTTTTGTCTCTCTGCCAGACTTGCAGGTGAAGAACAGCATCTTAGTTTAGTTTATACTTTTAGGCATCAGTTCACATAACTGGGTTATAAAGTGTGGTTCGTAGTGCACTAACATCATTGGGCCATGTGTGCATCTCTTTAACAACATTCTATTTGCTCCACCAGTTAATTAATTAATCAGTATAATAGACATGCATGATCCTCACCACACAAATTCAGTATTAAAGCGTCAGCTATATAGAAGTTCCCTCTGTGACGCAATAGGGTTGGTGATGTCTCTGCAGTGCCAGAAGGCAGGTTCAATCCCCTGGCTCAGCTCAGCGGGCTGAGGATCCAGCACGGCTCTGACAAACCGCGTAGGCTGCTGGGAGGCCGAAAAAGAAAAAAAAAAGATTGTTACCCAAAGTAAGGGAATGTTACTAAAAACATTAAATATTAAACATAAAAAAATACACCTCTGAGCTATTTCAGGTTTGGTTCACACCACTGAAAGAAAGTTAATATAACATAATTTTTTTGGTTTTCAGTGCATTAACAATGTATGTTTATGCTATAGTCAGTCACTGTCTAGTCTGTTCAGTGTGCAATAAAATTCTGTGTATAAAACAATTGTGCATACCTTAATTTAAAAATATGCTATTACTAAAACAAAATGCTATCATCTGAGCCTTCAACAAATCACAGTGGTTTTGCTGGTAGAGACTCTTGCCTCAGTGTCGATGGATGCTGACTGATCAGGGTGGTCATTACTGAAGGCTGGGGTAGCTGTGGCGATTTCTCAAAATAAGACAAAACTGACATTCGTCATATCAATTGACGTTTACTTTCACAAAAAAATTTCTCTGTAGCATGCAGTGATGTTTAATACCAGTTTACCCACAGTAGAATTTATTTCAAAATTGAGATTGATCCTTTTAAAACTAACTGCTGCTTTACCAATTCAGTTCATATAATATTCTAAATCTTTTGGTATCATTTCAACAATTTTCACAGCATTTTCACCAGGAGTAGATTCTATCTCCAGAAACCACTTTCTTTGCTCCCTCACAAGAAGCGACTCCTCATGTTACATGTGTATCATGAGATGGCTATAATTCACGCACTTCTTCAGACTCCACTTCTCATTCCAGTATTCCACCGCATCTCCAGTTACTCTTTGAGCTGAAGTCTTGAACCCTTCAAAGTCATTAACGGAAATTTGAATCAACATCTTTCAAACTCCTCTTAGTATAGATATTTTGACCTCTTCCCATGAATCATGAATGTTCTTAATGACATCTAGAAGAGTGAATCCTTCCCACCAGGTTTTCAATTTATTTTCCCCCATATCAGCAGACGAGTCACTTTTTATGGCAGCTATTGACTTATAAAACGTATTTCTTAAATAATAAGACTTGAAAATGGATGTGACTCCTTGATTCATGAGCTGCAGAATGGATACTGTGTTAGCCGGCATGAAAACATCATGAACCTCACTCAACATCTCCATCACAGTTCTTGGGTGATGAGGCGCATTGTTAGTGAGCAGTCATATTTTGAAAGAATTTTTTTTCTGAGCAGTCAGCCTCAACAGTGGGATTAAAATAAAAGTACAATGAGGCATGCTATAAACATACGTAATGTTATCCAGGCTTTGTCGTTCCATTTATAAAGCATGAGCAGGAGTTCCCTGGTAGCTCAGTGGATTAGGGATCCACTGTTGTCACTGCTGTGGCTCAGTTCAATCCCTGGCCCAGGAATTCTGCATGCTGTAGCCATGGCCATAAATGAACAAACAAACAAACAATAAAACTCGACCAGAGTAGATTTGGCATCATTTTTGGGTATCCTAGGATTTTCGGTATCCTAGGATTTTCAGCACTGGCTTCACCTTAAAATTATTAGCTACAGTAGCCACCAACAAGAGACCCATCCTGTCCTTGAGGCTTTGAAGTCAGGCATTGATTTCTCCTCTCCAGCTATTAAAGTCCTAGACGGCATCTTTTTCCACTCTCAGGATGCTATCTATGTTGGCAATCTGTTTTTCAGTGTAGCCACCTTCATCAGTTAACTTAGAAAATAAATAAATTACCCTCTAGATAACTTGCCGTCCTTCTACATCAGCTCTTGCTAGCAGCACCTTGCACTTTTCTGTAACGGGGATGTCATCTTCCCTTAAACATCAAGACCCAACCTCTTCTAGCTTCAGAGTTTTCTTCTGTAGCTTCCTCACTTCTCTCAGCCTTCATAGAGTTAAAAAGAGTTAGGCCTTGTTCCGGATTAAGCTTTGGCTTAAGGGGATATTGTGGCTGGTTTGATCTCCTATCCAGACTACTAAATTTTTCTTCCTGTGAGCATCAGGGCAGTTCTGCTTTCCTATTATTTGTGTATTCACAGGAGTAGCACTTTTAACTTCCTTAAAGAAGTCCACTTTGCATTCACAACTTGGCTAACTCTTTGGCGCAAGAGGGTTAGCATTTAGCCTAATTCTGTCTAGCTTTGGATTTACAGTGAGAAACATGCGGCTCTTCACTTGACCATTTAGAGGAAATTGCAGGGCTATTAATTAGCCTGCTTTCAATATTGCTGTGTATTAGGGAATAGGGAGGCCCAATGAGAGAAATGGGGAACAGCCAGTTGGTGAACCATCAGAACACACACAACATTTAGCCACTAAGTTTGCTAACTTATATGGGTGTAGTTCATGGCACCCCGAAACAATTACAATAGTAACATCAAAAACTCACTGATCATAGATCATCATAACACATATCATAACAGTGAAATATCTGAAATAGCTTGGGAATTATCAAAATGTGACACAGAAGCATGAAGTGAACAAATAGTGTTAGACCGTCTGGGATGGGTTGCCACAAACCTTCAACAGTATCGGCAATGAGCAATAGACTGAAGTGCAATAGAAGGAGGTAAGTCTGTATAAGTAAACAGAATACTTGGGATTCCACTGGGTTTCCTTTGACACTTTTTCAGGAAACAGCATCCTTTAGTCTAAGGAGAATACAAGGTTAATCTCACTTCCTGGGCTACATTTCTGCTCTGTAGAACTATCTGACCAAATGTGGAGCACCTCTGCTTTGCCCCTGATATCTCACCCACCCAGCCTCATACTTGTGTCCATCAGATTCATTCACCCTAACTCACTCTCTTGATAACCTGCCTGAAGTTTCTGCTGCTTGTAAGAGACTAGAATTCAGTGATAGGGGACATTGAATTTGTCCGCTGCAGGGTGGCGAGAGAGGTACCACCGTCCTAATGACAATACCAAAGTTATTTCCTGCTTCTTGGCATTTGTCGAATGAGATAGGCACTCCCTTATCTCACGTACCTCAGGGCTGCCTCTATGGAGACAGAAGGCTGACTAACACAGGATGGAGAGCGAGTACCATGGGACAGGATGCAACTCTCTGTTCATTGAAGACTTTAGCAAATGGTTCATAGTGTTTTATCTCAACACATCCTCTGCCATAAAACAAAAGGACATAGGAAAATCGCTACATGGATATCCTTTCATACGTCTCTGTCTTGTCTTCCCTTTGAGCTCATCTTAGATATCATCCCAAGGAGTATCCTGAAGCATGTTAACCTTAGAAATTGTTCTGCCTCTGAACTTGCCAATGCAGATCCCACACTTTATAATCCACTAACCTTACAGCATGTGTACTACTCTACATTTAATTTATTTTACATCATCAGAGTATCAAGTATCTTGAAACTCACAGGAAACTATTGCATCTACTACACTCCCCCCCCAGATTACAATTTAAAGCCCATGCCTTTATACCTACGTCCACACTAAACTTTACATGGATGTTTTTGTCCATTCATTACACATCTTTTGGAAAAATTCTAAATATGGATGGATGCCAGTTCTTCACTTTCATGGGATCCATGAAATGCACAACCGGAATAGCTGTACCACTGCAAATACATTGAGCTTGACCCAAGTTGTGATCCACGTCGTAATTTAAAACCTGCCCTCAAATACGTTAGCCTGTATTTCTAGTCATCCTTCTCTTTTAATAATTGTTGTAAAGTCAGAGCCTTCTCCTTCCCCTCTCACTCTTAGAAGAGACCATGTTCTTATACTTTCAAAAAAAAATTAGAAACCACAAAACTGAAAACATGTGGCTTTTCTGTTATTAATGCACAACCCTCCTTAATAAATATTCCCTGTAACATTAGCCAGATCCATTTCAATAGAGCAGTTGACATACAGGAGCCAAAGTTGAACTGGGTTTAAGAGTGTTTCTGGAACATTTTCACCCAAAATATTTTTGGATAAATCAATGAATCAACAACAAAGACATGGAATGTAGAAAATAGGGAGAAAAAGTAATTGTGTCTTTCCTGCCTGTTAGAATCAGGAAGGAAAATGGGTAGAGATTAAGATGGGTTCATGGCCTTGCTTCAGTCCGCATCATTCTTGACCTCTTGGCAGCTTTAGACAGGGATGGTGTCTTCCATGTCCAAAAACTCTGTTTTCTGGCTTCTCACTTTGATCCTAGCCCTCTAGTTTCCTCCTTCCTGTCATTAAGTGTTGGAGATTCTCGGGGGTTACTCGTAGGCTCTCCACTGGTTTCACAACACTTACTCAGCAGGCAATTATGTTTATTTTTCTGAGGCTCAAAATGATCTATTTCCCAATGGTCCTCAAGTCCGTATACCCTCTGTGGTCCTCTCTGGGTTGTCCAGACCAGCTGTCAGCTGAATGTCTTCACCTGGATCTCTACAGATGCTCAGAATCCCTCAAAGTCCCCTCATTGTCAATAGGATATAGTCTAAGTTTTGGCTTGAATGATCTGGGCTCTGCCCTGCCCTTCTTTCTCATCTAGTGCTAGTTATATGCACTGTTCAGTTCCTGGCCACACTCCAGCTCTCCAATGGTGCCACAAGCATTCTTGTGCATTTCCCACCGGCTGGCACACTCTTCTCATCTCATCAGCCAGCCTTTGTGTTGTTCTTTGCCATCTGTAGGCTTTTGCTCATGCATCACTTCTTAGGAGAAGCTTTCTGTGACTTCCCAGAGGAGGTAAGCTTCCCTGCCTTACCTTCCTTAGCGTTTCCTATTTCTGCATTTCACACCTACTCATCTCTAAATATGTTTCAAGTTCTGTCTTCTTCAGCAAATTATAAATGCCACAGAAGTGATGCTCATAGGCGATTTATCCACTGCCAAGTCCCGAGACCCTTGTGACCGTGGATACTAAAACACCCACACTCCTCATAATACTCTGGGGAATGACCTGCATCAGCCACACTCTGGCCTCTCTCTTTCCCCCTCCTCACCCCACTCCCACACTTACTCTTTTCCATGGGCAGGGAAAGAACTCAAATGATAGACACATCTGGGAGAAGGACTCAGGGAAATGCCACTATCCCCCTTTGGGAACTTTGCTAACAGACTAAGTACAGCATCTTACAACAGCTTTATCAGGATATTCTCATCCTTATCTCTCAGTTTCTTTAAACTCTTTCTCAACTAATTTCAAGCTCAGGTAGAGAATGGGGATTTTATCTATTGGATTCTCCAAAACAGCAAAATAACCCAGTGCCTGGTCCATTGTAGCTACAGATTTGAATCAATATATGAAATAACTTGCTAATGAATTAAATTTGAGTTTATGAAATAACGGGAGAAGAAAAAGAGGGTTTTGGAATGAGAGAAGACTATAAATAAGGATGGCATAAAGAAATGAGAGAAAGCAGAATAAAATGGATTTTAAAAAGAAGGGAAATTATGCTAGAAAAGAAGTGAAATTATGCTATTATATTATATCAGAATATTTAATGCAGATTATTTTATTAACCTTCAAAACATCCCTGGGTAGAAAATAGAGAAAAGAGGACATAAAATACTGGTCAATATGAATTTCTCTTTAAAGCTAAGAGAAAGGATCCATTTTTTAGAATAGAATATCAAGGCAACAATGCTCTAGATAAAACCAAAAATCATAGATTTGCAAAGAATTTAGAGATCATGTTGTACATTTTGCCTATTGAAAAGTGAGAAAAGAGGTTCTCAAGGTCACAAAGCAAGTTGAAAGCAAATCTGAGAGCAAAGCCAGTTTTTTTGACTCTCAGCGTAAAACCATTTTGCTTCCCTATACTGACTCCTTTAAAATGGGAAGAACCTAAAGAAAAGCTAAAAAAAAAAAAAAAAGAATCTACTGGAAGCCTGGAAAACCAGATAAATGATGGAGAGTGTAGCATGGGATGAGAAAAGTGAATTAAGAAAATGAAATGACTCATTTCCAATTCATAGATGTTTTACTTTATTTAACATTTAGTATCTGTGATTTAGTGGTGGTTTGGC
Organism: Catagonus wagneri; assembly: GCA_004024745.2. Taxonomy (NCBI): domain Eukaryota; kingdom Metazoa; phylum Chordata; class Mammalia; order Artiodactyla; family Tayassuidae; genus Catagonus; species Catagonus wagneri. The sequence continues at coordinate 3,058,071 of PVHT021183710.1, read as the reverse complement.
ACATAGAACAGGAGAGCAAAAAATAATGAAAATATGACGCTGGCAAAATCATCCATCAATCTGAAATACGGAGTCCTGGCAGGTCCGCACTCAGGATCAAAAGTCTTCGTTTGGAACAGCCCAGTATGCACAACCAAATACCAATATTTCATAGTTCTTTCATCTAAATTAGAAAAAAGAAATGTCATCTGTCTATAATACACACCCTATTGTGGTCTGCCTTCCAAAGAAAAATAAAGCAGCCAAAATTAAAGGGACCAACATGTTATTTTGGGGGGAATGCTGCTGCTTTTTTTCTATTTTCCAGAAGAAGTAGTAGAGTGGGAGGCAAGTGATAGGACGTTTATTTGAAAGTCAAAACTTACTCCGTCATTCACAGACTTTATGGTTGTATTTGTTCACACTGCCAGATAACAGCAAGTATGAAGGCACTAAAATAGGGCAGAACATATTTCTCTAGGTTTAATTTGATTGTATTGCATACATAGTGTATTAAAGACTTATAATGTGCCACTCGTTGTCTTTGGCTTTGTGGGAAAACGGTACTTATGAGCAGGTGGCATTTAGTGTTTGGGGAAGGCAAAGAACCTGCACACAGGTGCATGTGATACTATGTCATACAGAGCTTATTCAAATGAGCACAGAGCCAGGAAGAGGACACTGATTAATAAGAATAATTAATTTGGAGTTCCCTTTGTGGCTCAGCAGTAATGAACCCAACTAGGATCCGTGAGGATGCAGTTCAGTCCCTGGCCTCGCTCAGTGGGTAAGGATCCGGCATTGCCATGAGCTGTGGTGTAGGTTACAGACATGGCTCGGATCTGGCACTGCTGTGGCTGTGGTGCAGGCTGGCAGCCGTAGCTCTGAACTTCCATATGCCGTGGGTGCAGCCCCAAAAAGCAAAAAAAAAAAAGTCTAATTATTTTTTTTCTGAGCCGTTGATATTTACCAGATATTGCTCTTAAGATTTTTACCTCGATATCCTCTTTTAATTTTCATTACAATCTTTTCAGGATTATTCTTCAGGAGAAAGAACTCTGGGGCAAAGAGAAAGTAACTCTCCTCAATTTCCAGAGCTATAACATACTAATTACATCTTACAAGCTTCATAAACACGATTTTGTTTACACAGAAGTCATGCAAAAGAGATCACAAGTTTTACCTTACTTAAAATAGAGCTATCCTACACACGTCCTGGTTACATGGCCTCTGAGGGCTCGTGTGAACCATCAAAGCAGAAATGCCTGGGGACCAATGTATGTGCCTTTCCTTAAATCATCCACATGCAACAAAGGTACATTTTATGATGGAGCTGTTATTAAACTTAGCCCACAAATTTTGAAAAGGAGGTTGATATAGAGTGGAGGGAGGATGTTCCAGGCCAGGGGATAGTAAGTGGCAAGAAAAAGATAATGGAAAAGCTGGGGCATCTCGGAAGAAACGGGCAGACTAGTGGGCTCCTGGGGGGTGAGAGATGAGCTTGACAAAGGAGGCAGGAGCCCATCAGCGAAAGCCTTGAATGTGAGGCTAAGGAATAGGGAACAATTGCAGAGTTTTGAAGGCTCCCATTTGTCTTGGATTGACGACTGGGTAGTTCTAAATTGAACCCAGGCTCCCCATTGTCCAGAATAGACCTACTCTTGGCAAAGCTTCAATCTAAGAACCTTTTAGAAGTTCATTAAAAATCTCAAAAGCTTTTTCAAACACCAAAAGGCCTCAGCACTCCATTTAAATGTAAATACATTTGAGAGTTTAAATTCTAAGATTTAAGAATGAATGGGGGAAAGTGCTTGGAAATAAATGTTTGGGAAAAAGAAATGGAAAAGTGATGAACAGTGTGGGGCCCGGGAAAGACTCCAATGCATCCAGGGCTGCAGATTTTTAGAAATCATTTGAGCCATCACTGCAGTTCTCTCTAGCGCTGATCATAAGTCAGGGAATTCAGAAGTTGACATCAGAAAGAGGACTGCCGGACATCAAAATATAAGAGAATAAAAGCCACAGAATGAAAGCTCAGCTGGGTCTGGGCAGCGTTATGCTTCCAGGCGGCTGTGTGTATTAGAAATCTGTCAGGTCTGGATCTGTGATGAAGGGGTGACTGAACTGACTTTGGTCTACAGAGAAGCCCTGGTCCCATCCAGATGGTGCTCGTGCTTACCTGGTGACGATCATAATCTTTCTTCCGCTTCTCAGTAACATCCGTGTCAGTGCACACTTTAACAAGAAATCAGCTTCATAGAATATCATCGTAGAGACAAAGGAGATAATGAATGCTGAGGTTTGTTTTTTTTGCTATTGCCATTTTGAAAACAGAGTGCAGAGAAATTAAAAAGACATGGCTAAAATGTAAACTTGCCATCGTTTATCATAAAGAAATACACCCAAACTGGTTATTTCTAGTGCATGCCCTTTCTTTCATCTCTAAATCAATTTATGAGACATTTAATTTTTATTTTATTAAAGTCTATATTTTATAGCCCATAATAGAGAAATTTTCTTTTTTTTATAAAAAGCATGTATTGTTAAATACCCATATTGTTTTTATGATTCCATAAAAATACAGCTTTTATCATAAAAGATATAACTATTTAATACTTTTAGAAAATACAAAATGACCAATAAATAAAAACATATCTATCAACTCAGTGCAAAGAAACAATAGCTCTTAATACGTTCATTCAATTTTTTTCATTATTATACCATAAACATACTCATTTACAAGCAAAACTCTTCACAAAACCAGAATCATGCCATATGTAAATTACGTTTAAAAGACCTAAATTGCTTACGCATTTCTGTAAAACAGTGTAGGGTTTTTAACATAATGTCCTATTATTATTTAAAAAATAGACAAAAGTCAAGCTTAGTATCTAAGAAATCTTTCATCTTGTTACCCAAAACTTGTTATAAAGAGCTGTTAGAATTTTAAATATGACAGTTGTATCTTTCTGTGAATCTTGAATTGATCCAGGGAATTTTTTGAGAATTATCTGCATAGTTTGGAACTTGATTAAAGGATTATTATTATTTATTATCATTTTACCTCATAGGAGCTTTGGGTTTTCTTGGGCTAATCAACCAGTTTATAAATAGAAATGATGCAATTTGGGGGATTTTCAAATATAAAACAGAAGAGTTTTTTGTTTGTTTATTTTTTTAAACAGCCAAATCAATGTATTACTTAGATGCAAGTGAGTATAATACTGTATTTTAAATAACATCCCAAGTCAAGGTGATATGGACTCTAGGAGCTAAAGTAAATTCTTAGAGAAGTCCATGTGCTTCACCTTGAAAGAGTCACACTCTTGTTTGTGATGGGCACGGGCCCTGGTAGTTTAGGAGCTGTTTCCTGATAATGCTTCACCCAATCCCAGCTATTTTCCCCAATCCTTCACCACCCCTAAACTTCACACCAATGCCTTCCTCCCCAACAGTTCTCAGTGTGGGGACCTAGAAATCGGTAGCACTCAGAAATTAGATGAGTCTCTAGAAGAGGATGAGGACATCGGTTATCTTTATAAAAACCAAATATTTAATAGCTAGATGTTTTGTGTTGAGTCAAACTGCCCTGCAAATAACCGGGTTTCGTATAGGCAGCATAACAATCCTTAGGATAGACATTCTTTAGTGGACGCAGCATAATATGGGAGCAAACCTGAACTTGGCATAGAAATCCTGGGACTTTAAGAACATGTCACTTAACATCTTTGATTTGAATTTCACATCCTTATTTTAGGTATTTCAGAAATTCAAAAGCAACCAAACAAAAAGTATTGTAATTAAGTAATAATGTTTCCATTAAGTCTAAGTAAAATCCATAACAATTTTAAGAGAAAGAATAAATAGTGTCACACATAATGTTTAACATAAGAAAAGGTTAGCATTACTCCAAAAGTTGTACAGTGTTTTTTGCCCAAAGTTGATCAAAGTTTGGGGGAAATGTGGACAATGAGCTATGAGTCAAAGAACTGAGGATTAGGCTTCTAATCAGTAAATTTAACTTCCAAAGCTTCTTAGACAATGGCACCCGTACTCATTGAAGAGAGGGGAAAATCTTTTCTTACCCCAGGAAATAAACACTTAGTAACCTGTCTCAGGGAATCCCACCCACACAGCCAAGCACTGGTAAGAATAAGAAAATATCCTAGAAGTTAAAGATATTTCACAATAGATACTATTTTTCATCAAATTAACAGAAAAGCCTTGCTTGAAACTCAGTGGAAGCTCCAGGCTTTAGGGCAATTCACTGAGGAAAAAGAAAATATTAAATGTGCATGGAGTTTGCATCTTAGAAGCAAAGCTTGCAAAACCAGTCTCTAGCCTGATATTTCTCAGTAGAAAAGAGAGATGAATGTGCTGGCCACTGTTAAATGAAGAACTTGCAACTTTTCATTCTTAATATTTGACAGCATCTCAGAATCCAATTACATGTCCTTTGAAGTCTTAGCATCCTCCAAGGATTCTATTTTAGTGTACAGAGAAATGACTTGAAAGTCAGGAGACAGAGATTCCAAACTCAGCCGTACCACTTGCTGACCTCGGGGCCATCCATTTCTCCTCTGCATGCATTCATTTCTTCCTCTGAAAAATAAGGTCTTGGATCTAGATAAGCTCTATAATGCTGTATATTAAAAGAAATAAATGTCCTTAAGAGTTAGAGATTCGAGTAACCCGCATTCTTTATATTGAACTGCACAGAGCAGGTCACATAGATTATCTGGTTTATACAGAAGAAGCTGGTTTAGGAGTCTAGCTGAGTCACTTTCCCTCTAAATCTCAGGAGAATCGGACTAGATAACCTCCGCACATTTTAAATGAAATGATGGTTTACGAGCTTGGTGTTGGAGGACTCATTGGCCTCCTCCATTTATAATCTATTCATATATAAAATAAATATCCTGATGCAAGTAATTGGCCCAAATATTTAGGGAGTTTTTCTTTCTCCCTTTCAGTTCAGCCAGTCTTGACCATTTTGAATTGTCTGCAAGGTAAGAGAACAGAAAATTAGCGAAAAAGAGAGCTGGGGACTCCAGCATTTCTCAGTGTGAGCATCTACACATGAGCAGTAATAGAGGTCATGCTCAGTGCAATCTCCTTTCACCAGCCAATAGCCTGTCAGTGTTAATAAACATGTCTTCTGATTGGTCTCTTGTATGTAAAACAATAATCACTCCTAACACTGTCTTCCTTTTTATTTTAGCCCCATTCATAAGATACATACTAGCGGCTACGTATTATACTAAGTCCTTTCTGTTTACTAACCCATTTAATCTACATGAAAATCCTGACGTATTACTGTAACTCCATTGTACAGTTGAACAAATTAAGGTTTTGAGTGGTTTATCTGCTAGCTGAGGTCACATAGGTAGCCCCAGGCATCTAGTTACAGAACCAAGCTTCAAAGTCAGATTTATAAAATCCAGATATTTCCACTACATTGCCTTGCATTTACTCCACTTGAAAATATTTTTCAAAGATGGAACATTATCTATTATTATTCTCATTTGTTTTATGGCTCTCCCTCACTATCTGAGCCTTCGCTATCCAAATATTTGCTGTAGCAATTTGCAAAAATATTTTATTAAAGCAATTCAAGTTGAATACCCACTCTAACAAATTTGTCATGCCTGCATGCATTTACATTGTTTGCAAATCTTGGCTGGAGGAAGTGGAGTGTGCTGAAGACTTATCCTAGCTATTCTTCCCACAGGATCCTCTCAAGGACTTATATTGCTCTAATGCTCCATGCTTTACTAATATCATCTTCTCTACATTAACTGAAAATGATTTCAAGAAAGTGCAAAAGATATTGAATAAAATAATAAAAATAAATAGAAAATTAATTAACTAATTAATTATTTAAGGAGCCTAGAAAAGCCGGTGCTTTAGGAGAAAAGTTGGAAGTAGTTAAATGAATTGAGAAAGAAGAAAGCCATCAGACTCATAAACATGGTCCAATGAGACCTCCACCCTTTCCACCAATGTGTCAAAGTTAACCCACGTCACCAATGACTCCACACTGCCAAAGTCTACAGTCAAGGTTCATCCACTGTTTTACTCAGCCCTTCACCAGGATTGAACACAACTGTTTGGTCTCTCTTTCTTGAAATCATCTCTTAGCACGATCTCTGGGTACTCTTTTTACTTAAATGACTACGTCTCATCTTTTCAAATTCTGAAAAATGGAGGGACCTAGATGTTTGTTTCTGGACATTATCTTTTCTCTACATTTACTTCCAAGGTAACCAATTGAAATACTGTCTATAAATATATGACTATTAAATCTCAATCTTCAGTCTGACCTCCCTGTTGTACTTCATTGCAGCTCCCTGTACCTGTTTCCCTAATTTTTCTGTAGGAAAAAAAAAATGTATTTTTAGCATGTAATGGCTTTTATGGTACAAATGCTGCCAACGCATGACTAATTTTAAGCTACCATTGGATACTGACCGTCTTGAACCAGTAGTACTTGTTTCTACACAACCACTAGGTATACCTAACCGTGTACTTGGACTCTCCTCGAATGTCAAGTAAGGTTTTCAAAACTAGGATCAGGAGTTCCCTTCATGGCTCGGTGGTTAACGAATCCGACTAAGAACCAAGAGGTTGCAGGTTCGATCCCTGGCCTTGCTCAGTGCGTTAAGGATCCGGCATTGCCGTGAGCTGTGGTGTAGGCTGCAGACGCGGCTCGGATCCCATGTTGCTGTGGCTGTGGTGTAGGCCAGCAGCTACAGCTCCTGTTACACCCCTAACCTGGAAACCTCCAAACATCGCTCGTGCGGCTCTACATAAAGGGAAAAAGACAAAAAAAAAAAAAAAAACTAGGATCAAAACGCAAATCTTAAGGTCTTCTTTTCCTAAACCTACTCTTGCACTAATTTACTTTTCTTCTTAAATGGCACCATCGTTTATTCAATGTCTCATTTAAAATTCTTGGACGACAGTGGGGTGGAGGTGTGGATTCTACTACATTTTCTCATTGCCTTCAGTTTAAGAGGCTGTGGAAGGAGTTTTCCAAACTGCTTAAAATCTAGGGGTAGAATTATTCTGAGACCTCAGGCACTGACACAGTTTTCTCTCCCTTGAATAAGTATGCAAACTTATAGACTCAGAGCTTGGTTCTAGAAAGAGGAACACAACATTAGAGAACATCTCTTATAAAGAGGCACAAGCAATGTTACTGGAAGCATTTCTAGAAGCATGATGTCAGGTCATGTATACAAAGGGCAATGATAATTTCAAAATTGAACTTTATAATTCCTGTAATGCTCATCCTTGCAAAGTGACACAGACAATTTGAGACCCCAACAGGGATTCTAGGGACCAAGGAAAGCCATGCTGAATTAGTACTACGTATATTCCTATTCTACTTGACTACCTCATGGTTGGTAAGATTTTGTATTTTTGACTAACTAGAGTGGATATTTAATCTAATCATTCTCTGTTTTTGCATTTGTTTGTGTGAGCATGTGTCTTCTTCAATTCATTGCTGATCAGTATATTTTCAGGTTATTTGGATCCCTTCCTTGAATCCATTTCTCTCTCTTTTTCTCCAGGTATAACCATTACTATGAAGGTAATATTTATTCCCAAGAATATGTATTTTGAGAATGTTTGATAGACATGTGCAAGGCATATAGGTCTTGGTGCTACTACATTCTGATGGAAATCTCTTACTGAATCTCTAAACCTTCAGCAGCTATTGTTGCATCACTCTTACTGCCAAGAGTATCTCCAGCCTGACACTAACATGCATCTCTAAGAATAGTCTTTCCATTATGTCCAAGGCTGCCAGAAATCTCCTCCCTTCTTTGGGAGGATTTATTTTAAAAAATCAAAAGTCTGTGCTTAGGCATTAAAAATGACCAATGCACTGCCCTTTTTCCTTTCTCCTTTCTAACTTCCAAACTCACAGGAATTAAAAGTATTCTGGGGTACACACTTTCAAACTAGTCTTTTAAAGCATGCTGCCCTTTGAGTTTCTCTTCTGCCCCAGAGTTGTCTTACATAATCACAGCTATGCTTCAAAATAACTTTGCTCTAAGCGTAGAGTGTTCAATTTGTTTCTGGTTCAGATTTGCCTCGGTAAGGAGTCTCAGATATCCTCACTAGCAGCCTATATAGAACAAACGGGGGAAAAAAATCACAGCTATATGGTCAGATATGCAAAAAGGTAAAGGAATAAAAATTGTAAGTAAATGCATTATATTCTATACTAATATATTTGATATTAATATTACATAGTCATGATATATTTGCATATTTATTTAAAGTAAAAAAGTTCAGAGTTCCCATCGTAGCTCAGTGGTTAATGAATCTGACTAGGAACCATGAGGTTGCAGGTTTGATCCCTGGCCTTGCTCAGTGGGTTAAGGATCTGGCGTTGCCGTGAGCTGTGGTGTAGGTTGCAGACATGGCTCGGATTCCACGTTGCTGTGGCTGTGGTGCAGACTGGCGTCTACAGCTCTGATTAGACCCCTAGCCTGGGAACCTCCACATGCCACGGGCGTGGCCTTAAAACAACAAAAGGCAAAATAAATAAATAAAGGCATTTATTTTTTAAAGCACACGTTCTGTCATATATTTATAAGACTAGGTTCCTATAACATTCCTTGTTTCTCTCACTTGTGCTTTATATGCTAAGTTATCTGTCTCAATTGTAAATATACATTACATTAGTGATTAGAATGTGGCCTTCTTCGAAGTGAGAACAATGTCAACATAATTTATGATTTTTGTTCTCAGCTTTGCATTGATTCTTGGAAGATAGTAGGTATGCAAAATTTATTGAATTATGAATTTTAAGCTGCAAAGGTAAAGTTAGCAATGGAAATATTATAGAAAGAATAGATGCTAAAAAGAAAATAGATCTTCAGAAAATACGAGTATCTTTACTCTCCTGAAAGAAAAATACTCTGTAAGAATTACAGCAGATTTCTCATTAGAAATCATGTAAGCAGGAAAGTAATGGAATGATATGTTTAAAATACTGGTTTAAAAAAAAAAAAGCCCCAAATTTTATATTCAGTGGAAATATCCTTGAAGAATTAAGGCAAGAACCTCTGGGGTCAGCTGCAACATGAGAAGAGTTTTGGAACGTCTCACTTCCATTTTCACAATAAGAAAAATCTGAACACATCGAATATCAATCACTTTGCTTGAAAGGAAGGAAGGAAGGAAGGAAGGGGAAAGAAAGAGAAAGGAAGGAAGGAAGGAAGGAAGGAAGGAAGGAAGGAAGGAAGGAAGGAAGGAAGGGAGGGAGGGAGGGAGGGAGGGAGGGAAAGAAAGGAAGGAAGGATATATGTAATTCATCTGGCATAGAGAAATTCCTCTATCCTGGTAACTAACTATCATTGCAATTATTGGCACAGTAACTCTTTTGCTCAACTCCCTGATTAATAACCTTTGAGTATACTTCTAGTTGTGTATATTGCCCTCTAACTGTGTAATTTAAAATATATGCTTCAGGCAAAAACAAAACTCAGCATCCTTCTAGGAGGAGTCAATGTGGTAAACCTTATGATATCAGTAGATCTGTGGTGACCTTCTGTCTTCCCTGGCAAAATACCCTTCCCAAAATATCTTTGGTGTCAAAGTCAAATGAAGACAACTTTAAGAGAAGAAAAAATATTTTTTTCATTAGAGCCTGTTTTTCTAGAAAGAAGGAGTTGAATATGGCTTCTAGGTACATAGGACTTAGCATGATGAGCAGTATAAACTATGAAACATGGAAGATGAAGTCTCCAAAAATGTGTTCTATGAATTTCATAATTTTTTGTAGGCTGCTGGACTTCTACCGTGGCTTACTTAAAACTATCAGTGATTTTTGAACAGGAAAAATGACTCAGCTCTCAGACCTGGGACCTGTGGGAACAATTTCTGAAGAAACGTTTCTGCTTCTTTGAGTAGTGATCTTATTCATCAAGAACCTGCACTCTCTGGGTCCAAAGGCTTAGACTAAGGACGAGCAGGGGGACCTGGAAGTATTTCTTCTCCTGTTTCTAGATCCCTCCAACTAGACAACAAGGGAGGATGCTGGCTTTTTTCAGGCACTTCTTTTTTTTTTTTTTTTTTTTTTTTTGCCTCTTTGATACCAAGCTGCGCTTTTCAGAAAAGGAATATGTGATGAATGAGGCCCTTGGTAATTTGCATGAACCCTTGGAAATGCCAATGACACCTCTTCCCAGTTCTATAAGTGTTTCTGAATTCGTTTTATTCTCCACAGCAATTGCTTATGCTGGAAAAACAAACAGCCCTGTGAATCAGACTTGTGTTTGTTTATATCCCATGGAGAGTTAGGGGGATAAATAGATTCAGTCAAAGGCTGACTTTGCACGGAAAGGATGGGGGAATAAATAGCTTCTCAGGAACACTATCATGTTTGTGTTTAGTGATTCTCCATGAGACGTGTGGTATAGTTCCCTTGTTTGGCTTACTAATTATTACTGGAAGTACCATCCATCAATCCCCAAAACTCAGCCATATCTACTATGCTTCATGGCCAGAGTCGTGGATCCTCTCTTTTAGGAAGTTTCCACTGTTTACTTTTTTGGTTGGTTGGTTGATTTTTTGTTGTTGTTTTCTTTTTCAATCTATAATATTGATTCTTCTTCTTGGAAAAAAAAAAAAAAGAAAGTTCCTGACAGGGCCTGCTGACCTTGCTCTGCCCAGTGGTCTAAGATTTGATCTTGAGGTTTCAGGCTACGCTTTCTGCAAAACTCATTCATATTCAACATGCACTAATTATATGGCTCTTTGGTGGTATCCATGTTGGTAGCTTTGGCCTCCTAACCGGTAGAAGAACGAAATCTGCAGAGAGGGGTATCTGTCCTCAGGCCCCACTTGCTCCTTCCTGTACTGTCCGTTTTTTTCTCCCACATTTTCTTTTTTGCCTTTCAACCACCCAAAGTCTTTCACAGGTATCAACTCACTGAAGCTGCATAGTAGCATTGCAAGGCAGTTCCTCATCATCATTGTCAACAGAAACTAAGGTTTAGTGAGATAAAATACTTTGCTGAAGTACCCTATTCTAGAAAATGGTGAAGCTAACCCTTTCAGAGACTTAGAAATCCCACCCCACATTCTTTTCACTAGAATGAGTTTGTTCTGTCCGATTCCCTTAAAACTAAGTTAATTTAAGGTTATGCATAGAATGGATAATGGAAAGTCACTTAGAAATATTGGATTAATTTGTGATGATAGTATATTAAAAATGGAAAAGAAGCAGTATTAAAGTAGAAAGAACCTGAATTCATATTATCTCATGAATGTCTTTAAATCGTATCGCATGTTAAGAAAAATGAAACTGGAAGCCTTTAAGAACTCTTTAGGAATGAGGTTTACAATGGAAAATACAATGTGAAAATCCAATCAGGGATATATATACATATATATATATATATATACACACACACACATATGTATCCTGCTTTTGGGGACCACACCTGCGGCATATGGAAGTTCCCAGGCTACGGGTTGAATCAGAGCTACAGCTGCTGGCCTACACCACAGCCACAGCAATGGCGAAATCAAAGCCACATCTGTGACCTACACCACAGTTCATGGCAACACTGGATCCTTAACCCACTGAGCAAGGCCTCACAGATGCTAGTCAGATATGTTCATTACTGAGCCATGAAGGGAACTCCAGGGACCTATATTTAAATCAAAGATCTTCCCTTTACCTAAAAACATTGCTGAACGAATGCATGCTGTTCTATGTTAAAGTATTTAAGGTAAGCACGCATCCTGTCTTATGATTCTTCAATTTAGCTGCCTTTTTGGTTAGCTAACCAATGACCGGCCTCAATGGTATCAACTAAAAGGATTGCTCCGACAATGTTAAAATAACTTAAAAAGTTTCCAGAATCGATGCCGAGGGAGAGGAGGTCAAGTCCATGATGGGGACAGATATACACTGCTCTTTTTGTTGTGCATTTGCTGGGTCCTTCCACTCGATGGTCCCTTTCCTGTGTCTCTCCCATTCCAAGGACGCCAGCATGTCACCCAAGTCAACGGAGCACACATGTCAGCTGGGATCAGAGGGATCTTACCTTCTGAAATCTACTTCAGAGAAGGCAGTACTCTTTATCCTTTGTCTCTGTGATAAAAAACACAATGCCAGTGCATTGGGAAGGTCCAGTGAACTGCAGCAAGAGTGAATGGAATGCCCACAGTGAGTCTGGCACCTGCACCTCAGCCTGGGCTCAGATGCCCATAGCAAATCCTCGTTCATCATCCAGGGTCAGTGAAGCTTGAAAGTGAGAGCCAAATCCACAGACACCATCTGGGGATGTGGAAAGAACTGTGAAGCAGGAGTCAGAAAAACTGGCTTTGAGGCTTGACTGGGACACTTTTCAATAGGGCTATTCTAGGCAAGCAACAAAGTTGCTCTGGGTCTAAATTTCCTTCAGCTATAGAATGAGGGTAATAATTTCCACCTTGCCTGCCTCAGCAGTTTCTTGTGAATATAGGGAACAGAGAGAGAACTTTCCTGCGTCTCTTCTGGAGAGAACCTTCTGCCTTTCTTCTCATGCTTCTGCTTTTCTGCACTCTCTCCATTAGCAGCTTTTTCAAAGTGAAATTAAGGTACTAATTTGTAGATGTAGCACATTTACTGGAGCATGTTTTACCAGTAGGCCTCACCCATCAATATCTACATGTGGTCTTCATTATTAACTGGTAGTAAATTGTCTTGAGTAGGATTTTCCTCGGAGTGAAGGCAAATTTTCCCTGTTGCCAGATTTGAGGCCCAAGCATTTCTCTCTATTGAGGAGTAGATTCTATTTCCAAACCTCATTCTTACATTCCATTATACATGGAGCCTTGAGTCATGAAATAAAATTCCATCTGTTAGCTCTATGCACTTTTATCTATCGTCTGATTATTCATGGTTTATACAACAGCTTTGGTTAGAAGCTCGAAGAACAGGCATTAAATGGTAAGACAACAAAAAGACACTCCAAACTCCTAACTGCGAAGGTCAGAACATATAGGATTTCTGAAATAATGTACTCAATACAAAAGAGAAAAAAGGTATAAGTGGTGAATATAATCACTTCAGTGTCATAAACTGATGCAAAGGATAAAGGAGGAGTCATCGATTTGCATAGAAATGCAGAACTGTGAGAGGAACTGTTTTCTTGATCCCTGTAGAGTTGTACCCACTAACCAGCACCGCTCACTTCCACCAAAAATGCAACTCGGCTTAGATGAATGACCCCTAAGCTTTCTATTGAATGAATATGAGAGGTTTTTTGTTTTGGTTTGGTTTTGGCTTGGTTTCGTTTTCAATTCAAGCAAGACATCTCAGACAATGCAATTCATTGTCTTATACCTCAGTTTCTCTATCTGTAAAATGGACTTCATTGAAACGTTTTTTGTTTTGTGTTTTCATTCCAGTAAGGGCTTTAGGGGAGACAGTAACTAAGAAAGTTCTTTGTAAAATACAAGATGGAAATGCACACACAGGCAAACGTGTGTGTGTGTGTGTGTGTATGTGTGTATCAATACATGTATGTATTTATATATACGTGTATGTATATGAATATATGTGTATATATGTATGTATGTATATTAAATTATAATTTTTGAGACAGGGTATGTGTCTCTCTTCCTGTCTTTAGGTATGTGTTTTGAGTGCCTGATATGAGCCAAGCATAGTGCTAAGTTTTTGTAGAATGTGTTCTTTCATTGGAATCTAACAACGCTTTTGTGATGGAAATTATTCCCATCTCTTCACAGATAAGTAAAATAAGGCTTGGAGGAATGCTTCTCACTGACCATAGGGCCAGATGTGCAGTCTTTCAGAGCTTCTGACTGAGTTGCGGTGTGTAACTGTCAGGTGAATTGTTAATCCCTAAATCTCCTGCTGCCTCTTTTAATGACACTACCTTGAGTGAGGGGCGGTAAAAGTAGATCAGAGAGAAATCACAGAGTTCCCTGGTGGTCCACTGGGTAGGGACTCAACATCGTCATTGCTGTGGTTGGGGTTCGATCCCTGGCCTAGGAACTCAAGCACACCATGGGCACAGCTAGGGAAAATAAAAAGAAGAAGAGAGAGAAATCAAAAGGGGTTTGCTGTTTTATTAACCTCACCATTCCCGGGAGAGAGCACAAAACCCTATGCGGGGCCAATGGGAAGGACTAGAGTCAGTCACAAGAAGGCAGAAACTACCAGAAAGCACTTTTCCTGGGCCTTCTTGCAAGAAAGGCAAGGCAGGGCAAGTAGGCTTAGAATTAGCTAATACACAGAATTTCAGCAGGCTCTGAGGCATAGGGGCTGTCCTTGTTTGCCTGGTACTTGCACCAGGACAATTAAGGCAAGTTTTGGGTTCTTTTTTTATACTCTCAAGCACCAAAATCCTTTTTTCGGAGTCTTAATACATAGTTCTATTACTACACCAAAGCCCTTCACCTATTCTTTTATTTAAACATTTTGTTGTACTTGACTTACAATGTCTCTTCAGTTTCTGCTGCACAGCAAAGTGACTCAGTCATACTTATTCCTGAAAAGGAACAGAAGGACTAAATATGGCATCGTTGATTGAACGTCCATCAAACATGTACAAGGAGTGTGTCTGCTGTGTCCTATGTCTCATGGGATGTTTTCTTAGATCTCCTTCCTCAGTCATTCATCATCTTATTCATTTATTAATACCTTAGTGATTGATACTAATTATGCTGATGGGGAAAACAGACATTTCAGACGTGGAAGGAAACACTGTGCAGCACTAAAAGCATCACTGAGGACAAAGTCCCTTGAATGACAGGAACGATGATACCATTCTTTTTGTCAAACTCCCAGGGTTAGGGTGGGCAAAGCCATCACTTGCCCCAAGCCAAGCTGTGCAGAGATGGGTGTTTACACTGTGTGGAAGCACATCTAAAATAAAAGACGTGGGAAGAAGGTTCACCATCTATTTTAAAACGCTACCTTCTATTTTAGACTGAACATGCACAATTTCTATTTAGCAATTTCAGCTAATTGTTGGATTAACATTTTTGGGAACAGATTGCAAACTTCAAAATGGAAAAGATCATTTTAGGGAGGGAAGCTAGGCAGCTGTCAGAGAGCCGGAATTAACATACATTTGCATAACAGATGTACAGTAAGGTGTCTATGACAGACAATCACTGAATATTAATGCTATAGACCACGACATCATTTGCGTAAATGCTGTCTGCTGGGTATTGAGGTTGGTGTGCTCTCTGCAGAAGACAAAGGGCCAGAGAATGGAACAGATGCATCAGATACGCCGATGCATCTTAATTTATGACATCCTCACGAAAGACCTTGTGGTGTGATTTCAGATTTTATTACAAATAATTTAGAGATAAAGGAACTGAGTGATTATCTTTTCCCCTACAGTTAGTCTCCCTCAAAGAAAGAGGGTTCTTTTGTGGACAGCCACTGTGATGCTCTCAGGAGATTGGCATTCTTTTTCTGAAGTGGGGATGGGGCGAGGAAGAAAAAGAAAGCTGTCCTGGGAGTCAACGTTGCGTCTTGAATAGATCTGGCTATTAGCATGTTGTTGGACACCTGTCACAGAGCAACTCAACCCCCGAC
Organism: Catagonus wagneri; assembly: GCA_004024745.2. Taxonomy (NCBI): domain Eukaryota; kingdom Metazoa; phylum Chordata; class Mammalia; order Artiodactyla; family Tayassuidae; genus Catagonus; species Catagonus wagneri. The sequence goes on along the minus strand of PVHT021183710.1, from coordinate 3,042,503 downwards.
TTGAATGAAGCAGCAGGTGATTCTATGGTAGGTTTCAAACGGTATTTTTAAAAGAGAATTAGTGTTGAAGTATAAAACTCGTTTTGTTAAGTCAATGTTATGAGCATACGTTGAGCTTGTACTATGGGCAAAGCACTGGGGTTTCCTTTCTTTGGTATCTTAATCAATACTTTGCTGTCTTCCAGTCTGTGTCTATTGAACACCCTCCCCAGTAATTATACCCCACAGAATTGCTTGCCTTCTTGACCTCTCAGTGCATAACTGGTTCTTGATTGGCTAATTAAAAATGTCATGCATTTGATCGATATATGCCATAGCACGTAGCATGTGTCAGGTCTTGTACTAGGTGCTGAATAGGAAAGGCCCAGCTTCCCTGCTAGGCTCACTGTCTAGTGAATATGACGGGGAGTTCAACAAATGTTTCTTGAGCAGTGACCATGCATTAAGCCTTGTCAAGGAGCTAGAGGTGCAGCAATAAGTAAAATTGGCAATCACTTCCCTTAAACACATTATTTTTGGTGAGAGGGAGACAATAAATGGTAACCAAATAAATAAAATGATATCATGTACAGATAAAATGAGGTAAGATGAGGGAGTGGTTGGGAGTAATTGAGAATGACTGGGTGTGGGGCAGGTCTGCTTTATTTTATATTATAAAAGATCTTTCTATATAAGTAAGGATTGACCTGAGACCTGAACAGTGAAAAGGAGGCAGCCATGTGGAACATCTGGGATAACATCATTCAGGGAGAAGAAACTGCAAGTACAAACTTTTCGAGACAGCATGTAAAAGCATGCAAATAATTTGTTCACAATGAGGTAAATTCTAAGTATTGCATAGTTTGTACATGTAATACATTGGAACATAGAGGATGGTTCCTGATCCAGCTGCAGGGAGGTGAAGGTAAAGGGAGCTGGCAGAAAGAATTATTTTCTGCCTTGAGTCTTTCCTAAACTGAAGCCCGTAGCATGGGGAGAGATTAAGTATTCCAAAAAGAGAACATATCGCATGCAGAGATCCCAGAGAGAGAAGCAAGAAAGCGAGAGAGTACCTGATAATTGCATGTGTGTATGTGGGGCTACATCATAACTTGTACGGGGAAGTGTCAGAATATAAAGTCGTAAAGGCAAGGTTAGGGTTAGATTGAGAAGAATGTGTGTGTTAAATTATGGAGGTCTTCTTGCTTTTTTGCTTTATTTATTTATTTATTTTGCCACCCCATGGCATATAGAGTTCCCTGGTCAGGGATCAGATAGATCTGAGCCATGGTTGCAACCTACGCCACAGCAGCAGCAATGCTGGATCCTTAATGCACTGTGCTGGGCCAGGGATTGAACCTGTATCTCAGAGCTCTGGAGACACCACCAATCCTGTTGCACCACAGTGGGAACTCCATAAATTGTGAAGGTTTTGATGCAAGGGTGTATACAGACTTCTGATTTATCTCAACTGCAAACAGAGAGGACAATGCAAAATGCTAAAACATCTAACCCTGTTTTTCAGGGAAACCTCTCCCTTGTAGGGATAAATGGCATCACTATGCTAACAGCCCCAATTCCTTTCATTCTCACCACAGCGACTTACCCTGGATCTATAATGACCCAAATCCACCAGGGAGGCAAGAGAAATGCTAACTAATCTGCATCCTTCTCTCCTTGCCCCCATCAGTGTCATTTGCTTACAAATTGTTCAGTGTTCATCCCTGCCAGTGAGTTCAGGGCTCTCAAAGAACACCAAAGTCTACCTTACGGCAGGGGCTTCTCCTGGGGTTTCTAACAGTGCCCCCCCCCGTGATATCAGAACTGAACTCCATTTCCTGAAGTAGGCTTTGAAGATTCTCATTTCACACACTGTCATGCTTAAAAAAAAAGAAAGAAAAAAAAAAGTTCCTGTGAAACTCATACCTCTGTTTCATAAGGACTTTCTTAAAAAATTTTTAATTCAAGTGTGGTTGACTTACAATGTTGTGTCAGTTTCTGCTGTACAGCAAAGTGCAGTCTCATACATACATGTGTATATATATATATACATTATTTTTCTGATATTATCTTCCATCACGTTCTGTCACAAGACATTAGATATAGTTCCCTGTACTGTATAGCAGGACCTCATTGCTTATCCAGGCTAAATGTAATAGTTTGCATCGAAACCAAAATTCCCTGTCTATCCCACTCCCTTCCTCTCCCCCTTGGCAACCACAGGTCTGTTCTCCATGTGTGTGAGTCTCTTTGGGTTCCTACATAATCTCATTGGTGCCATATTTTAGATTCCACATATAAGTGATATCATGTGGTATCACAGGGGCTTTCTTAGGAGCCACTTTTTGGTTTGTACTTGAAGTTTCTCTCTCCCTAATCCCCAATACTAATGGCTAATATGCATTCTGTACATACTCCATTGCAAACCCTGCACTGCATTCCATGCATGAAAGACTGTTTCAGTCCCACAAGGCCCCTATGGTAAATTTTCTTCATTTAGTGGAGAAGAAACAAAATTCAGATAGGGTAAGCTACTTGCTCAGGGTCTCACAACCTGCAAATGACTGAATTCCATTTGGTACCCAGGCGAGATGACTGCAGAGCCCCCATTTATAACCACTGTAATACACTGCCTTCCCTGAGCCTCAGGGATCAGCTCATGTGGTTGGGGGTAAGGCAAGGCACCTACCAAGCTTGTTGTTTTCTCTGCCTTCAGTTACTTCCTTAAAATACAAATACCTACTGGAGTTCCCACTGTGGCTCAGCGGCAATGAATCAGACTAGCAACCATGAGGATGCAGGTTTGATTCCTGGCCTCACTCAGTGGGTTTAGGATCCAGCATTGCCTTGAGCTGTGATGTTGGTCACAGACACAGTTCGGATCCAGCACTGCTGTGGTTGTGGTGTAAGCCGGGGTCTAGACCACTGATTCAACCCCTAACTGGGAACTTCCATATGCTTCGGGTATGGCCTTAAAAAGATAAGCAAATAAATAAATAATTAAATACCTCCTAAGAGTTCACCCTTTAGTTACTATGACCTACACAAGCATTCTTAAATTAGTTTATCTAAGCTCAAAGGAATTTCCTATGCATCGTTCTTCAGCTTCATTCTGCTTGTTAGTTATGTCTGTTCAAAGTGGTTGCCAGCTTCCAAAAATGGACGATTACAGAACAAAAGGAATTTCTTTTTTATAACACTAGTCCATCTAAGATGACTTTAAATATATTGTACCTAGTCTGTTTTTGTTTTGTTCTTGTTTTGAGCTCTTCTGCCAGGATCTATTAAAGGAGAAATAGACAAAGGGAAGAAACAACTAATTAAGACCTTCATCTGACAGAGAATGGTGTGATGTGGTGAAAAAACCTGAACTCTGCTCCAGTTTCACATTGCCTTGATTATCCTGGAAACAATATAAGAGATGAGCAAATAGCTCAGGTGGAGATAATAGTCAAGAGTGTAGGGTCTCCTGGTCCCTTTCCTTCTTTGGTCATCTAACTGTCCTCTTCCCTAGGCCAACAGACATTACCAAGGATGATATCAGTAGCCAAAGGCAGATGCAGATTTTTAACCTCCTGCCTGAAACCCAGCCAGTGGCAAGCATCACCAGGTTCTCCCTTCTTGCTAGCATTTGAAGTCTCCATGTTCAGACGGTCCAGTGAGTAAGTATCCAGGTGTCATAGCTGAGTGAGAACCTTCCTATTCTGCCAATGCTATAAAATTTCCCTCAGAGACAGAGTTCCTCTATTGGCTCAGTGGAAACAAAACTGACTAATACCCATGAGGATGCAGGTTTGATCCTTGGCCCCACTCAGTGGGTTAAGGATCAAGCATTGCTGTGAGCTGCAATGTAGGTCACAGACATGGCTTGGATGTGGCATTGCTGTGGCTGTGGTGTAGGCCAGAAACTGTAGCTCTGATTCAACCCCTAGCCTGGAAATTTCCATATGCTACACCCATGGCCCTAAAAAAAATAAAAAAAATAAAATTTCCTCCAACAGCCATTGCCAGAGTCAAGAATATCAGCATGTCTCCTCACTGCCAGAGGACCAGATGCTGCATTCCTTTCTGTGTCTGATTTCAGGGAAGAAATACCTCACCTCATGCACTGTGCATCGATGGAATATGGAGAATACAAACTGAGTTGCTGCCTCCACTAGGAGAGGCTTAGCATGACTGGGTACCACGATACTCCTTTGGAAACACATGCATTTTGTATTAAGAGAGGGCTTCTCTAGAAAATTGGAGCTAGTTTGTAATAGAGGGATGTAAGGTGGTCTGGAAGCCTAGAGGTAGAGGACCTGTGGGAGAAAGGCAGATGTTTAAGCCGTCGTGAAACAGAGGATAGATTTCAGAGTGTCATTTAAGATTAGTCAATAAGTTTGACTTGTACAGTAGAGCAATACAGAGCCATTTAGATTATGAAGAGAAAGACATACTCAACTTTGCTGTTAAAAAAGCGCTCTAATAACAATAGGGACGAATGGATTGGAAGCGAGAAAGAGAGAAGAAAGAAAACACAAAAAGTCGGTAGATGGTTAAGAGCCCAGATGAGGAATGATGGCAGAAGTCTAGGCTAAGTTTGAAACTGGGAATGAAAAGAAAATAAATGGAATATTTAGGAGACAGAATCAAGAAAAGCTGGTGACCTGTCGACTGTAGCTATAATAAAGCACAGAAAGACCAAGATCTTTCTTAAATTTCAAGCATGGGAAACTGAGTGGAAAGCAAAGCTATTATCTGATGGCTCCAAAGATGATGAGTTTCCTTTGTAGAGATCTGAACATTAGAAGACGTCCTGTCGTGATTTATGGGCCTGGAACTCAGCAGGGCTTGGACTGGCTCTAGATGCAACGGATGTTGACATGGAAAGCTTGGGATGGCAACTGACATTTTCAGAATAGGATGAATAGGGTAAAAAGGAAAAAATAAAAGTGTGCAGAATAGAGCCCCATGCAACACTGGCACTTACATGGCAGATTGAGCCAAGAGCTCTTCTCGCCCTGATATCAGGAATAGCTAGCTAAGTAGGACCTCAGAGAGGAGGTTAAGGAGGAACACTGAGGAAGGCAAAAGTGAAAAAAGAGCATGTTGGGGGGGTGGTAACAGAGACGAGCACTTCCTAGAGAAGAAAGTCATAAATAGGATAGACGCCTCTGGGAGTTCATTCAGAAATAAGGCCAAAAATGCCCTTTAGGTTAAGAATGCACTGGTGTTTGGTAGCTTTAGTGAGAATAGTTCAATAGAATGGTGGCCTTAAATCCAAACAGCATTGGGTCGAAGAATGAGTGCAAAAGGAAGATACAAAGGCAGTCAGTTTGGGAGATATATTTGAGAACTTTAGTGTAAAGAGAAGTGGAGTGATAGCTGAAGGGAGCTGGTGGTTGAGAGAAAGTTTTCAGTTGTCTGTGTGTGTGTGTGTGTGTGTGTGTGTGTGTGTGTGTGTGTGACGAATGAGAGACTTGAGCAGGTTCAAGTCTGGTGGAACATGTCTACAGAGGGGGAAACGTTGAAGATACAGAAGAGAGGCTGTCAGATCAACACAGTGAGGTCCCTGAGAAGACTAAGGGATTAGTTTTATGGAGAGAGAGAGATAAGCATCAGCATTTTAAGAGGAAAGAAGAAGGAAAAGCTAGGAGAGTGGGCTTGTAAGTTTAGTAACAGATACAACAGATACTGGAAGAACTTAGAGTAAGTTCAAGAGCTTCTCATCTCTCTTTGGTCCAGGGAAAAGAGCATCTGTTAAGTATGATGGAGTAAGATGGCAAAGTTCCAAAGTTTGGGAAGAATCAGCAAGGTTTGAAACACCATTATAAAGAAAGGACCGAATATGGAAACCCCGAAGTGTCAGGAAGAGCTGAGTTTTCTGTTTTTTTTTCTTTCTTTCTCTCTTTTTTTTTGTGTGTGTGTTCAATCCAGGACCACAGTGGTGAAGGCACCATGTCCTAACCACTAGACCACCAGGGAACTCTCCGAGTTTTCTAACTCTGAATTCTTTCCATTAACCAATATGCCTCCCATGTGCCCTCTGGCAGAGCCATGATGGAAGCAGCACCCTGCAAGTCAAAAAACAAACAAAAACAGCACTTTTATTGCAAAGCAGAATGTGCTAGTTCTCATATTTGATCAATTGTACAATTATTTTTCCAGCCTTAACCTCTTTCTCTGCCCATTTCCTCACTTTCTATTCAAGTAAACCTGTGACTTTGTTTTCTGCCAAATGTGTTAGTCATAATAGGATCCCATTCACATGAGTTAGTGATTTCTGCTTTGACAAAATGTCCCTGTATCAGCACATACCATCAGCATAAATTTCCAGGGCTGGCCTGCCAGTGGCTCTGACAGTTCCCCACTCATCACCTCTTTCCCATTGTATCCTTCCGGTACCCACCAACTAGGACGGGCTTGTACATGCCTTTAATCACTGGACAGTGAATTTGATGAGCTGAAGAGATGGTTTTGGTTGCTCCGTCTGATCTCAACCATTTATCTTATGACATTTGAGATCAAGTTGCAGTTTAACACAGAATAAGGAAGCACTTTATAATAATAGCACAGGTGACACAGGGAGGTCACAAGCCACCAGAGGCTGAGAGTATTTAGGAAGAGGTTAGAAGGTTACCTGTCGGAAAATAAAGACTATTCTGGAGTTAGAAAGAAATTGAACTAAGCTACTTCACGGGTCTTTTTCCTAGATTCGATGGTTAGAGACTCATTTAAAATAAATGCAGGAGTTCCTTGGTGGCTCAGAGGGTTGAAAACCCAGCATTGTCTCTGCCGTGGCTCCAGTCATGGCCGTGGCACAAGTTTGATCCCTGGCCCCAGGACTTCCTCAGGCCACAAGTGTGGCCAAAGAAACATAAAATAAATGCAAAATTATGTGTTTCCCTCACATGAGGAAACTGAAGTATACGTGAGAGATAGGTTGTCGGAAGCAACGAGGTGAAGAAAAGAGAGCATAGCCAGGGAATGCATAGATGGCTGCGCCAGCTCATTTTGCTGCTGCTGAATGACCTTAAACAATTTACTGAACATGTATGACACCATTTTCTGTTTCATAAAAGGAAGGATATATTTGTTTTGATTGTTGTTCTGAGGCTGTGTTGCCCAATATCGTAGTCACTAACCATACGCGGCTATTGAAATTTAAATTGTTTGAAATTAAAGGACATTAACAAATCAGCCCCTCATTCAAGCTGGCCATAGATAAAGCACTCAATAGCCATGTGTGCTGGGGGCTATCATGCTGGACCTTACACATACAGAACATTTCCACCATCGCAAAAACTTCTATTTAACATCATTCTTTTAAAAATGAAAGATAAACCCGTAAAAAAGCAAAGCATCAAGCACGTGTTAAGTGCCCATATATGACAATTACCTTTTTGTGCCTTATCAGGGATCTTTAAAATGCTGTGCCAAAACCTGTGCAAATTGTGTTGCATGTATTATTTAATATAATTTTCACTCCCACGGGGGGTGAGAATGGGAATACTTTTGTTCTATAGATGAGAACAGGAGGCTTGAGGAGGTTAAATAATTTTCCAAAGTTACAAAGGTTAGAAGCTCTTTTAGGCATGTCTTCAAATCACAAAGGAAAAACTGATCAGAAATGGGTTTCAAGCACTCATCTGCCTGACTCCAAACCTGTGTTGTTATAAGCTCCATGGTATACCATGACAACGGTAGGAAATCACTGGCTGTAGTGGAAGGGAGAGTAGAGAGGCTTGAGGGTTTCATTCAAGAAAGAGAACAGGGTTGGGAAAGTCCTTCTATGTAGATGGCCCTTAAGTTCTATAATCTTGGACTCTTGGATTCTGAAAGGCTTCATAATACATGTGCTGTTCTGTCAGGGGTAATTGGAAGGTGTGGTTATTTATTGCAAGAAATAAGGGTATTTTTCTCTCTGTCTTTCCCAATCAGTATCTGCCTCTTTGCGGAGACGTTCTGAGGAACATGTAGAGAGAAGCAATTTGATTTGCAAAGCAAAGAAAGAGGTTGGGAAATGGGTCCAAGGGACTGAGTGTCGGATCTTAGGTATAGGACAGATTGTGCTTTTAAGAAGAGCTATCTTTGCCTAAATTCTTCAGACCTTTATCCATTGTCTTCTAAAAGAAATGTCAAGACATTTGAGTCGTAAGCAGAAAAGATCACAACAATTCCCTGGTTTGAAAACAGCAGAACCAACCACTACACAGCAAATAATAATAATCATACAATAATAATAATAATTGTTGGATTACGATATTATGAATAAATTAATGCAACATCTTAACAGTGGTTATGTTAGTCAGGATAAGCTAGATTGCATGACAATAACAAACGCACAAAGAAATTTCAGTGATCTAAGCCAAAAAGAGTTGATTTCTCAAACACATCATGGCTAAACAATAATTATAGCTTAAGGAACCATATCCAATCTCTTGACATAGATCATGATGGAAGAAAACAGAAGAAATGGATCTATATGTATGACCGGGTCACATCTGCTGTACAGCAGAAATCAGCACAACATTGTAAATCAATTATCCTTTAATAAAAAAATAAATTAAAAAAAATTAGCTTTTGTCGATGGCTCTCTTCTAAATGCTAACTCTGAAATCCAAAATACGGAAGCTGTGTTTTCCAAGATCTAGAGAGTCATGTACGATATTTAAGGACCAAACCCAAAAGTATTTTCCATTACTTCTGTTCATCTTGCATTCACTAGAACTCAATCACATGGTCTACAATTCAACTCTAAGAGGTACTAGTGTGTGTCACTTTGATATGGTCCCAAGTATGATGAATCAGAGGCCATAAAATATGTTCAGCCTATAGGTATCTGCAAGCTGTCTGTTTATTAAAAAACAAACAAAACAAATAACTCCTTTGCTTTTAAAGAGCTATTTACTTGTATATTTTTCCCAAAGTCTCAAGCTACTTAAATGTCACCTTCCCCACCCTTGTCAGTTCCTGTGTCATTGAGAATATCAACCCAACCAGAGTTCCCCTTCTCCTTTCTAGCTGGTCACACTCCCCTTCAGAGTGGCATGTCTCATTCTCCTACATTAAGCCAAATGTCCTCTATGAAACATTGAACCCCTTTGCTTCTTCTAGACCTTGACCTATTAATTATTGCCTCTCTTTCCTATATCTTCACTTCCATGTATGCTTTGTGTCTTTGGTCTATAACCTTGCTGAAATCTTTTTCATCCTAATAACCCTTTCTTGACACTCAGATCACACTCCCCACAAGCAAAGTTAAGTCTCTATGTTTATCTTTCATCACACAGTCTTGGAAAGCTAATATATACTCACTTTCGATTTATTTCTAAATATTTGTCTTTATAATCTTACCAAATAACCCATTATATCTCATATGTTGTGTTTATTGCTTTATTCCCCCACTATACTTATAGACTTGACTATATTTTTCAATTCACCCTGATTCCCATCGTAAAGTCCAGGACCTGATACATGGTAACTGCTTTATAAATGTTTGGTGATTTAATTCACTGCCACTGATGCAAATTAAAATACTCAATTACATTAGCATTAGGCAAGCTAATAGATACAATTCTGTCTTTACTTTCTAGGGTTATTCTGCTACATTTTATACCATTCCATGACCCATAGTTTTTACACAAGCTAATCCCTCGATATCCCTGATCCAGCAAACTCTTTGTTGCTTTCCTACCTTCATAATGGATCCTTTTTAGTCTACTTAATTTTCTACTGCATATTCTATTAGGCACCCCTAAAATTTTATCCTTAGACTGCTGATCAAAAGTGAATAATCCACTTTTAAGGTTTCTACTGCCACCTGTATGATGATGCCCTTCCGAAACATATGTTAATCTTAGATTTCTTCCTTGAGTCAAAATTTTGGACCAAACTGCCTGTTCAATATTATCATCAAAATGTCTTACAGACATCTCAAACTCAACTTATCCAAATCTGAATCCATTATTCCCCAGGGTTACTCATCCTTTGTTACTCTGATCTCAGGACCATTATCCATAGAGCTATCAACTGAAACCAGAGGAACACCATCCTCTCCCTTCCCCCCCAGCCTCTATCCTCTCAGTCCTTAAGTATGTCCTGCCTGCTCTTATATTTCCAAATATGTCTTGTCTACTTCCTCTCCTTTCCTTTCACCAGTTTCCTTACTCATTTCTCCATCCTGGATTATGAAAGCCTCCTGTCAATCTCCTTGAACCAGGCCCCTTTCAGCTAAATTCACTTTCTACACCGACTTTTTCAGAAGGTACACTCTGACCATTTCTTACCTTGATTTAAACCCCTTCAAAGGGAGTTCGAGTATATGATCTATAAGAAGGTCAGGTCTAAACACTTTAAGACGATTTGGACTTTCCATCATCTGACCCCTTTTTTCCTCTAATCTCTTGCCTCTTTGTATCTGTAGCTCATGATCAGCAATATCAGCGTTCTGCACACACCCTGCTCGTTATTGCTTTGGTACTTGGCTTAAGGAAAGTTAAGCAAATCCTAACTAAGCCCTCCTCTTCCTTGCAGTTTTATCTCAGGCTTTACCGCTTCTAGAAAGCCTCCGTCTCTGTCTACCCTCAGGTAGGTACCATTCTTCTCTACTCGGATGATGTCTTAAGTCTGTGACTCTGAACTTCATAGAGCAGAATCCCTTGGCAAAATATCTTGGATATACCATTTGAGTAAGAAATCATTCTTTTGTGGCATCAAGTCATTGAGATTCAGGGGCTAATTTGCGATCCCAGTCTAATCTAGCTAATTCTGAATAAACCATGGTTAGCATGTGACAAATGGAGAATGAGGCACAGAAAAGTCCTCACTGTATTTATACAGACAAAGCACAACTCTTTTACCATCTCCAGCTCTCACTTTCCCTGCAGCTATTTTACTGGGAGATGCTCAAAGAGAGCCAATTTGACTCAAGGAAGGAATGAAGAAAATTACGGAAAACTGCTTTCTCTAGGTACAGCAAACATTTGTAGAATAAATGAGTTTGCAGGTTATAATCTGTTTTCCACTCTAAGCAAAGCTGGTACTGTTCTATCTGAGTTGAGAAACTACTGGAGCTTGAATTATCCAGGAAGGCTCTGCCTGGTTGTCAGGCAGCCTGGCCCACAGAGGACGAGTTTACACACTGAAATGCAATGAGGTCACATTGGAGACTCAGCAAACCCTACTCTACTTTGGTGGCTGGAGTATTATGTGCCTGTGCAGGTTCAGGAGTCATTTCAATGCCCCTTCGGGAAGAAAGTCAAGGAAATGGGCCTTGTAGGGCACATTCAGGGCTTGCTAGGTATTCACAGAATGGCTTGACTGTCTCTGCATGCCTGCCCCATATGCCACTGAGGAAAGAAAAGCCTGTGGGATGGTGAAGTTCAGTTTGTGGAGTGCTACTTCCAGATGAAAAGATTTCCAAAGTCCTCTTGAAGAAAGAGATAAATAGACCCTATCACATCAAATGTTTAGTTCTTCAACAGATGAGAAGGATCTGTAACTGGCTCCATTCCATTGTGGACATTTTTGATCATTGCCATATTTTATCTCCTGATTAGTAAGTATTAGCTGCTTTAGGGATTGCTGGACTATAAATCCCTTTCTTATGCTTAGTGAATTCCCAACCATATGGTCCTGGTGAAAAACAGAACCTGCTTCCCACCTTAGAAGCCAAAAGGCCAGATTACACTTTTCTATTCTCTCTCGCACCTTGGGCATATGCCAGCCAATCAAACGCACACAACACTAACTCTGAACTGGGAAGAAGGAACACAAAGACCTCAGAGAAAGCAGTCTTAGGGCAGTGGCAGGGATATTAATTTCCATACACCAGGGTAGCAGTACCCAAGATGACCACAAGAGGGACCACAACTGGGACGTCCAACATTCTTGGACATTGGCAACTGTTCCTGGGCACAGACTCACCCTGGGCACTGAAGAATTTTGACTGGGGTTCTGATGGCCTAAACTTCCTTGTTCTGGGTCATTTCCACCCCTGCTTCTTTAGCCTTTCTGGCAATTATGTAATTCCCTAACAGATATTTAATAAAGTGCTCTTCTTACACTAGTCAAAGAAAGTTCCTATTACTGATATTACAGTTTTTTGCTGATAAACTCTCTTACCTACATGGAGAGAACAGGAACATTCCTAAAATGAATATTATAGAAAATTATTGTTAGTAAAATTTGTTAATAAAATCGGTGAAGTGCAATGGTCTCAACATTCAAAATCAATGTATCTAGTAATGTGCTTTATTTTATTTATCATCTTAAATCAGAGGTTCCCAATCAGTAGAAATTTTGTCCCCAAAGGGACCCTTAGTTAAGTTTATTGTCCTTTACTGGGTAAAAGCCAGAGATGTTGCTAAACATTAAACTACACAGGAGAGCCTCCACAACAGAGAATTATCTGAACCAAAATGGCAATGATGCAAAGGTTGAGGAAACTTGTCTTAGATTATGTGAGGTGGAAAGGACCTTAAATAATAAGGTCCAACTAATTACATGTCTTCCTGAGATTCTAAGAGCTTCTTAAAACTCATAGAGAAGACTCCCAAACTACTTTCAGTGTTTTATGAAGATATGAGGTAGTTTTTTGTTTTTTGTTTTTTTATGTTTAAGTATTTCTTCATCCAGTAAATAGCTATTTTCAGCTCTAACCCAGATACGCTAGGGTTGAAAAACTAGCAGAATGCTTTCTTTCAGTATTTGTCACACAAATGAGGAAGACATACAACAAATATATCCATGGATGCAGTTATTCTAGAGATAATAAAGGGGGTAAAAAAAATCTAGGCTAAGCAATAGAAATTAGCAAGAGAAAATTATCTTGGAGAATGTGGACAAAGAGGCTTCTCTGAGAAAGATGTATTTACACCAAAGCTGGAGGAAGACTACAGAGAAAACTAGATGAATGGAGTCGTGGGACAGGAGAACCATGATGACTGAAGAACTGAATAGCAGCCAGAAACAATTTAAACGACAGGTGAGGGCAGAGTAGCTGCAGGTCAGGTAGGTTGTAAGCCGTAGGGAGATAAGGTTGTGTTGGCCCCACTATTAATAGTATTGCCAAAACTCTCAGCCTCTGTCTGCCCTTGCTGAATAGAAATGAGGAGACAGAGTTTTGAGTAAAGGAGAATAAAATAGCTTTTATTGCTTTGCCAGGCAAAGGAAGCCACAGAAAACTAATGTCCCAAAGACTGCACCTTCTTTTGGGAGAGACTGGGAAGTGGTCTTATAGTTTAGGAGTAGAAAATAGGGCCAGAGATAAGGATCAAGGTAGATGCAAGCTTGCATTCTTCTTCAAAGTTGGTTTTTAATAGCCCCAGGACTGGTTCCGGAGGTCCTCCCTCTTTCTGGAACTAAGAAGTCTTCATCAAGTAGTTAACATCTTTCATTCGCTGGGGGTTTGTTTTGCACAAGAGCTCAAAGTATTGTTATGTATATTACTTAAGGGGCGGGAAGGACCAGGACTTAGCCTCCAGGCAGTACTATTGTTTCTTGACTATCCCTCTTTTGTCTCTGCATCCTCTCCCTTCCCTGATTATCAACTTTAAACCTGCTTTTGGGAGCTCTGGGAAGGGCATGGAGGCTGAATCAGGCCGCTTTCTTACAGACAAAAAATGAGGGACTCAGAAAGGTTTTTGTGCCCAGGAGCCCAACAGGGCACAGCTCAGTTTCAATAGTGGCGCTAACACTGTGGCTCAGAATGTGTAAGGCACTCACCTGGGCCACGTTGCTGGTATCAGTCCCCACAGATAATTTCCCCACCAAGGCCAAAGTTGTGGTCGAACTCGCCCTTGTGGTTCTTATTTATGCCTGCAGGATGCACTTCAGCAAAAACCATCAGGGAATTTTGAAAAACTGGATGTAATTACTCATAGGTCCTAGAGAACAAATGTTTCCCCCAAGGTCTACACAGCACTGATGGTGAGGAAAGAGATAGAGAGAGAGGGAGAGACATAGAGAGAGAGAGAGGAGAGAGAGAGAGGTGGGGGTGAAGAATATACCAGGGCTCTGCTTTTACTAGGATTCAGGGCTGTAATATCTAGGAGTTTCAAATGTTCAGTCCCTCCTGGCTGATGTAAAACAGAAGAGTGTGAATTAAGGCATGGGAAGAGAGAAATAGGGTCATTCGAGTGGTCAGTTATCTAGGTTACCTGGGACTTTCGGAAAGAGGAAGCTCCAGGGTTGGTGGCAGCCTAATCCCTTATCTAGTGGTGGTTCTAGAAAGCGTGTCCTACTGCTGGCAAAGTGATTGCTCAAGAGGGGTATCTTTTGAAATGGGTGCCTTGGCAATCAAAAATTTCATGTCAGGCATTTACACTATGAGGCCGTGTCCTCTAGAGCTCTATAGACTGTGAAAAAGAGGTGATAAATCTGCAAAAGTGTTCTGTTTACACACCCTATGTGTTCTTGGATTCTGGGGTGTCCTAAACCTGGAGTTGTTTTGCATTTGCCCAGAATGATTAAAAAATCAATTCAGTAATGTAGATCACTTCACTATGACCAGAAGTCCAAGCTGACAGTTTTAGTTACTCCTGATGAGTAAAAATAGAGACTCAATTACCTCTTAGTCCGTGTAAGTTACTTAGTAGATGAAAATCTTGAAAAAGTATATTATGTAAGAAAGAAATTTGAAATCAACCAAAAAAGCCTAACCACTTCATTTTATGCCAGCTGAAACTGAAACACACAGAACAAATATGATTTGTTCAAGGTCACAAAATTTAGAGAACAAATTTTAAGATCTAAATATCCATATACGTATCTTGATGCTCTTTCAACCAAACCACCTGCCTAGAAGGATGCAGAAGTTAAGCTAATAAATGGATAAGATCTCATTTTCTCCCTTTGACCAAAGATCTCTTTTGAATTCTGAGTTCACCTGAATGTATGATTTTTCCCCATTTCCCAGCATAGATTGAAATTCACTTCGAGAATTACCCTTTTCTTGTGCATCATAAATAATCACTGCCGTCAAACCAGAAGCCTGTTTAATATTTTCTCTATACTTGATCCAAATGACTGCCTTGGGGTTTTTTTCTTTTTCCTTTTTTTTTTTTTTTTGGTAAATGAACTATGCAGTAGGTAATCATTAATTTCCATTCTATTGCCCATGCACGGAAGCCTACACCAGTGTTCCAAGTGCTTTTCCTTAGCTGACAAATACATTGATCCCACCTTGATGCCTCTGAACTGAATGTATAACTGTTGTTAATTAATATCAAGTATTTTTCCTACACTTGATGAACACCAGATAAATAAATCCCAAGGAGACCAATATGGGCAGCAAATAACAGGAGGAGACCCCCAAATACCCATTTTCTACCGGAGACAAGTAGACCCTTGCATGGGCATCACCTGTGCTACCCTAGTTTAATTCTAGAAAGAGGCAAGAGTGCAGTGTTGGAGCAAAAGACCTTGCTTCGGTGGATCTGAGATTAAATTTTTCTAATGTTGCAGCTTCCTGTGAGAACTTTCTTAAATGCTCTAAATTTCTATTTCATTATTTACGATGGAAAGTTGATAACATGGATAGCTAACATTTATTAAGCCCTTACTGTTATAGCCCTGACGCTTTTCCACGTAGTTAATCAATACAAGGTATGTATTAATATCTTGATTATAAAGGTAAAGAAAAATAAATTCTTTGATTAATTGGCCAAGAATCACACAACTGCACAATCCTACCCCAAAGCTTTGTTCTTTTACCCGCATAAATCCTATGAAGTTTTAGTACAGCTATTTTGGTCTTTCTTTTTTTTTTTCTGAAAAATGAGTAAACACTGCATTCCAGAGAGATAAAAATGGCAAGGCTATTCATGACCTTGCTAAGCATACAACTTCAGCGTCATTCTTTACCCCAGTGCTTTTTCATGAAGATCAGACTGCCTCAAGAGGAAATGCTTTTGTTATTTTATAGTTATTTGATTTGCTTTTTAAAGTATTAGAGATGAACTGAGCTTCGTGTGAATTTGCCCAGAAATGTGTGCATCCCAGAAAGCTTGGAAGAGGCCTTGAATGCTATAGCACTCCCCTGGGTTGTGAGACAGCAGCCATGGTACCTTTTATTCCCACAAGGTAGCTATCTCCACTGGACCACTCTCAGCCCTCTCCTTGAACTCCTGTGTGCTTTGGGGAAGCAATGCCTTTGCAGCATTATGCATAGTGCAGTCTATAGCAGTAGGCATTCTAAAAACTAAAGACCATCTAACATATTGGTTTTCTTCTCTATGGCAGACATTATTACAGACAATTTTCTCAAACATTTTTATGATTATTTGCTACTACTGTTGAGAGACAATTCTCTTTGAACTTCTCCCATTTCTACATGTCTTGGGTCAGCCATTGCTAGTGATTAGCTTTTTCAAGACGTTTGTATAACATTGTTGGTAGAAAAGGATAGTGTCTCCTCCAGAGCAGAGGTAAGATTGGTTTCCTGGCCAGTATGATAAAGATGGGGTACATTTTCTAGCAGTCCCCTTTAAAAACCAAGATTTTCTAAGCTTGGAGTTCTTCAGTTTTGATGCAGGCTCACTGAGTACATAGCATCCATGTGGGCTTCTCTATATCACCTCATGGACCTTGGGGACAAGGAAAACCAATGTGAGCGTGGACTCCATGTTGTCTACTATGTCATGAATAAGAAAGGCCTTTGCCCCTGACCCAGGAGTTTCATCTCTCCCACTGTCATCTGTCTTAGCATGCATCTCGCAAATGAAAATATCTTAGATTCTTCAAAGTTCTTGACCAAAAAAAAAATAATGAGCCAGTAACTATGAACAATACACTTTCATTCATAAACTTATCTTTTGTAGAGCCAATATTTGATCCCAGATCTTCCTGACTTCCAAACTATCAAAGAAACTATAAAGGAGTTAAAGGAGAGCCATCGAATTCATGAAACAGACAACTTCAATCTGTCAGTTTCATGCTGTCATAGAGTAGATGAATGATAAGAATGTTTAAATGGCTGGCATTGTAAAATATCTCAGAGACTGGCCCAGGGATTTGTAAGTAGCAAGTAGACTAGACAAGTGATCTTGGAGGTTAAGAGAATTTGGAGTCAAACAGCCCTAGGTTCAAATCTGACACTCTGCATGACACTGAACAATTTATTTAAACTGTTTGAGAAGTAATTTCCTTATCTCTGAGGCAAGAATAATAGATCCTATCTCACAAGACTGTTGTAAGCATTAAGCAAGGTGATGTATAGAGCATTTAACATGGAGCTGTACACATAGAAAGCACTCATTAAA
The DNA here is from genome assembly GCA_004024745.2 of Catagonus wagneri. Taxonomy (NCBI): domain Eukaryota; kingdom Metazoa; phylum Chordata; class Mammalia; order Artiodactyla; family Tayassuidae; genus Catagonus; species Catagonus wagneri. The sequence goes on along the minus strand of PVHT021183710.1, from coordinate 3,025,278 downwards.
TGATAGCGATTAGTGTTCCTAATAAGTCCCCAATAAAGTTGGCATGACTGATTGATCGATTTTTCCACATTAATTTACCTGCGCCTTAACTATCAGATCATTTACCACCAGTATCTCCCTGGTAGTTAGCAACACAATCAGGTTTACAAATAAAGAGCACTACTTGAACCACTGAGGCTTTGAGAGCAGAAGGGGCTCCTTATTTTAGCTGTGGTGGATACTAATAGTTCCTTTCTTACAACAAAAATATCTTCAGGCTGCAATTCTGAGATAGCATTAAGGCTGAGCGCTCACTTGGAGCTTTTCCACAACGGTATGAGAAATTACAAGGCTGGGGGTTTTCTTGGTTATCCATTTGTCTCCTTTCCATCTTGCAAGTGGAACAAGTACTGCTGTTGCCAAGCAACGGCGCAGAGGTGGGAGTGATGGTGCATGTGTAATGTGGCACTTTGGGAGTGAGAGGCTTAGTTCTAGAGCTGGTCTAAGGGCACTGAACAGGAACAGTGAAGAGTGTACTTTTTCTCAACAGCTGGACAGCCATGTCATTAATGCAAATCCTCCAATAATTAAAAGAGTTGCTTCCACTGAGCAATTCCATCACCAGCTTTCTGTGAACTGTGGAAAATCCCAAGAAGCACAGGGCATTGTAGCTCTTGAAAGTTACCCTTTGCCATCCTCGTACCTTGGCCTAAACACACGTCATAAATACAGCAATATCCTTGGGTGAATAATCAGAACTTGAGATAGACTCTGAATGAGGGGCTGGAAATCGCAACCCTAAACATGCAACCATTCTATGAAATTAATAGTAGAATGGTTCTTTTATTGAAGTAATGAAGAGCAGATCTTGGAAAAGGGAGTGAGGCATACAGGAGGAGGAGAATCAGAGAGAACACTCCCTGGGGTAAACGGCAACCACCTGTTCGTTGTCTTTAAAGAAAAAAAATGAAGGTTACCACGGTTGAGAATGTGGCTGTTACATTAGTGACTGATGCCTACCTAATTAACTGTAGACCATTGTCACTCATATAGGATGTGTTCAAGCTTTTGCAGTGTGCTAAGCAATATTTTAAAGCAGTCAAACATAGGCTCAGGAACTGCCTTTGTTTAGATCCCAACTCTCCAGCTTACTGACTAGTGAATTCCAAAAAGTCACTTTACTTTTCTGTGCCCATTTTTTTTTCTTTTTGCACCCGTGGCATATGGGAATTCCCAGACTAGGGGTCTAATGGGAGCCACAGCTGCAGGCCTACACCACAGCCACAGCAACGTGGGATCTGAGCCACGTCTGTGACCTATGCAGCAGCTTGCGGCAATGCTGGATCCTTAACCCACTGAGCAAGGCCGGGTATAAAACTCACATCCTAATGGGGACTGTATCAGGTCCCCAACCTGCTAAGTCACACGGGGAACTCCTCTGTGCCCCACCTTTTTTGTGTATAAAATGTGGATAACTGTAATATCTATCTCATTGGATTGAAAAGATTATAATGATTGAGTTCATTCAAATGAACAATTAAAACTGAAGTGGGCATATAGTCAGTATTAAATAAATGACACTATTATTAATAGTATTTTCACACTCTTTTATTAAGAAAAAGGCTTTATCTTTTTCTCTTTCTATTTTTATCATCAAAAACTATATCCAGCCTTTAGTAGGTGCGTGAAAAATTTTTGTTGAATAAACGAATAAGAGGACATTCTAAAAATTCAATTCCCTTTAGTTCAACATATATATATATATATATATATTTCAAAGATATATATATCTTTGGGTTTTTAGGGCTGCATCCATGGCATATGGAAGTTCCCAGGCTAGGGGTTGAATCAGAGCTACAGTTGTCATACTACACCATAGCCACAGCAATTTGGGATCAGAGCCTTATATGCTACCTATACCACAGCTCATGGCAACACCAGATCCCTGACCCACTGAGCAATGCCAGGGATCAAATCCACGTCCTCATGGATACTATTCGGGTTTATTTCCACTCCACCACAATGGGAACTCCTCAATATTTTTTTTAAGGCTGGCTAAAAAAAAATTATAATTCAAATTCAGAATATAAATAATATCATGAGTTTACAGAGTACTTTTGCATGTCTTTTTCTTTGCCCTAAACCCTCAACCAAAAATATACATTTTAAGGAAGGTTAAACTCAAATTTGGAGGCTAATATTGACCCTCTGTTCTATATTTTATCCTCACAGATGGATATATCTATCTCCTGGAGGCCACAAGAATTTCTAGTTCAGTTTGAATTTTTGAATATTATACCATTGTTTTGTATCAAGTTTTAATGGAGAAATCATCCAGTCTCAATGGGGAGTGAAAAATGGCTTGAGCAACCCTAGGCTCTAGAAAACGTCCAGGGCCCCACTTGAGTTCCACTCTGGTCTCTCACTTGGACAAACAGCTTTACCTCTTGGTGAACTGGGTTCTTCATCTTTAAAATGTAGGTCATAATTTCAGCTTTTCATATTTCATCAAATGAAATCATGCATATCAAAATGTAATGTTACTTGAGAGGTTCTTGAGAATATTTTAGTCCTGGAAAATGCCTAATTTTGGAACCCACTTTTTAAATCAAGCAAGTTATAGGTTTCCAGATTAGTTAGCGGCATAAATGCTTTTTCCTCTTCTGGTATCTTTGAGATTGCTTTTCATTTATCATATAAAGAGTAAAGTTCTTTCAGCAACAAATGCGGCAGAAATAGCTGTTGTTCCAGCAATCAAGATAGCAAACATGTGATAAAAATAAGATGAGTGTTCAGAGAAACAGAGGTAAAACCAGCTCTTGATTATTCAAGACTTTAACAACTTTTTAGAAAATTAAAGTTGCAGAGCCCCCAAAACATATGGAATTATATTGACAAAGTCAAAATAATTCCATAAACGTTTCCTATTTAGAGCCAAGCAGAATGCCAGTTACTAAGATAAGGGATCAAACCCAGATAAGGGATCAAACCCATGTCCTCATGGATACTGGTTGGATTCTTAAAACCAAGTTCTGAAAACTGTGCCTTCTACGTTCTGGTGGATTGCAAAAGCATCCCCAGATCTTCACTCACTACTGTCTATCATCACTCTTTTGGCCATGCAGATTTGCAGTACCCTCTCATTCTGACTCAGTTAAGTCCAGGCATAAGAGATATATTTCATGTATCTGGAGAAAACTCTTAATTCGAAAAGATACTTGCACACTGATGTTCATTGCAGCACTATTCACAACAGTCAAGACATGGAAGAAACCTAAATGTCCTTCAACAGATAAATGGATAAAAAGACATATATACAATGGAATATTACTCAGCCATAAAAAGGAATGAAATAATGCAATTTGCAGCAACACAGATGGACTTGGAGATTATCATACTAAGTGAAGGAAGTCAAAGATTTATGTCACTTAAATGTGGAATCTAAAACAATGATGCAAATGAAAATATTTACAAAGCAGAAATAGACACACAGACAAAGAAAACAAAATAGTACTTACCAAAGGGAAAAGGCAGAGGGGATAAGTTAGGAGTTTGGGGTTAAAATATACACACTGATGTAAAAAAATAGATAACCAGCAAGGACCTACTGCATAGCAGAGAGCTATACTCAGTATCTTGTAATAACCTATAATGGAAAAGAATATGAAAAAGTGTATATATTTTTAGGTCATTTCTGATGACTTGTTCAATGTCTCTTGTGCAAACTCTCATATTTCAGATATTCCCAAAGGAGTTTAGGAGTTGCACAAACAAGAGGGGACTCTCAATTGACTTATCCATTATTCCATGCACTAAATACCTAGATGGCAGTATTAAATCTGTAATGACAGGGATATTAACAGAAACCAGTAACATTCCAGTAAGAAATCACTCTGACAAAACTGTACTGACTCACTATTATTTAATATTGCTCCTAAAGGCATCCTACCCATGGATACACCTCAAATATGGAAATGGGGTTATGGTGAAATGCCACCATTTTTGTTCCATAAGAGAGTTCAAGACAGATCAAAACAATAAACCCTTTCAAAGAGGTAAAATATCTGTGTTCCTCTGACCGGGTGGGAAGATTTCCAGATCTTTTCAGGTATTTATAAAAGACCAGTCTCACAAGAAGAATCCTGAAACCAGTGAAGATTTAATAGAAATAAAAGAAACACAGGGAAGACGCCTGACTATTCTATTAGTCCCTTGGGGACAGAAAACTTTAGCCCCATGGCTCATTTTAAAGAATCAACATTGTTTAGTTCTGAATAAGAGCAAGCACTCCTAATTTTCCAAGCGTGCATGAAGAAGCTCAGGAGAGCAGTGAAGCCTTGAAGACGGTGAGTAAGTTTTAGAACAGCTACTGTGGGTACAGAAAAAGGGATTCTAATTAAAAAGGGAATGTGGGAGAACAATGCTTCCAGTTTAAAATGGAAAAGATTAGTGGGAGTTCCCGTTGTGGCTCAGTGGTTAACGAAACTGACTAGTATCCATGAGGACACGGGTTCGATCCCTGGCATCGCTCAGTGGGTTAAGGATCCGGCATTGCCATGAACTGTGGTATAGGTCACAGGCGAGGCTCGGATCCTGTGCTGCTGTGGCTGTGGTGTAGGCCAGCATCTGCAGCTCCAATTGGACCCCTAGCCTGGGAACCTCCATATGCTGTGGGTGTGGCCCTAAAAAGACAAAAGACAAAAAAATATAAAATAAAATAAATTAAAATGGAAATGATTCACGGAATCTGCCTTTCCCCAGGCCTCGCCTGCTTCCTAATCCCCAAGAGTGTTGACATGGCTAGCAAAATGGATCTAAGCATTAATTTGGCTGGACTCCAACCTTCATAACCATCCCTGTACCACTTATACAGACACCAGGAGTCTTACATCTGCCCTGGGGAAAAGCCTCATGAAGTTTCCTCCTCCCCTTCTCCCTCTTTGACCACTCCGATCACTGATTCTTCCACAGTGACGTCCCTTGTTATTGCGTTAATATTTTCTTCAATTGTTTAACATTGTTCCAGGACAAAAGTAGGGCACATATGGTTAACGCCAGTATTTACGAAATGTGTCTGATGGTGCAAAATACTGTCAGGTCAAAAAACAAACGAGTAAAACAAATAAGCAGAAAACCCAACCAGGGGCTTGTCGAAAGTTCAAGATTAACTTTATCCCTTCAGTGTGCCATTTATCTTCAAAATAGCTTTGAGGTTTGAAACTGTTAAAAGGCTTGATTTTATCTTTCTCTATTTATTTCCCATATTTTTTTTCATTTTCTATCATTGTGCCCCTGAAGAACTCAAGAGAAATGGTGAAAAGACAAGAAGCAGTGATTTACAGGATATATATCTTTTCTTTGGTTCAAGAACCAGAATGCTGAAAAATAAGGTGGTTGCTAATGAACAAGATGAAATTGAGATTCTTAAATCAACTACTGAACCAAGAATGTAATTTAGCTCTTCTGACCACTGTAGGCCAGAAATGCAGGAATGTACCACTTTATAGCTAAAAGCATATGACATCTGTGCTTTGACTGTGATGAATGGAAATCCTGGCTTCATACTATTATTAGTAGGTAATACTAATTACCTGCTAATTACCTGATAAATTAGGTAACCTCTTTGAGCTTCAGTTTCCTCATCTCTACATTAAGAATGATAGCATGTACTTAACAAAGGCTTGTAGGGACTAAATGCATATAAAGATCTTGGAACATCTATGTCTTTCCACTGTGGAAAATTTGAATCACAAATGTTGCAAGGATAAGGTCTAAGTGGGCTAGTTTAAATAAGCTTCCCTAAAACTTTCCTGAGCATCTGACTCTTGTATAAAAGGGAGTTTTAAATTATTCAGCTTTAAATTATTCAGAACTGATTTATTAAATACCATCTCATTATATAGTTATATAAAATATTTACCCATGTCCAAGGTCAAATCTATGTAGAAGAAGTCTAGTTTCTAATAGAGTCCCCTCCACCCTCTTCCTCTTTCTCCCATGTAACCCCAGACATTCTAACATTCCTTACTTCTTGGAATGACAAGACTCTTTATCGAAAAAGTGAGTAAACTTTATTTTTTTAACATACAGTTCATCCCTCCATGTCTCTGTTATTTTAAATAAACTATTATACACAGATTTTCAACTACCCCTTTGTAAAATGAAAGGAGGCCTCTATAATATATATGCATCTTTTTCCAGCTTGTCCTTTTAAAAAAAAAAATAATATAACCTGGCAATCCTAACAGAAAGGACAATTTATTACAGCACAGTTAAATCAGTGACTACAAATACATAACACGATGGACTGGTTATACATAACTGCAATGGACTGGCTCCTGACTCAAGTCCTCTAAAAGTTAAACATTGTAGTCCTAATCCCCAAAATAGATCTGGAGATGGGATCTTTGGGAGATAATTAGGATTAGATGAGGTCATGAGGGTGGGGCCCTCATGATGGGATTAGTGCCCTTGTTCAAAAATACGCTTCTGAGTTTTCTCTCTCTCTCTCCTTTCCCTATGAGGACTCAGCAAGAAAGTAGCCATCTCCAAGCTAGAAAGAGAGCTCTCACAGAAACCATCTACACTATCACCTTGGTCCCGGGTGGTGCCCAGAACTGAATCCACCATATTTTGATATGACAGCTCAAGCCGACTAAGATAATAACTACATAGAATCCTCAGTAAACCCCTGACATTGGCAGCAAGAATCCTGAATTTTAATTCCAAGCACTATAGCAGTTCTAACAGGAGCATCTCCAGTTAATATGCCTCTTTCCAGCCCCAAGTTGTTATTTAAATATCACCTGCCCACTGAATTAAATGCAAACTATTCCTCTCTGGTATTCCCAGTACAACCCAAACTGTCTCTTTGGCCTTACTGATATTGTCCTCTTTACATGCTACAGCTCTGCTTACCTTCTTCCATCCTACACTTCCCAAACTCTATGTGTATTACTTTGTTGGGGCTACCATCAAAAACTAGCCCAGACTGAGTGACTTAACAGAAATGTAACTGTCTCAGTTCTGAAGGCTAGAAGTCCATAATCAAGGTGTCAGCAAGGTTGCTTCCTGCAAGGACTGTGAAGGAATCGTGTGTTACATGCCTCTCTATATGGCTAGTAGATGGTCATCCTGTCTCCATGTTTTTTTCAGTGTTTGCATTGTCTTTCCTCTGTGCATTGTCTCTTTGTCCAAAGTTCCTCTTTTTATAAGGACATAAGTCATATTTGATTAGGGTCCACACCAGTGATTTCACTTTAACTTGATTACCTTTGTAAAGACCCTATCTCCAAAGTCATTTTCTGAGATCAGGGGGTCAGGTCTGAATATCTTTATCAGGGGAAGGAGTGACACAGGTCAGTCCGTAACACTAGGCTCTGTTGTGTTTTGTTTTTCCTTCACTATTCTTAAAAACTCCTCCATTTTTCTTTCATGACTTTGAAATCACATCAGTTATTCCATGCAGCCTTCTTCATAAAGCTTTTTTTCCCTTGATATTTTCTAACTCCCAAAAATATATGCTCTCTTCTTTCAAATATCCACCATATTTAGTTTTTATTTTTCTCATGATCCCTACCTCCTACCTCATATCCTATGTTGTGTGCATTTTTCTCTCTCTCCCTAATAGACAGTAGATGACCTTCTAGATAGTCTAACCTGATTCCATGTAGTATCAAATGCAGGTTTTCGTATTTATGAATTGAAATAGGGGAATGTTTGTGTGCAAGGCAGTTCTTTTTGAAAACTGGAGCAACCAGTAGGATAACAATAAGTGTAACTCGTTGTATCTGTATCTCTAGTACCAGACAAAGTACCTGGCACAGAAGCATGACTTATTAAAGTGAATGAATGATTTTTCTAACATGGTTTGTGCCAGGGAAGGGAAGGAAACAGGTAATAAGAAAAGTCAACAGAACTAAATGCTCACTATGTAAGTCCTAGCAGCGTCTCACTGCCATGACCCTCTGGACTGCAGAATTGGACTGTCAGTCTTGGATTAAATGAGTTCCTTCTGGAAGAGGTTTCCTTAGGGACCTCTTTGGCTGGAGGAATATTGCAAGAAGTGAGAAGTCTGCTTCTATAACAGGTTCCTTTAAATTTCATGTTGGCACATAGTGACAGAATAAAATAACCAGGAAAACATGATTTTAGGGGCTATCCCAGCATGAAAATAAGAAGCCCAGTGGGAATAAAGCAATGTATGAATAAAGAGAAAGGTAAAGAGAAATAGATTGCATTAGCCATAGCGATTCTGGCAAGTTGGGAGGGAAGAAGCAAGGAAGTCAAACATTCCTTCTTTGCTGGGTCTACCAGGGGTCCTTGCTTCTGCCCAGCACTTTTCACTTACTTTGTGCTTTCAACCTGGGTTTATGGTGGCTCTACAATGGTGAATGTTGAGATGCAGAGGGAGGAAGCAATGTCTTAATATAGGTTTTTATTATGATTTAGGTACGGTAAGGCCAACAGATTGGGAGACAAATGCCATCAAAAAGATTTTTTAGACTCACAGGTCCCAAGAAGAGGGGGACATGCCACGCCACAGAGAGGGGTCCATGGGGAAGTACTGAGCTTGGTCAGGAGGCAGCAGAAACTGTGGGAAACTGTGGACAAGAGCCTTTATTTTGGCCCCTGTAGAAGGAATGGATGAATCAAGTCCAACGGGTTTAGAACTGACTGGTTCAAGTACTTTCAGGAGTCTCTGGAGCACAGGGGTCGTGGCTCGTCTGGTGCCTGGCCAGTTGTCTGGCACCTGGAGTGATTAAAGCAGGTGAATAGTGATCCAAAGTGTGAGAGCCCAAAAAGGGAGGTGGTTGGGGGGGGTACTCAACTTGATTTGTTTGCCTTTGTAAAGTGTGCTTGGGGAGCAAGTTGTTTCCTGTCTCTGTGGATTGGCAGGCCCTGGAAGAGGCAGTCTGTCCAGAGTCAGCAAAGCCCCAGATGCCAACACATCAGAATACAGAAAATAAAAGAAATAGTTAATACAAGCAGTCAAGTGCCAAGACATGTCCACCCCTTTCAAATACAGCATCTAAAATAGGAATCATATTTACCTATGCATGTTTCCTTTAGTCCACGTAGTAATCTTTCAACACAGGTTTTTCATAATTCCATTTTACAAACGGACATTCAAGGCTTAACAGAGGCCAGATGATTTTCCCAAGTACATACAGCCTAAGTGGTAGGCAAGTCATTTCACTTTCTCAAGTCTAAGGATTATTTTGTTTTCTGACTTATACACTTATAGTCACCATGTACTTATACTTCTCAGGGGCTTTTAACATCAAACCTGTGTGCTAAACATGTTCCATGGAGCAAAGTTTTCGGAACCAGGATTTGACACTTGATGGGAACCTTAAGATCTTTCCGTTAGTTCTTAGCAGTGCTGAAAGGACCAAGGCATCCAGAACCTGGGTCAGTAGTTTTATGTCCGTTTGTTGTTATTATTGTTGTTGTTCTATTTTGTTTTTGTTTTTGTTTGTTTTTAATTCCAGCCTCAAAGACTTGAATGATCTTGAACATAACTGACACTCCTTTCTTTTCCACCATCTGCTGGTCACTGAATCAGCAGTTATGTTCAGACATGCAGCTTTCATCACTTCACTAACATTTGATTTAACTTCCATCATTAATAATTATGAAGGTGAGTTCCAGCGATCTTGCAAACGAGGTCAGTTTTCTCCCTCTCCTCCCCTCCTGCAAGTATCAAATATTGACAAGGTGAGGCAAAGGAAACAATGAAAGTCTCAGAATGGCCCTTAGATAATCCATAATGGAGTTAAACAAATCTTACTGTATAGAGTTTTTCTTTGTCCACCGTTTCTAGGGGGACACAGAGACTTTCAAACTATAAAAACGTGTCAGGATGAATCTTTGGGCCTAGCAGTCCAAGCCATTGCCTTCCTAAAACTGATCTATATCACTGTTTTGTTGCTGTTGCCATTGTTCTGTCTTTTTAGGGCTGCATTTGCCCTAAAACGAAGTTTTAGGAAGTTCCCAGGCTAAGGATCAAAGTGGAGCTACAGCTGCCAACCTGCACACATCCACAGCAAAGCGGGATCTGGAGCCTATGCTACAGCTCAAGACAGTGCTGAATCTGTAACCCACTTGGCAAGGCCAGGGATTGAACACACGTCCCCATGGACACTAGTCAGGTTTGCTACTGCTGAGCCACAAAGGGAACTCCCTAATCCCTTATTTTGTTTAACCTATTTTTACGCTAATGTATACCAATGGACTATTCTTACACATACAATAGGTTCTCATGGAGCTTCTAAAATTTTGTTGCGGCCGTGAAAACCATCTGCCAAGAAATTTAGGCTCATGAAGTTTGAGTATGTTTCCTAAGGGATAGAACCAGTGTGGAAAGAATTCAGAATTTGAATCCAAGCTGTCTGACTCCAAAGACAGTTTCTTAGCCACCCTGAAATGCCACTTCCAGGCGTTCTCTCCAGCAAGGAAAATGCTAGACTCTTAGAAGATAGTTTTCTATGGATGCTGGGGAACTTGTTAAAACAGTCCAAATTCAGTTTGGGAAACAGAACCCCCAAGATATACAGTGATCTTTCTACTTGACTACTGAATGTTGAGATAAAAAGAGTGGAGATCAACCCAGAGACATACATGCTGAAATGGCTTCTTTGAGAGCCAATCCAAGCCAGGCTGCACTGTGTCCATTTGTCCTCAAGGGCTCTGCACGTGTATCCTCCCAATACATCACACAATATATTCAATATATTGCCAATATACCCTGCCATACATGTCAATTCCATTAGGCTGGAAGCTTCTACAGAGCAGAAAAGCTTTTACCTTTTCTTTTTTTTTTTTTGGAAAGAGGAAATATTTTTCCATGTACATATTAAGAACTCAATCAAAGCCAATGGAATGAATGGATGGATGGATGAATTGGATGGGTGGGTGAACAAATGAATCCTGGACATACAGAGAATTGCAAACAGGCAGGAAGAGAGTTACAAGTGGCTCTTGGCAACCCAGGTACAAATGAAAGCCTGTCAAGTTAACCACTTACAGAAAGTGTTTTTCTATTATCCAGACAGGAAGCCGCTGGGAGCAAAGTACATAGATTTAAAGCAGCAAATAAAGTAAGAAAAAAATTGGCGCCAAATCAATAAAAATTGTCCACCTTCTCTTTTCAGTTTTACAATCCAGGTCGTGGCTGACCCAAACCACTGAATTTAACTCTACCCCCCCATTTAGGACTATTACCTGCCTTGTTAAATATTCAGGGGCACTGCCCCTCCGGAAAGGGTGCAAGCACTTTAGCACCACAAATCGATCCACAGTGCCTCTATGTGAGCAGCCTATTGAAAGAGATTACACAGCTCTGGGTTTGACGCATTTCCCAGACTTGGGGCTTGGCAGATGGAGACAATCAGGCAGACTTCTTTGTCCCTAGAGCCCATCGCTCTGGACATGGAGAATCACCATTGTATTCCCCGGATGATGGCTAACTTGGAAACTTTTCTGGTGCATCCTTCCCTTTGCAATTTTCATTTTGTCTTAGATGATTATTTTTGTTGGACCCAGAGCTACACTCAGTCTTGATGGGGCAGCTGAAGTTCAAGGAGGGAAATGATTTGCCCAAGATCCTTGGGGGAGGGAATTGCAGACCTGGGGTTAACTTAGGAAACGTTGACAGACTAAATGACCAGTTGGACTGAGAAGCTAGTAGGCTAGATATCACACTGGACCCAAAGGGAGGCTCTCTAGAGACACTGATTAAGAGGACTGAAGCAAAATTGGGGAATCCATTAATTAACAGAAGTGGTAAGTCTTGGGGGTTGGAATTAGAACAATTCATTTGTTTATGCAGCTACCGAATATTATTGTATGCCTACTATGTGCTAGGTTATATGCAAGTTTCTGGAGATAAATGATGAAGCAGGCAGCCTGAAAAGGAATAGTCTAATAAAAAATAAATACAATATATTAGTATGGAACACATCATATACAGCTATATTATATGTGATATTATATGGCACACATTTTCTTAGTCTGCTTGATCTTCCACAACAAAATAACATAGACTGGATGGCTTAAAATACAGAAACTTATTTTCTCACAGTTCTTGGAGGCTAAAAGTAAGTCCAAATTGGGGTGTTAGCCTGATTGGGTTCTAGTAAGGGGTCTCTTCCCAGTATGCAGATTGTTACCTTCTCATCACATCTTCACATGTGAAGAGAGCAAGTTCTTTGGTATCTCTTCTTATAAGGCTACTAACCCCATCGTGGGAGTGTGCCATTTCATGGCTTTATCTAAAGCAGGTTATCTCCCAAAGACCACATCTCCAAATGTCACCATGTTAGAGCTTCAATATGTGATTCTGAGGTAACACAACTCAATCTACAGTACATATAACTGGATATGATATAACGTATGAAATATGATAAATCACATGACATGACATAATACAGAAAACACTGAAGAGCTGAAAGAGAAAGAAGAATACAAGAGAAAGCTCCTTGCAGAAGTAACATCTAAGGCAAGTGTGTCCTAAATTCAAAGTATGAACACAGAGTCAAAGACTAAAAAGTAAAGATGCAAAGCATCCTGAGTAAACATAGGAATGATAAGCAGGTAGGGAAAAAGGCAGGGAATTCCAGCTGCCCATCTCATAGGCTATGGAGTCAGACAAACTCTGTGCACTGGCCAGCTATGACCATGAACAAAATCATTCAAATTCTCTACATCTTGATTTCCACAGTAAATTGTAGATAACGATGGCAGCTAATTTATAAAGTAGTGGTGAAAGTTGCATGAGGTCATTTACAGAAAGAGCTTAGACCTACAGCTGGTATATTGTGTTTGACAAATGGGAACTATGATTATTAAAATATTTAAAATATTCCATCCGCATAACCTGCTGGCTCAACTTCCAAGACAGATTCTGCATTCCACCACTTCCAGGGCCACCACTCTCCTTGGGCTGATTATTTAAAATCTAGGACTCAGTTTCCTTACCTTTAAACTAGACGCCATTTTAGTGCCTACCATACAGAGCTGCTGTGAGTACTAGTAAGTTAGTACACAAGTCAAGCGCTTTAAAAATGCCCACATCCCAACCTCCGATAAGTAAGCAGTCCCTATTACTACCTTCTTCTGTCTGGTGTCGGGATAGTATTCTCTTATCTGCTATCTCCGCTTCCACCCTGAACCTCAGGGCTCTTATTACAGCAACAAGGGTGACTCATTCAGTAAATAAATCATATCACCCTCCAATGAATTACCATCTTACTCAGGACCCCTTACTCCCCAAACCTTACTCCCCACAGGCCCCTCCTTACCCTGTTTCTGCCACCCTGGCCTCTGTGCTTCTCTTTCAACATGCTAGACACTCTCCCACATCATGTCCTTTTAGTTTCATTTTCTCTGCCCGTAATGTGCTTGCCTCAGGTATGTTCATAACCTATACAGTCAACTCCACTAGGGACTCTGTTGAAGCTTCACATGAGCAGAAAGACCATTCCTGCAAAACTGACCTAAATAGAAAATGCCAGCAATTACAACCCATTCCCCTAACTCTTTGTTATTTTCTTTATTATATGACATAATAGGGATTTCTACTGATAACTGCCCATTGCTACCGTTTCACAGAATATAAGGTCCATGCTGGCAAGGATTTGCTTTGTTCACCTGCAACAAGAAATGTTCTGGGCACATGGAAAGAGTTTAATAAATATTTTTCAAAGGTAAATGAATAAGGGAGTCATGGTCAGGGTGTCCTCTCTGACTGACCACTGACCACATGAGACAGGAGTGTCCCCTCTCCCTGGAAGGCACACTGACTGTAGTCGTGAATGAAGGACTCCTGGACCCAGAGCTTCTGTTGCCGGACTAGCATTTCTCTAGGAATATCCTGGAAAATCTTACTGGATAGTTCTCAGTGGCAGAAAGCAATTAGTCTGCATTGTTTAGCAATTCCAAGCATTACCTTAGTGACCTGGTAAATCATCCTGAAAACCTAAAGTTCTCTAAAATGCAGTGATTTGAGGAACTGCTGACTCGAGTCTACAAGGGGATGTCTTTAGTGATGGGTTTTGGATGGATTTTTGGCAGGTACTTTAATGTTCTGTGCAACTTAGGATTCAAAAGAATAAGGCATAGTTCTTCTGCCTCTTCACTGCAGCAGAGTCCAGTGAGTTCACAATCAAGGTAGGAGTATAAATCCTGCAGCGTGCGTGCATGTGGGAGAGAGAGGGTAGCTTCTCTGGCATTGTTTTAGCCAGAAACCACAGGTCAGTGGAGTCATGAAGCTATTTTGATATTCATCACTGAGGCCACGTCTCAAAACCCGTTGGCTTTCCAGAGCTGTTCTTTCTAACCTCTTTACTTCCTTCCTGGCTATACTCCCCATGAAATTAAAGATGAGCCCTTGTCCCATTCTGAGCACCAGCCCTATGCATCTTGTCACCACATAGCACTGCCTTTGATGGAGACAACAAGGGCAGATTCTCTCTCTTAATTTTCACTGTATTCCCTGTTGCTAAACTTTATGTGCAACATTTTGAGAACAGTTAACAAATAAATACAATCAGTATTAATAAAGAGGAAATTGTAGGTTAATTTGACATGCAACTTTAGTTATCTTTAAATGTCTAGAAAAAAATTTTTTTTCAAAAACTTCAAGAATTCAATCTAATACCTTAACATTTTGCTGAACCAAGCAAACTAGTGAGAGGCTGAGTGCCAGAGAGGGAAGTGGCTCAATCTGGGAGTGTGAGGGCTCAGATACTAGTGCCAGCTCTGTCTCCAGCTTGTAGTGTAAACTCAAGAACACGCATTCTCTGGATGAATGCGTCTGAGCCCACACCTTGCACTGTAACAGCACCCTCCGATTTTCATGAAAGCATGTGATGCTTGATTAGAAGAGAAAACACAGAGAATGTAGGAGCCTCTTATTCCACTGAAGGAGGAAGCTCAGACAGAAGAGACAGACTGGAATTTCCAACCGCACAAGAACAGAACTGGGGACACCGGGTCTGTGCATTTCTCTGTGTTTTCCAAGAAGCTGTTGACTAATGTGTCAGGATTCAGTAGGCACTAGAGATTGACTATAACTCTGAAAGTCTCCTGCCTAGTGGAGGAAGGAGATTTCAATCAATGAGCAGAAATAAAACTGAAAAATTGGATGCTGGAGTAGACTTGGGCCCAGGAGATAGAAAACCACATATAAAAATCTGAATTCACCAGGAAGGAAGAATATTAGGGTATTCATTCTAGGGTGATACATGAGCTCTGCTTCCATGTTTGGAGAAGGATGCTGAATAAGTATGGAGGCGGCTCATGGCCGTTGGGGGAAGGTCACTACAAAGAGAAACAAGTTCATGTGGAAAAAAATCCCTTCACTTCACTAGCCACTTCACTTTCTACTCCCCACTTTTTCTACTTCTTATACTCCTTTCCACTTCACTGAACCCTCTAGCTTGTACATATACTGGTCCTTCCATCCAAAATTCTCCTATCTGTCGCTTCACTTGGCTGCTTCCTCATTCTCCACAGTTGACTTTAAATGTAATTTCCATAGAGACTTTCTCTATGCACCCCCACCTAAATTAGCGCTAGAGATTATTTCTCTTATAGAATAATACATTTTCATTCAAGCTCTTAACACAAGTGTTAATAATGTTTACTTGTGGGTTCATTTTTTTCATCTCTATCTCTGCTATTGGTCTATAAGTTCCTAAAATCAGATAGCATCCTTGTCTTTTCTATAGTCCCAGTGTCTTACATAATACCTGGCACACAATTAGCCCTCACTAAAATCTTTTGAATGAATAAGTGTATCAGTGGATTAACAATTTTTATCATCGTTCTTGCTGAACATGTGATGTGAATGAATGAATTCATCATCAGTTGACACTTACTGAATACCTGCTCTGTGCTAGACACTGTTGTAAGGATTTTACAATTTACCTTATATTTCATCTAAGCTTCCTAAGATAACTTGCTCAAGTGTGTATAAATAGCAGAGCTGAAATCAAAACCAGGTGGTCTGACTGCCTTTAGCTTAGATGCCATGCTACTTCTCATGAATACAAGAGTGAATTAATAAATGAATGACATGTAAACAGCAGCTCAAGGAGCTGCCAGAGGTTTAGTCTGATTGAAGTACAGAGTAAGTGATAAGGTATATCACTGTGGGAGGGGAGATGGTTAGAGACAGTAAGATGGGAGGGGTGCATTTCAAAGCATGCAGAACCTCGAGTCTTAAAGTATAAGATCCTTACCAGGTTGGCAGGTATGCTAAAGACTCTGCAGCTAGAGAAATAATAAAGTCATAAGTCATTTAAAAGAGATCACTGGCTTTTCTTTCATTTTAAAATAATGACTTAATCTCAGATCTGATTGAAGAATGCTCATTTCACTGAATCTCTCTATCCTATTCCTTGGTACCAGCTGCCTCCTCCATGATGAAACTCTCAAATTAGCCATATTGGTGGACTGCCTGCCTGTTTCGAGAAAGCCTTGCCACCTGCTAATGCTTCTTCATTCTTCTTTGGCTCTCTGTTTTGCTATCAGTTGAGTACTCCCTCTCCCTGTAGCTAATCCTGGCTCAAATCCTCCTGAAACATCCTACGTCTTCTGCATATTATATGCCAAGTTATTGGCATAGAATTAGTAGACTGTGAGGCAAGGAGGTAAGTTGATCCATAGATAATCACATTCATGACTCTAAGAAGAGAAAAGGACCAGGAGTAAAGAGACTGGTACAAGTTGTAGGGCTATTGCAATAATCCACGTTGAGCTTAAAATGATCTATATTCTGTTGGCATTTATGGGTCAGAAAAAAAGTGAAGAGATGCAAGACTGGATGCAATATAACTTGAAGAACAACAACAGAAAGATAGCAGAGAGAAAACAGTTCAGAAAATCAGAGGGGCCTCTGAAGTTTTAAGTCTGAGAGCCTGAAAAAAAAAAAAAAAAGCAGTACCATTTAAAGAAATAGGGAGGGAAAGGAAACAGAAAGAACGGTGAGATTCTTTTGGACACATTGAGTTTGAGGCAGTGGCTGTGCCTCTCGGGATATGTGTCCAGCCTAAAGCTGGTAATGAGGTCTATGGATTGGGGAAGAAGTTGGGAATTAAGACACAGCTCTCAGAGCCATTCTTGTTGATGTGATAATTGAAATTGCAGATTGAAAGTGCAGTCACCAAGAGAGAGCATGCAGAAGTAGAAGAAATCCAAGGAAAAGAGCCATAGTGATAGCCACCACATACGAAGTCCTTAATAATCACAATAAAGGCAGGAGCTTGGAGCCACAGAGCTAAACCTCGGCTTGGTCTGAATGTAAGCTGCAGCACTTTCTGGCTTTATAACTTTGGCAAGTTAATTAATTTCTCATAGTTTCAGCTTTCTTTTCAGTAATATCAGGATAGTAATAGCCATGTCCTAGGCTTATGGAAAGGTGTCATTGAACAAGCAAGGGAATACCTGACGCTGTACAGCCCACAGTGGATCCCAGAAAAGACTGGCAACCCTTTCCGTCTTAATACTAAGTAGGTACAGCTACATTTTTGGCGCTTGAAAATCACTGAATTCTTACTACAACAGAATATAGAGAATTTATGTCACTGCTTCCATCATTTACTTGAGGAAATCTAAGTTCAGAGGTAATTAATATGTCTAAGCTCAAAGTAATTAACTAATAAATGTGACAAACAATGCCCAAATCTCAGCAGCTGAAGACATCAAAAATGTATTCTTTGTACAAGTTACAGTTAACTTTGGGTAGCAACCCTGGGGGACTGTTTTCCAGGAAGAGACTCAGGGATTCAGGCTCTTTCCATCATGTGTTACCATCTTTAATGCTTGTCTTATATGTTTATTTGTGGACCAGAAGGAGAGAGCAAGGAGGAGGCTCAAGCCAGGAATTTAAGAGCTAAGACTGAAAGGAGTCTACATAACTTTCACACACAATCTATTGGCCAGAACCTAGCCATACGTAAATCCCCAAACCAATTTCAATAAAAGCTTGGGATTGGTGAGCAAGAATTTGCCATGTCTTATAATTGGCAAAGGTGAGATTTTAAAGAAGTCATAAAGATGGAGGTCTGAGTGAGAAATAAAGACAGAAGACGAAGGTTCTGACAAGAAGATACCTGTTATAATTTTCATGTTCTGAAAATCAAAGGAAGAAAGAGGCTCTCTACTTATCAAAATCATACAATGTGCCAGACATCGTGCTAGTTCAATGCTAACTCATAGAGAGGCAATAATCACCATGTGAATTTGGAAAAGCCTACTGGTTCCGGTACTTGGACATGTAAGGGATTTGTTTTGGGAGAGATGGGCAAGGAGCAAGGAAGGAGGAGAAAGATTCTTATCAAGTTCTTTCACGTCCAATGTGTGAAACATATGCTGTCTCTTGAGAAAACCACTGCTGTTTACTTGATGTTTATTGTCTTTGAGGAAGAACTCTATGAGACACTGAGGACTTGTCAATAATTTATACCCAGAGCTTAAAGACATGACAGAACTCAAACGTGGGTTATGGGATGGGAGGGGCAAAGACATTATTATGTATCTTATATCTTTACACATTTATGTTTCTTTCATGGTGAGTAGTTCTTGAAGAAAAACAAAAAATAAATAAATAAAACAAACGAAGAAACGTGGACCAAAATCTGGTGATGGAACCTCTGATTGGAACTGCTTTGAAACTAACCTGCTGAGGGAACCAAGGTAACCGTCAGATCATCCAGAGCCTCAAAGCTCCCCCCTCCCCCGCCGCTAGCCCCAGCATTTCAGGATCCCTGAAACAAGCAGAAGCAGGTAACCCCTCAGTCTCATGAG
The DNA here is from genome assembly GCA_004024745.2 of Catagonus wagneri. Classification (NCBI taxonomy): domain Eukaryota; kingdom Metazoa; phylum Chordata; class Mammalia; order Artiodactyla; family Tayassuidae; genus Catagonus; species Catagonus wagneri. The sequence goes on along the minus strand of PVHT021183710.1, from coordinate 3,006,486 downwards.
TTTCTTAGGAATTTTTCCCATTGATGAGTTTCAACTTTTAACCTCTAATGGCATTCCCAGGTTCCGCCTCATCACCTTTTAACCTCACTCTTGCTTTTTAACTCATGAGTCAATGATCCCTTTAGATTGTCCATCTGACTTCTGAGTCAGCGTGTCTCTAAGATGCCAGTCCTCCAGACACCTCCACGGCCTATTCAAAAGTGATGAGTTACACCCACAGCAACCCCAGAGTCCAAGAGACTTAATTCCACACATAACCCACCACTCTTCCCTAACCCACCTCATCTGATGGGGGAAGCTCAGGAAGATACATCCCAGAAGAGACAGCAAAGAGAAGGTTCTAACTGAATATGCTTGGCTCTGGGCTTCAGAAAAGAAATAAAGGACGCTTAGAGGGACGAGGTTGTCCAGCTGAGCTCTCTTATAAGGAAATATACTAACTGGATCATTCAAAGAATACACACGTATGTACCGGGAACTTTGAAGACGGTACAGCAATGAACAAAATATATCCCATCTCTGCCTCTGAGGAGCTCACAGTATAATGGAGGAGGTAGTAACTGCATGACTAGTTACAGCACACTAGCAACACTGGAGACAGTACCGGATGATGAGACAGCTCAAAGCATTGATCCTACTTCAGCCTAGGGCAAGGGAAGGTGCTTAGGGAATATTTCCAAGGAGATGAAACTAAAAGTCTTGAGGAAAAAGCACCACTGACAAGTGGAATCAACTCAGACATAAGTCTTAAATCTGGGGGGAAAAAAGACAAGCAATGAAACAAAACAAAATACGAAAGGGGATAACAAAAAACAGTGGCAAGGAGCCAGGTAACAAGAAAGGAAGAGGAAATCCTCATAGCTGAAGATGCAAGTAAAGGCAGATGTACCGATTTCACAAGCAGTAAACAGAGCCTGTGGAAGATTTTTTTTTTTTTTTGTCTTTTTGCCTTATCTAGAGCCACACCCGCGGCATATGGAGGTTCCCAGGCTGGGGGTCTAACAGGAGCTGTAGCCGCCGGCCTTCGCCACAGCCACAGCAACGCGGGATCCGAGCCGCGTCTGCAACCTACACCACAGCTCTAGGCAACGCCGGATCCTTAACCCACTGAGCAAGGCCAGGGATCAAACCCGCAACCTCATGGTTCTTGGTCGGATTCGTTAACCACTGAGCCACGAAGGGAACTCCAAAGCCTGTGGAAGATTTTATTTAAGTAATAACAAAGCTTAACATATATGTGAGGAAGCTAAGAACTCAGTAAATGGAGAGATGTTGAGGGTGCAACAGAGTGAGAGGTGAAATGAGGGCATGGGCTGTATAATTCCAAGGGCTAGAAGATAATGAATATGCATAATCTCTGCTACCATTTTGGTGAAATGGAGGGACATTACATTCAGAGTCACACGAAGTCCAGGAATTTGAAAATTGTCTGAGTTTCTCTGTCTTATTTTGCAAAATGAGGAAACTGAAAGGAAGAATTCACTTTTAAGGGGCCAGCGGGCAGAGTTTGTTTCCCATTGTGGATCTGCACATAAGAAGCAATTCTCCTTCTATACGAGCTCAAGTATAGAACAAACGGATTTTTTGATAACCTATGAAACTCCAAAAACACATGCATTTTATTTATTTATTTGTCTGTTTATTTATCTGGGCCCCACCTGCAGCACATGGAAGTTACCAGACTAAGTGTTGAGTCAGAGCTGCAGCTGCCTGCCTACACCACAGCCACAGCAACACAGGATCCAAACCACATCTGTGATCGATACCACAGCTCACCACAACGCTGGATCCTTAACCCACTGAGCGAGGCCAGGGATCAAACCTGCATCCTCATGGATACTAGTTGGATTCATTTTCCGCTGTGCCACAATGGGAATTCTAACACATGCATTTCATCCAAGTTGCATGCTTAATCCAGTGTCAGGCATACCATTCATTTGGCTCAAACTGAATCAGAAAGAAATTCTTAATTCCCAAACTCTCCAGCCTATTTTATTATTTTTTAATGATTTTAATTTTTTCCATTATAGTTGATTTAAAGTGTTCTGTCAATTTCTACTATATAGCAAAGTGACCTGGCTATATATATACATATATATATATATATAATTTTTCTCACATTATCCTTCATCATGTTCTGTCACAAGGGACTGCATATAGTTCCCTGTGCTATGCAGCAGGATCTCATTGCTTATCCACTCCAAATGCAGCCCCAAACTCCCAGTACATCCCAGGTCTATTAACCCCAAACTCCCAGTACATCCAACTCTCTCCCCCTCCCCCTTGGCAACCACAGTTCTGTTCTCCAAGTCCATGAGTTTCTTTTCTGTGGAAAGGTTCATTTGTGCCATATATTGGATTCCAGATATAAGTGATATTGTATGGCATTTGGCTTTCTTTTTCTGACTTGCTTCACTTAGCATGAGAGTCTCTAGCTCCATCCATGTTGCTGCAAATGGCATTATTTTATTCTTTTTTATGGCTGAGTAGTATTCCATTGTGTATATATACCACATCTTCTTCATCCATTCCTCTGTCAGTGAACATTTAGGTTGTTTCCATGTCTTGGCTATTGTGAATAGTGCTGCAATGAACATATGGGTGCATGTGTCTTTTTCAAGGAAAGTTTTGTCCGGATACATGCACAAGAGTGGGATTGCTGGGTCATATAGTATTTCTATATTTAGTTTTCTAAGGAAATTCCATGCTGTTTTCCATAGTGGTTGTACCAATTTACACCCCCACCAACAGTGTAGGAGGGTTCCCTTTTCAGCACACCCTCTCCAGCATTCATTATCTGTTCACTTGTTAATGACGGCCATTCTTACAGATGTGAGGTGGGACGTCATTGCAGTTTTAATTTGCATTTCTCTAGTAATCAGTGACATTGAGCACTTTTTCATGTGCTTGTTGGCCATCTGTAAATCTTCTTTGGAGTCCAGTTTATTTTTAAAAAATTCTTTTTGTTCATTCCATTGTAGTGATCATTATCTTTCTAATTAAAAAAAAAATCCACTGTAAAGTTTTAGAAAAACTCATCTTGGTGCTCAAGAGATTAAGTGAACCTGCCATTTTGGTCTGTTGGTTATTGAAAGTGAAGTCTGTTGACTAAGAAAATGCTGACTTCTGCTGCTCTGAGTGAAGGTGTGTGTATGTGCTTGTGTGCTCCCAGTTCAGTGGGTAGTAAAAAGATTAAATCTGAAAATGGTTCCATTCTATAAGATATGGCATTTCACATTGAGTTGCATTTTACAACATTTTCAGGTGGAATTTGATTACTGTGAACAATTGTCTATTGATTCCTGTTTCTCAGAACACAGCAGGCCATAGAGAAAAGTCTCAGCCAAGTGCAAATACTTGGAGAGTGTTCTCAGACAACATGGCTTACAACCAAAAATATTGGGAATTTAAGGAAAATCTTAACATTTCTGCCCTAACTTCTGTCAATTAAATAACTTAATTCTCCAAGTTGAGCCTCTCTGAGTCAAGTATATTCACTCTCTTCTTACTTTAGATGGCAAAACATTGTAAAATCTGTTCAGTGTGACCCTGGCATATTCAATAATTAAGTCAAGATTAAAAAAAAAAAGATATTATCTTAACATTGAATTTGAAACCCCCTCCCTTTTTTTTTTTTTTTTTTTGGTCTTTTTGTTCTCTATGCTACTGAACTGACAGACAGAGGTGACGTTAAAGAAGTTTGATCAATTAGTTAAAAAGAAATTAAGAAACTTCTATCAACTGGGGAAAAGGAGAAATCTGATTAGAAGCCAATGAGTCATCAGGGTAATAACTGTGTCAATAGACCTGGCCAATTAAAAAAAAAATATGTGATGACACAATAAAAATAAAATATTTAGAAATAAATATCTGAGCCACTCTATAAGGAAGAAATTTTATTGAAGGGGTTGACATAAACGAGGGGAACTTGTACTTAGTGGTGGGAAAAGGCAGCTGTGATTATCAATAAGCTGATCAGTGCATAACTAAGTTGTATTATTTTTTGCTTTTGGCCATGCCCATGGCATGGGGAAATTCTTGGGCCAGGGATTGAACCCATTCCACAGCAGTGACAAAACCAGATCCTTAAGCTGCTGTACCACAAGAAAATTCCAGGTTGTATAATTTCTTATACTTGCTTTTTTGAAAGCTGAAGCTGACAATTTATACACATTTACATTTCAGGTGGCAATATTTTGGCATCACCATCACCAAAGCTAGGACGAGGGTGAGATGAGTGAGTTTTCTGAACACAAAGCCAAGATGATACTCATATTCAGAGTCCTACAATTGAAGGGTGCCATCTGTGCTGAATTATAGTTCCTGCTGTGTCTTTTCTAACTCACACTCTGTGCTTACTTCCTTAAGAATAGATTGATAATATTCTTTGTCTATTCATATTTATTTGAGCACTTAAAGATATGGGACACTATTTTGTGCTTATCACAGCGACTTGCACATTTAGACACTAACTAGACTTGTGTGTAATGAACGAAATGCAGTTGTGGAAGATAAATATTTTTACTTTTTTGTTTTCTGTATTTATATTACACAAGTGTTCACAAACCAAGGCTAGTAGTATTTTCTCATTCTTGGAAAGGGAGTGGGGCATTGTTGATGATACGCTGAAGAGTGAAAAACTTGAAGATACAATATGAATAAACATTATAGAAGGAGTATACAACAAAAAGTAGTCAGATGTTGGGAGATATTGATATTAAGACTTAAATGTGAGGACCAAACATCTTCTTTGCTAGTTCTGAAAACTGAGACAAGTCATTTGGTTTCACTGAGTGTTGTTACTTTCTTCTTATTTATAAAATAGGGTATGTGATCAAGGATATTGACCTCACAGAGCTTTAAATATTTAAATAAAAATTTAAATTATGTTTTAAGTGTATGTGAAAATAATCTGTAAGTTTTAAAATTATAGAAAAAAGAATATATACATGTATGTGTAACTGGGTCACCTTGCTGTACAGTACAAAATTGACAGAACACAGTAAACCAGGTACAATGGAAAAAAATAGAAATCATTATAAGAATAAATAAATAAATAAATGAAATTACATACAATTGTAAAGGAATCATATTTACTAAACTAATCGCTTTTTAGCATAGCACTAATCACAGACTATCCAATATGATAGAAAAGTTTGCATATGTGGGTTTTCTTTTCATTATAATAAGTGTTCCTGCTGTCAGTGGAAATTGTATCTTTTAATTCTCTTTCCATCTCTCTCCTTCCCTCCCTCTTTCTCCTCCTCCTCCTGCTCTTCTTGTTCTTCTTGTTCTTGTTCTTCTTCTTTCACTTGTGTTCTTGTTCTTCTTTCACTTGTGTTCTTGTTCTTCTTCCCTCTCCCTCTGTCTCTTCCACTCATTAGCATCTTTCTTTAGAACTTACCACGTTAAATGATTAATAATGTTTATTGGTTGAATTAATCTTTATCAATGCCCACTTATTTAGTGTTTTCCTGCTAAGAATTGTACATATGTTTTAATCTAACAAATTATGATACAGCACAATAAGTGTCTAAATTATAGAATGTAAACAATAAAACTAAACAAGTGCAATTAAGTTGGCAAGACATGGCCTTAAACTGTATTCTGTGTGGTCTCAATGAGGCAAGCTTGAGAGAGTACATACTTAGAATTCCCTTAGGAAGTAGGACTGAAGAAAGAGAAATGAGACAGGTGAGGTTAATTACTCAAACACAGCCAGAATTTATGCCAGTGATGCAGTCCATAGTGCTGTCCATGGTACTGACAAAATTTTAACCTGGGGATACAAGTGACCCCTGTCCAGTTTGTCCTAGAATTTCTTAACCAGGTAAGAAGAGAGATCGTGAACAGGAGACGGGAGAGGAACAAATAATATATAAAATGGGTAGAGGCTTTGGTGAGGCAAGATATTGATCCCTTTATTTTATTAATTAGAAAAAAGTAAAATAAAAGAACATTATTCGAGCATCAGGAAAGCCAAAATTATAAGAAAAGAAACACAATATACCATTATTGGACTATCAAAGCAGCAATAGGATTAGAAATAAGTGAGCCAAGGAAATGAAGACTGTGTTCATGTTCATATAACCTAACTTACCAGATGCCAAGACTGAAGTTATATCATCAGTGGTAATAGGTTTTTTCTGTCCTTATTTTCTAAATAAAAAAGTTGCATTTTTCTACCTTGTTGCAGGATGAATTAAACTGTGATGCATTTTATAACACTTGTCACTGATTTTTGGACTTGTTTGATGGTTTATTACAGCCTTGATTATTATATTTTTTTCTCAAATCTGTAATTGGTTTATATTTGTGTAGGGTGTGTTATAAATCCTGACTTTTCTTCCTCCACCTCTGCCTGATGCCTATGTGAGTGTTGTCATAAATAAATTATTTCTTATCCTCAGGTACCAGGTTTCTTCAAGACAAGAGTCTGGTCATTCTCCAAAACCCAGTCAAAATATCATCTTTTTTTAGTCAGTACACAATAGCCACATATATGAAAAAATTAAAATACTTTCAGAGAGTGAAAAGATAGTAAAGCATAGAGATAATGTACAGAGGAGTCCCCAGACATGGGAGATGCTTTGCTACGGTGATCAGGGAGGTCTTCTTTGCAAAGGAGCTCTCTCTCTCTCTCTTTCTATCAAATCATGCAGAAGCCAGTGATGCAAAGACTGCAGTTAATGATCAGAAGAACAAGGAAGAAGAGGAGGAAGATAGTAATTACCATAATCAACATTTACTGGACTCTTTTACCTTCTAGCCACTTGTTTAAATATTTAAAATTCTATGGACTGGGTATGAGAACTGTAATTGACAGAGAAGGTGAGTTTTCAAAGACCAAAAACTCAGTGTGCATCAAAAATCCCAACAGAGCTGATCAAAAAGCTGTTTTGTTCTCATGATGTCAGTGTGCAGAAAAGGGAGTTAATGTCCCCAGTCTTCTAATGTTTCTCATTGGTAACCAAGATCTTTATCACCAGTCATCTACTGGTGATTTTAGTAGAAAGAGTAAAGACTAGGAAAGAAATGCAAAGATGTCAAGAAGTATTCAAAGTATAAAGAAAAATCATTATAAAATTTTGCGGGCTGAATATGCCTATATGTGGGTTTGGGTTGAAATACTATAAATTTTGGTTGTAATGATTATTGAACAACTATAAATGTAACTGAGTAATAACACAATTCTATAATAAGAAAGTAAAAAAAAATAAAAAGTATGTCTTGTGCATTTTATGTGCAAAACGGCCCTGCCTTCAGGTACAAAAACTAGAACTGAATAGGAAAGCAAAAATCATTAAATAAAAAGTTAGAGGGAAGAATTTACAACAATGGATATAATAAATTCCTTTAAATAATAAATAAAATTTAAAGCAAGGGACTATATATGTGTGTGTGTGTATATATATATATATATATATATATACACACACACAGTCTGGAAATATTACAAAGAGAGAGAGAGAGTGTGTGTGTGTGTGTGTGTGCGCGCGTGTGTGTGCGTGTGCATGTGTATGTGTGTGCGTGTGTGCATGTGTGTATAAACAGCTGTTTATAAATGTGATTGTGCATTCCAAGGAATTATCCGTCTGAAGCTGCAAATAAATGGTGCTGAACAGATAAACTTAGCAGGTTTCCTGTATGTATTTTAGTTTTCTATCAGTCTTGAATATTGCTCTTCCAGAGTAAGGAAAAGTTATTTTCAAATCCCGAAGTTTGCCAAGGTTTCCTCTAAAAAATTGCTTCTTCTGTGAGTCATTACCCTAGGATTTCATTTCTCAGAAGGGCTCTCTGCTTGGCTTTTCAATTCTTTGTGGCTGTTACCTCTGTTTGTCAACAGCTAAGTGGTTGATGCACAGATAAATATTTTTGAGATTTTTTTTTTGCATAGATTTAAAAGTTGTTGAAGACAAAGCTTTTTTTTTCCCTTTGTTTCTGAGATATGTGTGATAAGAATGCAAGGTTTTCTTGGAGTTCTCTTGTGGCACAGCGGGTTAAGGATCTGGCATTGTCACTGCAGCGGTTTGGATCACTAGTATGGGTCAAGTTTGATACCTGACCAAAAAAAAAGGGGGGGAGAAATGCAAGATTTTCTTGTGAGTGTGTTGATTTTTTTTTTAATCGAATTACTTGAAGATGATTTTTGTTTTCTATAACTTCCCTTCTCCATTTTGTCTTTTTTTTTTTTTTTTTTTTTTTTTTTTTTTTGCCTTTATCTAGAGCCGCACCTGCGGCATATGGAGGTTCCCAGGCTAGGGGTCTAACAGGAGCTGTAGTTGCCGGCCTGCGCCACAGCCACAGCAACGCGGGATCCGAGCCGTATCTGCAGTCTACACCACAGCTCATGGCAACGCCGGATCCTTAATCCACTGAGCAAGGCTAGGGATCGAACCCGCAACCTCACGGTTCTTAGTCGGATTCGTTAACCACTGAGCCACGAAGGGAACTCCGTTCCCTTCTCCATTTTGAACCACGGGTTTTAAATCATATAAAACTACCATTTTATAGCCTATTTTCATATAAAAAGTGAATATCATTAGATCAGTAGATTGTGCTTTTATGCTTCACAGGTTGGCAAAAATCAGAATAAACGAAATTCCTCAAAGATATTTGAAAGTCAGGATTATACAGTAATTCCACTGACTGATGTGGCTTTTGCCCCATATGATTCCATCTGAGATAAAAATCTTAAATTTACCATGTGTTAAATGACTCCTGCCACAGGCATGCTTTCCACACACAGTAGGGACACAGCTTTTATTTTCATTCACAATCCAAAATCAAATCTCCCCAAAAAAAACACCTTCAGATCAGTTACTCTATTTCTGATGCTATTATGTGAGAAACAGACATAGTGAAGATCTAAGGAAAACGAAAGGGGAAGTCGTCTTCAAGGGCAAGAAATGCCATTTTGAAATTCAAAACACACTCTTAAAAGAATGTTTAGGAGTTCCCTTCATGGCTCAGCGGGTTAACGAACCTGACTGGGATCCATGAGGATGAAGGTTTGATCCCTGGCTTCGCTCAGTGGGTTAAGGATCCGGTGTTGTCATGAGCTGTGGTGGAGGTCACAGACGTGGCTCGGATCCTGAGTTGCTGTGGCTGTGGTGAAGGCTGGCAGCTGCAGCTCCAATTCAACCCCTAGCCTGGGAACCTCCATATGCCATGGGTACAGCCCTAAATAAAAAGGAAAAAAAAAGGAATGTACAGGAAAGGTTGATACTGAAAAGGATGGTGGGCAAGAATACCCACATCTGTACTGAGTATGTCTCATGACAATTCTCTATTGTCAGGCTAGACCAAGATTGGTAGCAAGAACCAATGACCCCCCCCAAATAGCAATATTGATGGTAAAAAATACGCATCTCTTACTCAGGCTATATGTTCATTACAGGTCAGGGGAAGGGCGTGGGTGGGGACTTTTCTCATTAGCATTACTCAGAAACCTGGCCTGATAAAGCAGTCATCATCTCAAGCATTACCAGTCAACGTACCTGACAGAAGGAGAGAATGGGAGGGTCTCACATTCGGGACTGAACACCTGTCTTTGATTACCACCGTTGCTCACAATCCATTGGCAGAAATATTCATAGGACTCCACCTCACTTCAAAGACATCCAAAGCGCTCTCCTTCTGTGTGACCAAAAAGAAGATTACCAGAAATATCCAGAAAACAGAACCAGAGAGTGTCACCCCTTCCATGCTTTGCTTTTGTGTACACTTGATTTTTTTCTACATAAGCTCTCCTTTGATTTGTATTAAAGCTTTTGTGTGGCAAGCACTGATTCCCCAAGTGAAAGGAAGTGGTTTTTCTTTGTTAATATTTAAATTTAGCAGCAGAATATAAGACATCTTTGCTAGGACACTTCTTTATTTTCTATTCTAGTCGGAATCTGATCCAATTATCAGTGATATTAGCAGAACCAAAAAAAAAAAGTACCCAAAGCTTTCATAATTATATAAAGCTAATCCCTTGATTTTCACTGCTGCTTGCTATCAATCTGAACAATAATGCGCATTTAAAAAGCAAAGAGGAATTGGGTCTTTGTCCTGAGAGCTGAAACTGCTATATTCCCTGAGCCCCAGGAAAATGTCCCCTTCCTCTGCGTGCCCCTCTCTAGGACTGGCTGTGTGACTTGAGAGGATGAATCCAGGTTTGAGTGTTAAAAGGGTCTGAATTTCATTCCTGGATGCATTACTTACTAGCTATGAAATCTTGAGCAAAAACGGCTTACTTCTTGGTGACTTTTCTTTCTTGCAGCAAAATTGTAATAAATAAAACAGTGCAAACTAGAAGACCTGCACTATATTTTACAGTGTTCCTTCATCTCTTCTTTTTTTTTAACTTCCCTCCAACTCCCAAAGCACTTTGACTATACTTTTTAAATTTTTAAAAATGTTATGATAGTAATTCTTGCACAGGTACACAGGAAATGACAATGGACCAGAAGCAATGTCTGCTGCTTATGATAGCACTTACAGTCCTGTATAAGATACCATACCAAATGGGAATCCATTTCACAAATGAAGCACCAGGGACTTACCACCCCGCCTCTGAGAGTCCTTTCTTATGCTCAAGACCTATGAGGTGAAGATACACATAACTGTTTTCACTATCTGCCCAAAGACAGGAGTTATGGAGAGCCAGTGTGATAAGGGAAAATCACAGTCACTAGTCACATACATACCTGTGCCCAAATTCTTGTTCTGCCTCTAAAATCTAAAGGTTCTTGAGTAACTTGAATCTGATTTCAGGTGTAGAAGGGTAAATTAAATGGTGTATATAAAACGCTTTGCAAAGCCCCTAGGGCATAGTAGGACCTCAGTAATGGTAAAACCTCTCCTTTATTACCGTTATTTTTAATCACAATGTATGTGAAAGGAATAAGTATAAGGCATTAAAGCGAGGCTTTCCTAAATGATAACAGAGCTGCAACTACACAAGGTTTTAGAATTAGTGGCTATTTCTCCTCTTCCTGACCCAAGGTACTTGCATCTGCTGTGTAAGTATTGATGGTTTTTGTATATTTAGCTCAGATGGTTGAGGAGGAAAGATTTATACAATTGTCATAACTGAAATGTATTCGCAGAGATGAAGGAAACTGCTTGAAAGCCACTTGACTTCCATCCACCAAGAAAACCTCAAACAGGAACGGAGGAAAAGCCTGGCTTTGGGGGCATCCACTTTGTCTGTAATGACTGTACACAGTAATGGATCTATTCTTGTGGAAGTCTGTCCTATAGAAGGAAATTCTATATTAACTTATCTCAAATCTTTCTAAAAATCTATATCACCTACCTTTGTCCTTGGGTTTTTTCGTACCTTGGCAAGTTCTCTCCCTTCTAAAGGAGAGACAGCAGGACACAGGGTGCGATAGAAGTGCTAACGATTTTCCAGTTCATGCTTCTGCCTGCGGTTGGCTGTTGCACTGAAATCATCTATGTGGAATCCAAACTATCTACGCCGACTTTAAATGAGGCTGTGCATTTCCAGTTAGCTTTATTTCGGTGTCTGTTAGTTTTGTTGACTGACAGTGAAAAGCATTAAGTATCAAGGTAGGAGAACTCAAGCATTAGGCCAGAACAATTGATGAGTGCGTGACTTTGCCGATGTAGGATTTCAGTGAGGGGAACGGAGAGTCCGAAGCAAATTTCCCAGGAGCAGCCCCTCCATTTGTGTCCAGGTGAGAGGAAGTTGTAAAAAAGGCCCAAGAGCCAGGTAACCTAGTGACAAGCCCAGAGATTCTGGAGTGAGGGGACCCCAGGGTCAATCCCGATTTTGCCCACTGCCACATCTCTGACTTTGGAAAAGTCATTTAATTTTCTGTGAGTAGTTCAGTTATAATCTTGCCAAGGAACACGACTGCGTCTAACTTGTTTATTATACTCACACCTTCCCTATTACATAATGATGCTGATTTGTTTTTTTTTATATCATATGCAAATCAATGACTAAGTGAACCTCATCTTTTCCTCTGTAATATGTATCAATAAATATTCCTTTCTTAGAGGGAATAAAAGAATATTATGCATATAAAGCACCCTTAACAAATGAAAAGAAAGAATGGCATAGCAATGTTCCAGATGAAGAGTATGGTACCTGAGGAAGGATCCCTCAAGCAATTTGCTTTGGTGACAAGGGAGATACTACAAAGTTGTTTGATAACAACAGTGGTTTGAGCAGAGTGTTGCACTATAGACAGTAAGCTTAATGTTCTTCCACCTACTAATTAAACTTCAATTTCATTATTTTTCAAGTGGGGAAGATAATGTTATCTTTCTTATAAGTTTTTTGGGATAAGTTTTTTAAAAAAAAAGAATTCATGTGAAGTTTCTTGAATAGTGACTACACATTCACTCGTTTCCAATATATATGAGTTATTATCATTACATCATCAGCCTTATCCATCAGTACCCTATAGGGACTGCCTCTGCTAAAAAAGGCTCCTGCTCAAACTCACTTGACCTTTCCTTTCTGGGACAGTCTGCACTCATGATCACACAATGTGAGGGTATAAACTAGCCTTGGATCCCTTCCTCTCAACACAGGATAACAGAAGAAGCATCCTAGCCTTAGGAATGTGGCTGCGACTTCTAATAAGACTCTGTTGCAAGTTTATCTCTCCCTCTGTCAAATCCTGCTTCCTTCCTTTCTCTGCTATAGGGTTGGATCTTATGAGCACTCCAGATAAAATCTCCTGCTTGCTAATCTTCACTTCAGTACATTTCCCAGGAAACCCAACCTACGGCATCATTATAGTTCCAATGCGCCCGTCACCTCTACGGAAGCCTCCAGCAGAAACCAAGTTCAGAAAATGTAAGCCTCATCCAGGGCCTGTGGAATAAGCTACTTAGGCTGATTTTCTATTCTTTTGTCTATTTCCTATATCTCTGGACATTAAACATTCTCTTCCCTCTTGCTTCTAAACTATAACACAGCTTTTAAGACACAACTCTTAACTAAAGATGTTATATTTTATTCAAGTTTTCCTGTTCTTATTGCCACAGTTAGTTGCTAGGAAAGCAAAAAACAAAATAATAGAAAAAAATGTTTATGAATGAAATAGCCGTGCATAAAGTGAGCCACTGCTTGTATATATCTCCCTTTTATTCATCCCGATCTATTGGTTCAATGTCTTTTTGGTTAGACTCTCAAAGACTGTAGTATTATTAAATGTACCTGTTCTTTTGATATGCTATTCTCAACCCTAGGAATACAATATAAAGCAATTGCAAAGGAACTGCAAATTTTGTGAGCAATTTCATTAAACCGATGAATGTGATGAGTGATCTTAGAGAAGATCCCATTTCTCCTACAAAACCACTGACATATGAGAAGATGGCAGAGTTCAATCAGTCAATTAACAACGGAAAAAAGAACTACAAAGATAACCTTAAAGTACTTCGAGAGAATAATTGTCTTATCAAAAGATTAAGAAAGGCTCTCAGTACAATAAGTATTAACTATTTTTAAAACAGTACTCTCTTTCAGCTCATGGTACGAAAGGCAGTTGGGAAATAAGGATTATTTTACCCTGATCTAATATATTTGTGGTAAAAGTCATGGAACCACCTCCAAAACAATGAAATTCACTTGATCCTTTTTTTGTTCATCCTAAGAATTACATCAAGATTGAATTTGTAACTTGCATTTTTAAATGTAAGTTGAACTTTCATAAACTGTAGCTTCATTTATCATATGTTATCCCGAACTTGCTTTTTTTCTCCTCCAAAATCTGTGTTCCCATTTTTTATGGATTAACTTTAAAGAGAGGCCCTCTTCTTCTCCAGCTGAGCCTTGACCTCCTTTGACCCCTGACCTCCTTTGACCCTTGACCTCCTTTGCACATCTAGTTCTATTGCACCTCCGACTCTTACAGTCATCCCTTGGTATCTCAGGGGATTGGTCCCTCCCATATCCAAAGCCGCAGATGCTCAAATCCCTCCCATAAAATGGCATATATTTGCATATAACCTAAGCACATCCTGCACTTTAAATCATCTTTGGATTTTTTTTTTTTGAGCATTTTCCATCTACTGTTGGTTGAATCAGTAGATGCAGAGCCTGTGGATACAGAGGGTCAACTGTATCTTACATCCTTTGTGTACACTTTGCACAAATACCTTCCCCTCCCAGTCCACAGCATCCTAACAATCCCAGACCTTTAGTGCTGATCTCTCTGCATCTGAAACTGAGCATCAAGATCTAGCTCTCTCCTCTCTTTAGTAAGTAAAAGACATCATTATTTTCTTGAATATAAATAAAAAGTAATTACAGATGAATAGCATTGAAATATGCATATAGATACATATGTATGTATATATGCATATAGGTATGTATATATACATATTGATATATTAAACATTGAAAAATTATTACTATCTTTAGCCATTTAAATCTGTGATAAAGATGTATTTGTATGGATATGTTAAAATGGTAAGGATATGAATTTAATGCGCATAATCAAAGCAGTTTTAATTCCCTAAAATCTTGGGCCTGATATAACAAGACTAAATGACTAGAGTTAACTGTGGGAACTTAGGGAGTTATCAGAGCCGGCTAAAAAAAAGTGTTCTGCCAGCAAGATCTTGCTTCTATGAAAAACAGCCAGAGCATCCATTAAAATAAAATCATGTTTGAAGCAAAATCCTATTTGCATGACAAAAAGCAGATCATCAGTCAGAACAAACACCAGTGTTTTGGGCTTGGAAAAAATTCTGCAGGAAGAAAAACAGCAAAGGAAAACTGATATCAAATTAAGGATGAAAAAAGGGGAGGCCAGAGGCACTAGGCTAGTGTATAGAGTTAAGTCAGTCCTGTCTATAAGTTTCAGTCAAAAAAACATTCAAAAGATGTTTTTGTTTTCATGTTTGTAAAATGAGCACAAAATCCAACCAAAAAGAAAGGGAAGGGAAGGAGAATGCGAGAAAGGAAGAGAGGGGTCGGAAGGGGAGAGAAATGGAGGATTGAGAAAGAGAGACTGAGAGAGAGAAAGAAAGAGGAGGGAATTTTTTTTTTTTTTCATGGAAAGAGAATGCGGACTTGGGGTCTGAAGGGAGATAATCATCCAGCCCAGGAGCCAGCAGCTAAAGGGTTTGGCAGGCTGCAGGAAGCAGGTGTGCTTGGCTGTAAAACAAGCATTGCCCGCCAGGCCCTGGCATCTTCCCAGACTCATGTGTACCACACAGGCATATGGGGCTGGTGATAAAGAGGGAAAGATGAGAGATGCAAGACTAGAATCAGAGTAATAACAGAACCCAGCTGTCTCACACATCCTCAGGCCCCCTCAGCATCTCTCCTACTCAGAATTTTGGAAAGGAATCTCCTGGGCATTCCATCCATTCCTCACCCCTCCCCTCCCCACCCCCCGTTTTAGGGAGTGAGTTTGTTTTCATGGTGAGAATGTGAGTTCTGGTTTCAGATGTGGCCTCATTTGAAAACGAAGAAAAGAGAATTCTGTAAAAATTAAAAGACAATAGATGTGAGTAGACTGGGTACACAGTATGTACTGAATGAACGGCAAGCTACCCTCCCTCCCTCGGGCACTGGCAGGGCCATCTTCTCTCTCAGTCTAGGTAGCACTATGGCTGCCAAATTTAACCACCCAATCTTATGAAGAATATCTGCATTCCCTTATTCTTTAATCATGCAGTAACATTTATTATTGGGAGGCAGTGTGAAAACATAAAGTGAGGAACTATACAGGAGGTGTCCTGGACTGGGAGCCAGAAATCACCCTGTCTTCTTCTCTGGGTACCAGCATGAACTTGGGGAGATTTAATTTCTACACTTCAGTACCTTCAACTGTATCAGGGTTCTCCAGATAAACATAAAGAGTAGGAGATAAAGATAAAGAGATGATGATGATGATGATAGATGATATATAGATAGATGATAGATAATAGAGTAGAATTTCTATATCTATCTATCTATCTTCCTATCTATCCATCTATCCAACTGAAGTAAGAAATTGGCTCATGCAATTATGGATGCTGAGAAGTCCCAAGATCTCCAGTCAAAAGGCTGGATACTGGTGTATCCATAAGAGGTGATGTTTCAGTTCTAGTCTGAAGACCTGAGAACCAGGAGAGCTACTGGTATAATTTCCAAAAGCCAGTAGGTTCCAGAACCAGGAAGAATCCATGCTTCATTTCAAATCCAAAGGGAGAGAAAAACTGATGTCCCAACTCAAGGCAGTCAGGAAGGCATGCCTTCTTACTCTGGAAATCAGACTTTCGGTTCTATTCAGACCTTCAACTGAGTGAATAGGGCCCACCCACATCAGGGAAGACAGTCTCCTTTACTCAGATTATTTATTCAAATGTTAATCTCATCCAGAAACACTCTCACAGACACACCCAGAGTAACATTTGACAAAACGTCCCGGCATCACGTGGCCCAGTCAAGTTGGCACAAAACATCAACCATCACATCAATGACACAAATATGGAAGGAAAAAGGGAGATGGAGGATGAGTAGAGCCCAGAAATGTGGACTTTAAGACCCAAGAAATCCATGATATGTTAGCATCCTCCAGTAAGCAAGATGAAAGATTTAGATTCTATAGGACACTTAGAAGGGGCCACAGGAATATGACAACTTATTGAATTATGAAAAAAAACTGGACATGAATTTTCTTAGGAGAATTAAATTCTTAATGATGAATATAAATATCATTATTATTTAGAGTGTATCCACCATAAGCTATGCATTTTACGTGCATCAATTCTTTACTTCTCATTGTAACACTCAGACCTGGGCACCCGGGTCCCTAATGAGGAAGAGGGAGAGGCTCAGAGGGGTTAAGTAACATGCCTGAGTAACATGCCCGAGTGACAATGCTGGGATTTGCCTGCCACCAAAGCTTCTGTGCCTTTTAAATTATAGTTTTACTCCCTGCAGCATGTACTGTGTCCTGAAACCTAGGACATTGCCTGGCCAATGGCAGACACTCAAGAAATATTTTGAATGAATAGTGAGTGACAACCAGACAATCTTTTTCTCTTCTGCCTTTTTTTTTTTTGCCATCTCTTTCACTGGAAAGTCATTGAAACTACTCACCTGCCTATGTTAGCCCTGTTCCTGCATCAGTCGATCCTAAATAGAGAAGGAATTCCCTAGTGGCCTAGCAGTTAAATATCTGGCATTGTCACAGCTGTGGCTAGGGTTTGATCCCTAGCCCAGAAACTTCCACATGCCGCAAGCACAGCCAAAACAAAAAAAGAAAACACCTTAATATCAGTCCCATCAGCTGATGAGGTCTGGACAAATCATCTCCAAAATGTTGCTTTTCCTATGATAAAAATGAATTCTGGAAATCCTTAAAACCCTCCCATGTTAGTGTTTCAAATCCATCTCCCTCATGCTTACTCTCTGGTTTTCCTTTCCAAAGAAGCATACCCCAGATTTTTAGGTACTCTGATACCTAAAAATCACAGTAACAATTCAACATCCATTGAATCTAAGTCTGCGTGCTGATCCTCCACTTGGGGCTTATGAATTGGAGCAAACTTTTAAACTTAGAGTCTTTCCCAATCTGTACATTTTGTATGGCTGTCCCTGGCACTCAAGGCTTTGCGGGGACGCAGTGTGCTAATCCATGCAGAGTAATTAGCACGGGGCAGGAGGATGAAGGATGACCTATTAGCCACTGTCATTGTCTAGCAGTCTCAACCTCCAGTTTCATCCTACGGGAGATGTTTTGTTCCTTCAGAGAGAAATTTCCAGTGCTAACATTTTTCAAAACGCTACCTGAATTGCATTCACTTTTTGGGCCCTGCGTTAGAATGACTGTCCTTGTCAGGGTCTGTTTTGCTAGCTGAGCTGGTTCTCCCTACCTCAGATCCCTCTTCTTGGCTTCTTAACATATTGACTCAGCAAAATACTCAGCTCCTGTGAGTCTCCCACCCCCACTGCCTGCACTACCTGCCAGTCTTCTGGAGCCATCTTCTCCATGATTACATAGGTATGTGTTACTATCTCTATTAAAAGATTCCCTTTTATTTGAATTAATAGCTTAGTTGTCCCAGTTCACCACTTCCAAAGTGACTCCAGCAAATAGAAACCAGAATATTTGGAAACTGCCTCCAGCCTCTCTGTGCAAGTCTGTTAGAAACCCCTGGCAGCTCCATGTTTTGCTAATGACCTTCAGTGGCTCAGAGAATGTATAATTCATTCTCCACCTACCTTCACTAAGCCCACTTTCCTACAGTAAATATTAACTGAACTTATCTGCTAAAACAAGCCCAAATCAAGTCTCTTATCAAATGAACTCAAAGGCAGAATAGAAAGCTGAGAATCTGGTCTGGTCCAGAGGAAATTGTTTTTTACTGGGAAGGCAGATCTCAAACTCCCTTTGACCTGCAGTTCTAGTCAATCCAGTTCAATAAACCTTTATTGAACAAACAATATGCAGGTGGCAGCAAGCCTAGAACGGACAGAAAATTGGATTCGGAGTTAGAGGACCTCATGTTAGAAGAACTGGATTTGAATTCTATCTTGACTCTTGACCAACTATGAATGTTGGCAAATCATTCTGAGGCTCATTTGCAGTGGAATAATAACATAATTACAGTCACCAGAAACCCTCAACACCTCTCTCCTACTTCCCTGACACACGTAACTTTCAGTAAGCTTCCCTAGATTTTTCAGGGATAAAGCAGTGAGTGTCTTGTAGAATATTAAGAAAAAAAAAAGTTGACATCTTGGTGCATGGATGGATCATGGAAATAGAAGTTGCTACTGTCTTACTAGTAAAAACTTACTAGTCTTATTGCTCATCATAATACCTCTGACAATCCAATGCTATTTTAGCTCATTCCAGCCCTAATACCCTGAAAGCACATTTGCTTGCTGCTCTCATGGGAGATTACAAGACTAAGTCTAGAAATGTGACTGTTACCTTAAATTCAGAGGCCTTTGTTCCCAAGGGACTGATCTAATGATCTTACGTTTTGTTGGAAATTTTGCAAAGTACAGTCCTGAGAAACTTCCCTCCTTCTGGATTAGGCCACCTAGATCATCAGGATGCTATGCTGACCATAAACAGCTGACCCATCATCCGGCATTGTTAGGAAAGGGAGCACCGTGATTGCACAGATAACACATAGGAAATAATTCCAGTATTTTGTGCTAAACACACAGGTGCAGAAGAGATTTTAACACCTTCTGGGAGAAAAAGGTGATGTCTCACTAAACAGTGGATCCTTTTTGATATACAAGGAAGAGAGGAAAGCACACCACAAAGATGATAAAGGTTTAAGACAAGTACAGATGGACTTTTACGGCCAAACCTAATGTTGTTCCAACACTTGAGCTTCCCCACGACTGCCCTCCCTCCATAAAACCCTCTCCCGCTTCCTTTGCAGAGGTTTGATGATGGGCTGAGAAAATGTTTGTGAAGAGCCAGGTGGACTGTCAAGTCCCAAAATGCGCAGAGACTGTCACAGTGCCGAGCCACTGGGATAGGTGCTATAAGGAGAAAAGGAGGAAACAGATGAAAAATCTAATGACCCCCAACCCTCCACGAGCGCAGGGCCCAGTGAGAGCTGATGATAGGCTTTCCAGCAAGAAAAATCCACTGAGAGCTGGGTGAGAGGAAAGATGATAGACCGAAAATAAAAATGTTTAGGAAAAGGCCTAAGCTAAAACCAGGGCACAAAACCAAATGGGACAATTATAGAGAAGAGGTTACAAGTGCCTTAGAAACCTTCAAGGAAAACACTTCTTGCCCTCTGCAGGGACCTTCCAGGGAACCTTCCACAAAGCATCATTAAACCTGCATGGGCTTAATGAGGTAACTTAACACCATCCAGGTATTTAACAAACAAAAGGTCAGCTCTTATTTCCCAGAGAGCTCTCCAACCCACATACCTTCCTTGAGTTCAAAATGAGGGAATTACATACTCTGACTTTTTGCACCAGCTTTTATTCATATCTGTAATTTACAGATTCACGGACAGAAAAGGCAAGAAGGGGGTAAGTACGTTAATGAGTTTATTTCTCTCTTCG
This sequence comes from Catagonus wagneri, assembly GCA_004024745.2. NCBI lineage: Eukaryota > Metazoa > Chordata > Mammalia > Artiodactyla > Tayassuidae > Catagonus > Catagonus wagneri. The sequence goes on along the minus strand of PVHT021183710.1, from coordinate 2,986,469 downwards.
GCATTACCCACTAATACCTCTTTTCTAAATGAGGATGTGGACTAGAAACACACCTCATTGTTCTAAACACCTTGAGGATATGACCTATAGCAGAAAAACAATAGAAAAAAAAAAAAAGCCTAAAAAGAAAAAGACAAAATTACTGTTGGGTGCTTCTCAGAATACAGGACTTTTTTTTTTCCCCCTCCATCATTCACTGTTTTCTTTTCTATATATTTTGATAACATAAAATATGTTTATATTTTTAAATATCCCAAATAAAGTTTTCAGTGACGAAGCAGACCATAATACTTTGCCATTTGGATCCTAAACTGATAGTGCTGATGTGTGAAGAATTATTCCTGGCACCCCGGTAACGAACAAGAAACAAAAGATGAAGGCGCACAAAGGTTTTTATCCAAGATCATTTTCCTTGAGAGTTTTCATAGTGTCCCAGTCCCATGATGTAACCTTAGTGGAATTAAATGTGAGAACTTCTAGATACAGTGAATGCAGCCACATGCCTGCACTTCCCCACTCCCCTGCCCCGTTTTAGAGAATAGAAACTATTTCCCCTTAAGCCCTTGCAAGGATTGCAGAGGCTACAGGGCTAGAGGTCCTCTCTTCTACTGCTACTCCTTGAGCACAACACAGGTAATCCTAGATGCTACTCCCCCTGTCCAAAGGCGTGAAATCAAAGTCTCCTCCCCAGGGTCCCCTGGTGGCTCAGCAGCTTAAGGACCTGGCTTGTTACTGCCATGGCTCGGGTTACAGCTGTTGCTTGAGTTTGATCCCTGTCCTGGGAACTTCCACATGCCACAGGTGCTGCCAAAAAAAAAAAGAAAGAAAGAAAAAGAAGTCTCCTCCAAGTTACCAAACAGCAGAAGCTATCAATTAGAACACTACCCCCACGATTCACTTATTTCAATCACTTTTTCCCTATTAATTTATTTTGTAGTTGGTTTTTCTTTCTTTTATTTTATTTATTTTTGGTTTTTTTTTTTTTTTTTTTTTGGTCACACCCGTAGCACGTGGAAGTTCCTGGCCTAGAGATCAAACCCATGCCACAGCAACAGCCTACTCCGATGCAGTGACAACACTGGATCCTTAACCCACTGCACCCCAGGAGAACTCCCTGTTGTTGTTCTAAAAATCATTGGTGGACCACATTTGACCTACAAGTTTCAAGCTGGCTTTCTGCCGCTCGAGTGTAGCATTCTTATACATTCTAAGTGGAGCTATGGATGGAAAGTCACAAAACTGAAAACTATTACCTTGAAACAAGGGGGCCCTTGAAAAGCTCTTCACTTGAAAGTTTTACTTAGACATTTAGTCAAGACATACCTGCTGAGAAACTGGCTTTCCAGAAAGCAGGAATTGTTGAAGACTTGGGCCACACAAGAGCTGCAGCCAGCAGCCAGCGCACACTGGCTCACCAATCTGGAAACCAGCTCACACCGGCCAGCAAGAGCTGATTGGATGCAGCTCCTCTTAATCCCCTGGTCAATGGCTTCTTAATGGTATCTTGAAATTAGCCCTGGCAGGGGGGTTGGTTATTTACACTGCTGAAATCGCTGAATGCTAATCTGAGTGTTCTGTTGCATTTTCTATTGTTTTGTCCCAGAGAGGCAGTTGATAAACTTTTTCTAGCAAATCAGCAACTGCAGGACTGAGAAAAGTCATTATTTTAAAGAGGTATCTGACTCTTCAAAACCTCAAGAGAAAGACCTCGGCTTTCTGTGATTTCTCAAGGACGCGTCAGCAAGAAAGGAAATCCATCTTGTGACTGCTTTTCTTTTCCATGCTTTAAAACAAACAACACTGGAGTTCTGGCCAGCTACTTCCTGTCCATCCTCTGTGTAGTGTATAATCTTCAAAGTCCTTCAATTATTTAAGCCACAGAGTTTTTACACTTTTGTTGTGTTATAACCCAGCTTGTCTAGTTCTGGAACTATTCCGTGAATGCATCAGCTTCTGCCTCCCCCTCAGTCTGTGACTTTCACTCCTTTCCAAACAGAGCTTTCCCAAACTGGTTTTCTCTCCTGCTGCCTGCCTGCTGCCGTTCCCCCCACTCCCCACACCCCTGGCCCAAGGTGCTCTCGTTTCAGTCGCCAGTGGCTGTGCCTCCCTCCGGCCATTGCTCTGGCCCCCTCGCTCCCCCTCTCTCTATGGACTCTGTGCCCATCAGCTGAGTCATGGCTCTAGAACTCCCCTCTAGGCTGCCAGAGCCCTTCCAAAGGCTTGTGGTTCACGGTCTTTATTTCTGATTAGTCTTCTCTCTCTTCTTGCTTGGACAGTTTCCCTACCCCAGTCCCCAATTTCGAGGTGTCTCTAAGGGCACCTGCCTTTGGGTCCACACAGCTTTCAGAACATTTTTTATAGCCATTGACACTTTATATTATTGTTACATATGCAAATGTGGTATTTCCTCTAGTAGACTGTAGATGCCTTGATTGCAAAGAGCAGACCTTGCCGAAATCTGGTTTCTTTACAGATCCTTTTTAATTAGTAAGTTGTATGAAGAAGATAAACTTCCACAGCTGAACTTTCCCAGTACCTTGAGTTTTCCAATATAACTTACGACAGTGATTCTCAAGCAAGGGTGATCTGCCCTTCAGGGAACATTTAACAAATTCCGAAGATTTTTTTTAATTTAATTTTTACAACTGGAGAGGGCATCCTTCTGGCTACTAATGTTTAGAGGCCATAGATACTACTAAATACTCCCCAATGCACAGAACAATAATACTAATGCTAATACTAATACTACTACTAATAATCATCTGGCCCAGAATGTCAATAATGCTGAGGTTGAGAAACTCTGACTTGTAGTGACTGTCTTATTGAAATCTTCCACAGCACTTCACTGGCTAATGGGAATAAGGGTTGAGTCATGGTTAAGTGGTACTTAAAGAAACACTTGATCTTGGGGTATAAAAGCACAGTTGCCTTTTGTCAATTTCTAGTTACACTTGCTTAACCGCAGTGACTGAAAGTCATAAGGTTTGCTGTACCTATCTGTTCATCTCGAACTAGCAGTAGGAACGTCCTCTATTGCCATCCTATGAAGTCTTTGTTCTGAGCCCCGGTTCTCACTAAGGCCACAGCAGACACCCTTACTTTCAATCCTTGGATGTCTCTAATGTACAATAAACAAGTTGTACCATCAAGGGTCTCTGTGTGGGCCTCAGGAATGTGCATCTTAAAAAGCGTGTCAAATATTCAAAAGTGTGTGACACTCAGAAGTTTGGGGAAAGCATAAGTTAGGGATTGGAAGCTAAGAGACCCTAGGCTAAGTGACGATTATGCTCCTGACAACTTGAGTAACTCTGTGTCTCACTCAATTTTCTGGTCTGTAAAATGAGGATATTAATAAAATACACCTAATGGAGTTGTGAAAACTAAAAGAAATAATGCGAGCAAAGTGTTTAGCAGTTAGTAGTCACTTGGCAAATATGAGATGGTGTTAGTAAAACAGCTTTAGATTCTGCATGATTCAGAAAAAGAGACAGCAACCAGGAGGTTCTTTTAATATTAGGTGATTATGGATGGTCATCAAGCTAAATAACCTACTTTCTATATGTACTCCATCAATCTTGGTGTTGAAACTGAAATGAACTGATTTCAGTAGAGGATACCTTTATCCCACCATTTGTAACTGAGCAGCAATTCAAATAGAACAATACAGTATTTGAAAGGAATCATTCACAGGGCTTTAAAGCAGTGAGGAGCATGCGGTACATACAATACGAGATGTATTGCTATGAGCCACATCTTGGTTATCTCCTGTTTCTACATTAGCTTGTATCTCAGGAGTCCAAAGCATCTTGCTAATCTGATGACTCTCCACAACATCCTGGTAATATCATTTCCATTTTTTTGGAAACCTGAACAAACCTAACAGCAGAAAAATTGAGTGAATTCCTCAAGGTCACACAGAAATCAAGCCCAGAATAGAACTTATGTCTGCTGGTTTCCCGTTCAGCCACGACCCTTCCCAGTACACCTTATTTGAAGCAGTCTGGTGAGAGCAGCTAATGGATTTGATATTCTTGAACCATTAATTTTTTTTTTCTGAGTAATACTCTTGGCAAATTTGCTCATTATCCAGAGTGAGAGATACTTGTGAAAATAGAGTCTTTGAACGAAGTTGATTATCAGTCTGTCTAAAGGCAGTGAAGGAATGTTAACCTAAAAGTGTGGATTTGGGGACTGTCATCAAAAAGAAACACTTTATAGCAATGTGAGGCTTCTTGAAAGATGGAAAAAATGAATGAAAAATACTGAATATCCAGGTAAAAGTTTTGCAAAGGCTGGGGAACCTGTATTCAGAGTAAGACTGGGTCTTTAGCGGTGAGTTTGAATTCCTGCCAAGTAATGCAGAGTACCTTGGCACCCTTCCCTGACCTCACAGTCCTGGGCATTGGCTTGTATCTTGTGCTGCAGCCAACTCATTTCCTCCAGCCCAATCGATCGCTTTCTAATAGCAGAGAATCCTGCCCGGGATCACTTGCAAACCACGAAGATACACTTTCACTGTTTATTTTCTAACCTGAGACAGGGAAGAGCAAGGTCAGTTGATTCTTTCAATGATTGCTCTTCAAACAAAAACTTTCACTGCAGTCTTTTGAACTTTTGAAAACCAATGTCCAATAATATAGCCATTTTAGCCAATCTGGTTGCTCATGATTTCTATAAATTTGTTTGCCTATATGCCTGTATCATATATCTGGTTGCTCATGATTTCTATAAATTTGTTTGCCTATATCATATATATGAATGCATCTGACTTATCTCATGAGTATGTACTTTTATATCTGCCAAATACAGTGCCTTATACTTCACAGGCACTTGATTAACATTACAAAAGAAAAATTAAAATATATAAAAATAATAGATGATTCCTTTAAATTTAGGGGCTTACTGTCCATGCCAGGTGGAGCCCTCCTATTACAAGAATAAGCATATATTGATCACTTGATGGTGAAGAGAAGAGTTCCGCTGGAGGGACAGGTGCATGTCCAGGAGCTCTAGAAGACAAAATTGAATGGATTTGTAAATTAGGCAAAGAGTATAGTCTCGATGTTATAGGATAGTGTGAGCAAAAGAATGGAAAGAGGTCCAGCCACAAGATGAAAGTTCTATGTGAAATTACTGTAGGCAATAAATCCACTGCCCACATTCTCCTTGGCAGCCAACATTCTCATTAGCAGTTTCATCACCATCACCATTACCACCATCATCACTATCATCATCATCATCATCATCATCACCTTATGTTTAAATATCAAAGAGAAGAGAACCCATCAAGGTCAAGAAACTGGACCGTAAATATTACTGTTCGTTATTACTATCAGACTCTCCGTGCTCCTTGATGATTACCTGAGATCATTTTTATACCAACTGAGATCATATTTCTGACTTTCTCAGGATTCGAAAAAATCATAGAGTATGTGGTAGAGAATTTGCTGTTAGTGGTCCACATCCAGATTTTCACTTAGTCATCCTATATCTCATTTGAACAAATTAAATGGGATTTAATCTGAGGCTAGAATGAATTTTGCTGACTATCAAAGGAAGAGGAAAAGTATGTGACAAAGCCCGTTTATCTGTTTTAAAACCTACGTTATCTTTACTGTCATTCTGTTTGAAATGGAAGATGCTTTTTCCAGAAGCTGGTCCCTTTCGTAAAGGGGCCAGAATAATCTAATATTTTTTTCTCAAACTCCAAGTTTTGTTTCAGATGTTAGTTGCTAGTTGCAAAAATAACCACTCTAGGCCAATTTTCATTAAAACCATCCCTTAGACTAGGTATCAGGTGGATAGGCTTTGTTCTCTAAACTTTAAAAGGCAGATGCTTGGACTATTCCTTTTCTGGCAATTAAAGCTCATTCATGTTTAGGCTCCTTTTCCTTTTCTCTCTGCTTCTTGGAAAAATAGTGCAGGATAGAAATAATATAAAAATCCATGAAGAAGAGAAGATTGTATGTATGGATGAATTTTGAAGTCAGAATGAACCCGTAGACTCACAATGGCTGTGATATAAGGAAATTGCATTAGAACTCGGAAAATGGCTTTTTTCTTCTACCTTTTTAAAAACAGGGGTACAATTAATATACAGTAAAACACAGATTTTGTATACATGTTGATGACCTATAATAAATATATACATTTGTACAAACACTACCCCATTAATGAGACTCCATTTTCATCTACTCAGAAGGTTCCCTCTTATAAGGAATTATATCCAGTCTCTTGGGACAGCCCATGATGGAAGATAATAGGAAGAAAAAGAAAAGGTATATCTATTTATGCCTGAGTCACTTTGCTGTACAGCAGAAATTGGCACAACACTGTAAATAAAATATAAAAAATTAAAAAAAGAAAGCTCCCTCTTGGTACCACATTCCTGTCAGTTCTCACCCCTTAGAGATAATTACTGCTCTGACACTGGTCACTATAACCTAGTTTCTCCTAGTCTAGAACTTCATGTAAATGAAGTAATATAATACAGTCTTACTTTTCTGCCTTTTTTTTTTTACCAAATACAAGGTTTTGAGGTTCATCATGTTATTGTATTTATCAGTAGTCTGTTACATCTTGTGGCTGAGGAGTATTCCACTGAATGAAGATGCTGCATTTTTTTGTCTCCATTAGCCTATTGAAATAGTTAATGTGTTTTCCACTAGTATGAATAAAGTTTTTATAAACGTGCTTTGACATATTTGTTTGTGAACATATATTTTCATTTTAACCCTAGGATTGCTAGTCGCAGATTTGACTTACTGATTTTCTTTAGAAGAGGCTGCAGTGGGAGAGCAGATTTTTCTGAGCGGGAGGGCTTTTCTCCACCTATGTTCCTTTGTCATCTCAGCCCAGGATCTGGAATCAGCACCCTCCCCCAACCACTCATTCCCAACCTCCAAGACCTGTAGAATATATACCTCATATTCCATATCTCCTGGGATATCACACCCAGAGGTTGTAACATTCAATGCCTCTTCTCCATTCCCTCTCTCAATCAAATAATCAGGACCTGCTTTTAACACTTCAACACTTTGTAGCTAGTAAAGAAGTACACAGTAGCTCCTTTTTATTATTTATTTATTTATTTTTGTCTTTTTAGCACTGTACCTGTGACATATGGAGGTTCCCAGGCTAGGGGTCCAATCAGAGCTGTGGCTGTTGGCCTACACCACAGCCACAGCAAAGCAGGATCCAAGCGGCCTCTGTGACCTACACCAGAGCTCACAGCAACGCTGTACCCTTAACCCACTGAGCGAGACCAGGGATCAAACCTGGGTCCTCATGGATACTAGTAGTGTTCGTTAACTGCTGAGCCACAATAGGCACTCTAGCTCCTTTTTAGATTGGCGGTCTTTTTTGGATTGAAAAGCAGCCTAGCATCTTCAGAGTACAGACATACCTTGATTGATCATGCTTTGCTTTATTGTGCTTCACGGATGTTGTATATTTGACAAACAGAAAGTTTGTAGCAATCCTGCGTAGAGCGTCCAGCGTTTGTTCACTTCATGTTTCTGTGCCATATTTTGATAAGGCTCATACGATTTCAAACTTTTTCATTATGATTATATTTGCTCTGGTGAACAGTGATCCCTTATTTTTGATGTTATTATTGTAATTATTTTGGGTGTCATGAACCAGTCCCATGCAAGACAGAGAACTTAATCTATGAATGTGGCTCTCCAAACAATGTGTGTGTTCTGGCTCCATCAAACGGCCATTCCCTCATCCGTCTCCCTCTCCTTGGACCACCCTATTCCCTGGGAAACAACAATACTGAAATGAGAGTAATTAATTGTCCTGCAATGGCCTTTATCATTTTATTTTTTATTTTTATTTTTTTGTCTTCTTTTCAGGGCCACACTCTCAGCATATAGCGGTTCACAGGCTAGGGGTCAAATCACAGCTGTAGCTGCTGGCCTATGCCACAGCCACAGCAACACAGGATCTGAGCTGCATCTGCAGCCTACACCACAGCTCATGGTAATGCCAGATCCTTAACCCACTGAGCAAGGCCAGGGATCAGACCTGCATCCTCACAGATACTAGTCAGATTCATTTCCACTGTGCCATGACAGGAACTCCACATCTCTGACTTTAAATCAAAAGGTAGAAATAATCAAGCTTAGTAAGGAAGGCATGTGGAAAGCTGAGCCAAAGCTAGAACTCTTGCACCAAACAGCCAAGTTGTGAATGCATGAGAAACATTCTTGTGAAAAAAAAAAAAAAAGTCTATAAACAAATAATAAGAATGAAACAGGCTTATTGCTGATATGGAGAGAATTTTAGTGGTCTGGATAGATGATCAAACCCACCACAGCATTTTCTTAAGCTAAAGCTTAATCTAGAGAAAAGTACTAATTCTCTTCAATTCTGTGAAGGCTGAGAGATGTGAGGAGGCTGTAAAAGAAAAGTTTGAAACTAGCAGAGGTTGGGTCATGAGGCTTAAGGCAAGAAGCCGCCTCCATAACACAAACATGCGAGGTGAAGCAGAAAGTGCCGATGGAGAAGCTACAACAGGTTATCCAGATGCTCTCACTAAGGTAATTAATGATGGTGGCTGCATAAAACGACAGATCTTCAAAGCAGACAAACAGCCTTATACTGAAAGAAGATGCCATCTAGGAAAGTCATAGTGACAGAGAAGTCAGGACCTGGCTTCAAAACTTCAAAGGATAGGCTGGGCGCTAATGCAGCTGATGATTTTAAATTGAAACCAGTGATCAGTTACCCTTCCAAAAATCCTAGGGCCCTTAAGAATTATGCTAAATTTTCGCTACCTGTGGTTTTTTATTCTTTCTTTTCTTTTTCTTTTTTATTTATTTCCTTTTTTTTTTGTCTTTTTAGGGCCACACCTGCAGCATATGGAGGTTCCCAGGTCAAATCGGAGCCATAACTGCCAGCCTATACCACAACCACAGCAATGCGGGATCCGAGCTGTGTCTATGACAGCTCATGGCAATGCCAGATCCGCAACCCACTGAACAAGGCCAGGGATCAAATCCGCATCCTCATGGATACTACTCAGATTTGTTTCCGCTGCACCACAATGGGAACTCCCAGGTTACTGAAATTTTAAGCCCACTATTAAGCCCTACTGCTGAGAAAAAAAAAAAAAAAACTCTTCAAAATATGACTGCTCATGGATAAAGCACCTGGTCACTCAAGAGCTCTGGTAGAGATATACATGCCTGCCAACACAGCAACCATTCTGCAGCCCATGGATCGAGTCTTACGATTTAAAATCTACACTTTGTAAGACCATAGTTCCCATAAAGAGAGTGATTTCTCTGATAGATCTGGGCAAGGTAAATTAAAAACCTCTGGAAAGGACTCACTATTCTCTTTGCCACAAAGAACATTCATGATTCATGGGAAGAGCTCAAAAATCAACATTAGCCAGATTTTGGAAAGAGCTGATCGCAGCCATCATGGATGACCTGGAGGGTTTCAAGAAATCCGTGGAGTTCCTGTCCCGGCTCAGTGGAGATGAATCTGACTAGCATGAGGTCAGAGGTTCAGTCCCTTGCTCAGTGGGTTAAGGATCCGGCCTTGCTCTGAGCTGTGGTGTAGGTCGCAGACGCTCCACAGATCTCGCATTGCTGTGGCTGTGGTGTAGGCCGGAAGCTACAAGTCCAATTCAGCCCCTAGCCTGGGAACCTCTATATGCCATGGGTGTAGCCCTAAAAAAGACACACACACAAAAAAAGGTATCAGCGGAGGAAGTAATTACAAATGTGGTAGAAATAACAAGAGACCCAGAGTGAGAAGTGGAGCCTGACAATGGGATTGAATTGATGCAATCTCATGATAAAACTTGAATGAATGAGGAGTGGTTTCTCATAGCATTTTTTTTTTTTTTGTCTTTTTCCCTTATCTAGGGCCGCACCCGCAGCATATGGAGGTTTCCAGGCTAGGGGTCTAACAGGAGCTGTAGCCGCCGGCCTTCGCCACAGCCACAGCAACGCGGGATCCGAGCCGCGTCTGTGACCTACACCACAGCTCACGGCAACGCCGGATCCTTAACCCACTG
>PVHT021183710.1:2902338-2975433 GCA_004024745.2 Catagonus wagneri | reverse complement strand
AGGCTAGGGGTCTAACAGGAGCTGTAGCCGCCGGCCTTCGCCACAGCCACAGCAACGCGGGATCCGAGCCGCGTCTGTGACCTACACCACAGCTCACGGCAACGCCGGATCCTTAACCCACTGAGCAAGGCCACGGATCGAACCCGCAACCTCATGGTTCCTAGTCGGATTCGTTAACCACTGGGAACTCCTCTCATAGTTGATCAAAGAAAGTGCTTTTTTGAGATGGAATCTGCTTCTGGTGGAGATGCTGTGAAGATGGCTGCAATGACAACAACAGATTTAGAGTATGACATAAACTTAGTAGATAAAACAGCAGCAGGATTTGAGAGGACTGACTACAGTTTTGAAAGAAGTTCTGCTGTGGGTTAAAGGCTATCAAAGAACACTGAGAAATCATTTGTGAAAGGGAGAGCCAGTCTTGTGACAAACTTCATTGTTTTTTATTTTAAGAAAACACTACCCCAACCCTCAGGAACCACCACCCTGATCAGTCAGCAGCCATCAACCTGAGGAAAGACCTTCCACGAGCAAAAAACTGCTATAGGCTCAGGTAATGGTTAACATTTTTTAGTGATAAAGTGTTTTTATTAAGATATGCATGTTGTTTTTTTTAACATGATGCTACTGTATACTGAATACAGTGTAGTGGAAGAATGACCTTTGCATGGAGTGGAAATCCAGAAAACGTGTATGATTCCCTTTATTTTTATATTTCCTTTATTTTGGTGATCTGGAACCAGTCCCACAATATCTCTGAGGTAATTGCTTCAGAGACTCACCTGGCCGTCCCAGAAGTCCCTCTGGGTAATGGTTTTGAATCCCAGGAGTTACCATTTTGCTTTTATTTTGCACTCATAAAGACAAGGAGCCCAGGTTTTAACATTTCATATTCCAGGAGGGTTCTGACTGCCTCCCTACTTTTTCTGAGCTGTGAAAGGGATATGTTAATAAGACCGTATTTAAAATTCACCCCAGTGGTGCTTCAAGTTCCTTGCTGAGAAAGATGTACTAAGATGTTTGCTCTAATCCACACTAAGACCTTTCTAAAGATTTAAGGACTTTGTTACAGCGGGGGATGCTTTGCTTGGGAAAGACGATCTGGATGCGGGATCTCCAGGGAATTTTTTTGGCCTGGGGGGGAGTAAAGTTGTCAGAGCTTTGACGCTGCCGCGCACAGTTACGCCCCGAAGCTCTCATACATTTCTCATGCTTCCGGGGGTGCCATATCACTAGCTGATTTAATCCCATCAGCTGATTCTTTTTCTTTTCCTCTCTGAGATGAGCTGGTGTGCAGAGGACACCACTGAAACACTCTTGATTGCTTCATCTCCTGGTTTTTCCTTTGAGTCCTAATATTATACGATTTCCCAGCCACTCTATGGACTTTGTTAGCCAGGTAGGCAAGGCATGCTCTACCTGCTTTATAGAGGATAACAATGAGCTTGTTTAAGTGGCTTGTGGTGCTGCATTATAAGTTATGACACTACAAGCATTACCAGCTTCACACCAGTCTGGGTAGAGGCACTGACTTATCTCTGTACTGAAAGCAATCGCCAGAGCAATTTTAATCTCTGAAGTGAGAGGCAGGTGGATGCTTATTGTAGAGAAAAGGCTTGATAAGGTAGCCCCTCTAAGTCCCCCAACATGGGCAGCTGGCACTGAGGCTGGCGTTAGCACATTTACAAATGAGAGAAGGAAGCTCTTGGAAGGAAAATAACCTAGCTACCGACCCACCCCTCTTTTTTTTTTTTTTTTTATGGCCTCACCCATGGCAAATGCAAGTTCCTGGGCCAGGGATCGAATCTGAGGCATGGCAGCAATACAAGATCCTCTAAATTACTGCACCAGACTGGGGATCAAGCCCAAGCCTCCACAGTGACCTGAGCTGCTGCAGTCAGGTTCTTAACCTACTATGCTACAGTGGGAACTCCATGGCCTTCTTCTCTTTTAAAGGCTACTATTTGAGAGTGTCTTGGATGGATGAGGATGGTCAAAGTGAAAGTTGCTAGTGATGAAAAGCACCAAAGACCACCAAAGGGGAAATCACCTTGGAGAGAAGTGGTTTGACAAGTAATCTGGAAGCACCCCAGGTTCAACTAGCAATACCCAACAGAAATATGCTGCAAATCACAAAGGCAACTTTAATTTTCTAGCTGCTACATTAAAAAAAGTAGAAACAAGTACGTAATTTTAGTACATTTTATTTGATATACTCAAAATATTATCAAGAAATAATTAATATAAAAAGCGTTGAAATATTTTATATACTTTTTTATTTGTTAAACCTTTGAAATCAAGGGTCTATTTTCCTTTTTATTGAAGTATAGCTGATGTACAATACTGTACTAGTTTCAGGTATACAACAAATTGATTCAGTTATACATATGGATATATATTTTTTATATTATCTTCCATTGTAGGTTTTATTACAAGATACTGAATTTAGTTCCCATGCTACACAATACATCATCGTTGCTGATCTATTTTATATGTAGTTATAATAGTCTATATCTGTTAATCCCATACTCCTAATTTATCCCACCCCTTTCCTTCCCCTCTGGCAACCATAAATTTGTTTTCCCTATCTATGAATCTGTTTCATTTCTCTCTCTCTCTCTCTCTCTTTTTTTTTTTTTTTTTTTTTTTTTTGCTTTTTGGGGCCACACCTGCAGCATATGGAGATTCTCAGGCTAGGGGTCTAATTGGAGCTACGGCCGCTGCCCTACACCACAGCAATGCCAGATCCTTAGCCCACTGAGCAAAGCCAGGATCAAACCCACCACCTCATGGTTCCTAGTCAGATTTGTTTCTGCTGCACCATAAGGGGAACTCTCCATTTTTTATATGGATTCATTTGTATTATTTTTTAGATTATATATATACATGATATTATATAATATTTTTCTTCACTGCATATGATAATCTCCAGATCCATCCACGTTGCTGCAAATGGCATTATTTTGTTCCTTTTTATAGCTGAGCAATATTTCAATATTTCATTGTGTGTGTGTGTGTACATGTATACCACATCTTCTTAAACCTATCTTCTGTTTGTGGGGACTTGGGTAGCTTCCATGTCTTATCCATTATAAATAGTGCTACTCTAAACACTGGGGTACATATCTTTTCGAAGTAGAATTTTTATATTTTCCAGATATACACCCAGGAATGGGACTGCTGGAGCACATGCTAACTCTCTTTTTAGCTTTTTTTAAAGGAACGTCCATATTTTCCATCGTGGCTGTACTAGTTCACATTCCCACCGACTGAGTAGGAGGATGCTCTTCTCCACAAGGGGCACCTGTACCTAAGTGCACCTGTACATGGATTTGCACATAGCAAGTGCTCCAGTCCTTGAATGGCCAGTTCACGGGAGAAAGACAAGAAAGTCCTGTCATGGCTCAGAGGAAACGAATTTGACTAGCATCCATGAAGACACAGGTTCGATCCCTGGCCTATCTCAGTGGGTAAAGGATCTGGCATTGCCATGAGCTGTGGTGTAGGTCACAGATGAGGCTTGGATCCCACGTTGCTGTGGCTGCATGGTAGGCTGGCAGTTACAGCTCCCATTTGACCCCTAGCCTGGGAACCTCCATATACCGTGGATGCAGGCCCTAAAAAGACAAAAGGAAAGAAAGAGAAAGAAAGAAAGAAAGAAAGAAAGAAAGAAAGAAAGAAAGAAAGAAAGAAAGAAAGAAAGAAAGAAAGAAAGGGAGGGAGGGAGGGAGGGAGGGAGGGAGGGAGGGAGGAAGGAAGGGAGGAAGGAATCCCCTTTTAGCAGCTATGCTCACGAAGCTGTTGTCCTTTAGAACCGAGGTGGGCCTATGCATGTAAGCCAGAGAGCTGTACCCTGAAATGCTGCTGGCTCTACCTCAAGGACAAAAGGATAGTGAGGATGACACCCAACAGCGGGAAAGAACCACAGCACCATGTGGTGGGCCACAAGTGGACTGAAAACTTTGCTTTGTTCTCTCTCTGTTGCGTGGAAATAGAGTTTATCCCATAATTCTCAGCTAGTTGGTAAAGAGAGAAGAGGAACTCGGGAGAGAATTTGACCTTATGGCAAATTAAACCAAAGAGACTTATGCCAAGAATCTAAAGAATAAGAACTAGAAGGCTTATTCTGCACACATCTCAAGTTAAGTCTCTGCAGGTGTTACGATCTTTTTTTTTTTCTTTTAGGTGTTCCTATCTTTACCTACCTCACCAGGTTAAAGGGAAGAAAAAAAAAATACAAGCTAAATGATAAGAATAAAAAATGTTACCTTGGCATAATGTTTTCAATTCTATCAAGAGCCTTCTTATGCAAATCTCATTTAAATTGAACATTTTACCAATTTGGAAAGGATAAGACACTTGGTTCAGTCAAGTCACTAACAAGTCATTCAGCTGGAAATTGAACCGAAGGTGTCTGACTTCAAACTCAACTCATTTTCCATTGTCCTGCCCCTGCATCACAGCTGCCTCCCGTTGCAGGATCACACTGTGCTGACAATAAAATACTCTAGATAAATGTAGGATATTTCCATCATGTTGTTATCAAGAGGGGCCCAGTAAGCCCAGACTAAGAAAATGTCATCATTATTTGAAACTGCCTTTAGCCTATCTTTACATATATTAAACACAACTATTGACCCATCAGAAAACCCGGAGTGGTTCTAAATAAAGATTTTCATTTTCCAAGTTGCACCATGATAGTTTGTCTTCCACAATAAAACGACTTCTATGGAAGCAGGGGAGAATTGATTTCTTAAATCTGACCCAGACTTCAGATTGGTGTGCTTTACTGTATGAGTCTAACTGCACGTTTTCTTAGCAGGAACTCCGGTTACAAAAGCAAGTAGATTTTACACAATTTATTCATCAAAGCAGTGAAGGAAAATAGGCCAGACCACGCAGCTGGCTTAGAAAACAATGTAAATGCATCTTTGTTCAGTAAAAAATTAAAAGGGGAAAATAATTTCCTTTCAAGCGGACAGAAAGTAGGAAAGGACAAACATTTGCTCTTGCTAAATTCGGTCTGAATTATTTATTACCTACTGCAAATTGGGGTATGCTAATAATATTGCAAGGAGCAGAAACGTTCTGATACCTTCTCAAGAAATAGTTTGTAAAGATTAGTAAATTATCACATATCAGACATTGGAAGAGGTAGGTCATGGACTGTTGTGCCCATCGTTATACTCTCCTAGATTCTGAATTTTAGGGGAAAAATAATCGTAACACTTCTCAATATGCTGTTGCGAAAGACGAGTAGATCTGAAGACCAACGATCTGGCATTGCTTTTTATAAATACCTAGAACTTTCCGAGTGCCACCTACCCCCTTGTTAAGCAGGCTACTATCTACTTCATAGGAATGCAGTGAGTATTAAGTGAGCTAAAAGAAGTGAATTCATCAGGTGCAATACTGTTTCACAGTAGAAACACCCATAGATAATAGATCCCTAGTGCAAACATACATTTATAAATATCATTTTCTATATAGACGGACAATTCACAGGAGATATATATATATATATATATATATAGCCTTCAAACATATAAAAATGTCCGAATCAACTCATAATTAAAGAAATGCAATTTATAATGACACTGAGGTATCATTTCTTACATCTCAGATGAACAAAGGCTTAACAGTAGGTAAACGGTAAACAACTGGACATCCCCATGCAAAAAAATGAATCTGGACACAAACATTTTGTCCTTCACAAAAATTAACTCAAAAAGGATCATAAAACATAAATATAAAATGCCAAAACTATGAAGCTCCTTGAAAATAACATAGGAAAAAAATCTATGTGACTTTGGATAGGCTGAAGACTTTTTAGATACAACATCAAAAGCATGATCCATGAAAGAAATGATTGATAAGTTGAACTTATCATTTAAATAATTTAAACTAAAAATGTCTGCTCTGTGAAAGACACTGTAAAGAGAATGAGAAGACAAGCCACCAGTTGTAAGGAAATATTTGCAAAAGACACATTAAAAAAAAAGGGGGAGTGTTACTCCTTTATACAAGGATACATACAAAGAATTCTTGAGTACAAAAACAAAAAACCCAATTTAAAAATGGGCAAAAGACCTGGACAGACTCTTCACCAAAGAAGGTATGGAGATGGCAAGTAAGCACACGAAGGTTAATATATTATTAGGGAACTGCAAATCACAACAATGAAATACCACTCTACACCTATTAAAATGGCCCAAATCCAAAACAATTGACAGTATCAAAAGCTTGTAAAGGAGGACATCGAGCAATAGGAACTCCAGTTTGTTGTTAGTGGGGATGCAAAATAGTACAACCACTTTGAAAGGCAGTTTTGCAGTTTTTTACAAAACTAAGCACACTCTTACCATATGATCCACAATCATACCTCTTGGTATTAGGCCAAATGAATTTAAAACTTATGTCCACACAGCAACCTAGACACAGATGTTTACAGCTGCTTCATTCATAATTGCCAGAATGTGGAAGCAACAAGATGTCTTTCAGGAAATGAATGGATAAATAAACTGTAGTGCATCCAGACAATGGAATATTATTTAGTGCTTAAAAAGAAGTGAACTATTAAGTCATGAAAAGATATGGAGTAATATTAAATTCATACTAACAAGTGAAAGAAGCCAATCTGAGAAGACTGCATTCTGTATGATTCCAACTATGTGCTATTCTGGAAAAGGCAAAACTACAGAGTTAGGAGAAAGATCAGTTGTTGCCAGGGTTTAGGGAAGAGGGAGGAATGAACAGGCAGATTGTGGAGAATTTATAGGGTTGTGAAAATATTCTATATATTATAGTGGTAGATACACGTCATTGTGCATTTGTCAAAATGCACAGAATGCACAGCACCAAGGGTGAACCCCAATGAAAACTATGGACTTTGGTTGATTATGATGTGTCAGCGTAGGTTCATCAGTTGTAGCAAATGCACCGCTGTGGTGGGGGATGCTGAACAGAGAGGGGGGCCATGCCCGTGTCGGGCAGGGGCAGGGAGTATAGGCAAACTAATTACTTGCCACTCACTTCTTCTGTGAGCTTAAAACTACTTTAAACAATGAAATCTATTTACGAAAAAAAGTAGGAGGATACATCCCGTTAGCAAATCTGTGAGAAACACATTCTCTTCAAACATTACTGGCCAACATGCAAATGAACACAATTCTTCTGGAGGGGAATTTAGCAAGACCCAACAAAACTACCTACAGGCTTATGTTTTGACGCCACAGTTCCATTCCTAGGAATGCACGGCATTAAATACATATGTGCACAAAGTTATTCATTGCAGCATTGTTTGTTATTAACAAGATGTTAGAAGTGACCTAGATACTTCTACAAAGACGAATTACTAAAAAAATATAGTACATCTACACAATGAGATAATATGCAGTTAAAACAAAAAAAAATAAAGATCTTCTTAATAATGTGATTTTCAGAATATACTGTTAAGTGAAAAATGCAAGGTGAAAAAGTTAATCCACAGTAAGCTACCCTTCGTGTAAGAAAGAAGAGAACATACAGTTTGCAAAAGATATACAGGAAGGTTAAACCAAAAACTAAATAGACAGGTTACATGCAGAGCATAGAAAAGAAAGGGCTGGAAGTATCATAGAACAGGAACTAGTGTAGAGTTAAGGAAACAGGGACATCTCTTAGCATAGCTCACACTCTTAGAATCACAAGAACATGTCACAAACCCCCCCACAATAAATAACAAATGATGAAAATCAGCTAGAAGGCAGAGGAATCCAAGATGAAACAGAAACAATGCCAAATCAACTTAACTGCATTACAACAAACTGGAAAAAAAAAAAAAAGCTAACAAACACTGAAAGGGTTAGGAAAGCAAAGAACTAGCCTAAAAAAATGTTGAAAACCTGGAATTTAGATGAAATACTTAGTAAAGTGAAAGACAGGAACTGTACACAAATGATGTAATTTAGTTAGTAAATTTGTTTCTCATGGGGATTTAGGTTAACAGTTCTGAAAAACAGAGATATAGCTTATATTTCAAAAATGTTTGATTGTTGAGGAACAGAACAAAGCTGACAACCAAATATATGAAAACAGGCTACCTCTGCCAATGAAATTCCAGCAGTATTGTTCAGAATGCCATTTTTCTGTTGAATGTTCTTTCCACATAAGTCAAATAGTAATTGTAAATAACACCAAAACACAAAAATATTTTAATAGTCTCCAGTATACATTTATTTGCATAGAACTGTTTATTTTTTTCCCTAAAACTAAAGTTCTAAGATGATCTTAAATATCAACTTCTAAAATTAAATAAAAAATAAAAGGCTTTTTGTTCACTGAATTCTTCAAATCGGAGATCTTGGTTATTCTTAAAATGTAGGAACAAAGAATTTGGCGAATAAAGCAATTTTTTCTAGCAGCTTGAAAACTCCAATTTTTTCATTAGAAATGGTTGAGGCTATTACCATCATAGGATAAAAAATCCAATATAAAAGTGTCATTTAAAATAGCTATTATTAATGTGCTTAAAAACCTTTTATAAAAATTAAATGAACAGAGAATGTTCTGGAAAAGTTGTTTTGCTTTCAGGTTCCATTTATCAATACATGTGTTCAACAGAGACCCTTTCAGCACCTGCTTTGAAAGGGCCCCACCCCCGTTCGGGACCCCAGTACATATCAATGACTAAGACCAACAGAGCTTAAACTATAAAACATTCTTGCAGATCCAGGCCCAGAATTTTGAAAACAGACAAAAAAGGGCATATATTTCTTCTATACTGAAGGAGGGGTTGTGGTGACCGTGAAAAGTCTTCACCCGGCTTTCTTCTGCATACAGGAAACATGTTAACCCAGGCTGAAGACTCAAGGAGTTCACAGAGAGCACTTTGTCATAATCATGACCATTCTCTCTGTGGCACATAATTTCTCTTACTTACAAGCCTGCAAACTATGGTTCAGAAGCTCAAGTAACTAATCAGAGCGAGATGGCGATAGAGATAGATACTTTTAAAGAATAATAATAAGTTTCCGGCTCCAGCAATAGGTCCTTCACTCCCATGGTCATATTCAAGGAATAAAAAAAAAAAAAAAAAAAAAAGGAATGAATGAAAGGGGGATTCTCATTCCGTAAATATTTACTGGCCATGTATGGGTGAGCGTCATGTTCTATTTAGAGAGTAAATGGTAATCCCTCAAGCTCTGGGAAGAGACCTTCTATGGAGGTATGAAGCAAAAGGAATTAGGAAAAAAATGTTGCACAGGTCTGATAAAGTGGCAGGAGGCAGACAGCCTGTGCACAGTCTGTCTCTTATTTTCTTTTTTTTTTGTTGTTGTCTTTTTAGGGCCACACCCATGGCATATGAGGTTCCCAGACTAGGGGTCTAGTCGGAGCTGTAGCCGCTGGCTTACAGCACAGCCACAGCAACACCAGATCCGAGCAGCGTCTGCAACCTACACCACAGCTCATGTCTACCCCGGATCGTTAACCCACTGAGCAAGGCCAGGGATCGAACCCGCAACCTCATGGTTCCTAGTCGGATTCGTTAACCGCTGCACCACGATGGGAACTCCTGTCTCTTATTTACAATTATGACCTCTATAGCCTTGGTTGAATAGTTAGCATCTTGGACTTCAAAGCCTAAAATAAAAACAATGAAACAGGTCTTGCAAAATAGTTGAGAGAGAGGAAAGAATCATGTTGAATGCAAATTGTCTGGGGAACAGTTAGCATTTGGTTACTAGGACCTCCCTTCACGGTCCCAATCTGAGGTCAGAGCAGGACCAGCAGAAGTACCAACTTGACCATGGGCTGCCTGACTTGGAACAAGTCCCTGGGGGAGAGGGCTATGGAGGGAAGAAACTGGGAGAATAGGATCTGGGTGGTCAGAGTCCACATGGTCTCAGCATTTTTTGAACAATGCCACAGATGTCATGATTGAATTTTGCAGTCATTCTCTGCAGGTCTTCAGAGTCAAACTGAATAGAATCCAATAAGGTTTCACCCAGAAAGAGCAGATGGTTTCGATGTTTTTTTAAGGCCCCTTCTAGCCCTCAGGCTCTGTGAGAGAATCATCTTTAAAATAGCCAGCTTTTAATTTTTCTTTTTTTTCCCCAGCACTTTCTTTTATAAAGTTGGAGGGTGCAAAGGATTGCTTACCTTCCAATGCCTCTCAGTGGGATTTATTTATAGAATAACCACATGACAGCCAAAAATACCTTCAGATCAGGAGGGACACCGACCATCTGTTCCTCCGATAAGGTGCTTCCAGTGATTTCTCTGGGATTCTGGTACTTAACAAAACGTTGCTGCAGCATCATCCAATCTGTGTATTTATAGGAGGGAGAATGTGTGTAGGTTACATATTTAGACTTGTTTCTTTCAGCGGAAGAAATATAGCCTCTGCCATATGTTTGCCGTACACATAATTACCTTCCTACTCTGTACATCCAACTTTAAACACTTCACTATGCATAGAGCAGCAGGTTAGACTCTTCCCGTTGAGTCCAGATACACTTAAACCCATCATCCTGGAACACAAGCCCTTTGTGAGATTGTCATTAATCAGATAATTACTAACTTTCAAGCTGATTCTCTAAATAAACATTCCCCATCTAGAGATATGTCCTGGAGCTGGAAAGAAGGCCTGGGTTCCCATGTTGTTCCCAACGCATGTTCCTTCACACTCTCCCTGGTCACCCCCACCCCCTACTACTCCCTTTGAGTAAATAAAGGAGTTGTTGGCAATAATGAAAATCACAACTGTATTGATTGAGCTAACCCTTTATGCCATGCTGCACCAAACCTGTTAGGTGCGTTATTTGATTTTACTTATCACAACAGGTTCCAGGGGTAGGACTCAAAATCCCCATTTTAAAGATGAGAAAACTGAAGCTTAGAGGGAATAAGTAGCTTGTAAAGAACAGAACAGGGCTAGAGGAAGTTCCTGCTGTGGCTCAGCAGTAACAAGCCCAGCTAGTATCCATGAGGATGTTGGTTCGGTCTGTGGCCTTGCTCAGTGGGTTAAGGATAAGGCATTGCCATGAGCTGTGGCATAGGTCACAGATGTGGCTCAGATTCCACACTGCTGTGGCTGTGGTGTAGGCCAGCAGCTACAGTTCCAATTTGACCCCTAGCCTGGGAACTCCCATATGCCACAAGTGCAGCCCTAAAAAGCAAAAAAAAAATAGAATGGAGCTGGCATTCAAGCCATTCAAACCTAGATCTGTCTTTCTAAGGGGATTTAATTTTGTTGAATACTTTGGACATTCATGGATTCAACCAATATTTACTGAAAGTCTTCCAAGCACCAAATATTTCTTTAGACTCTGGGGATACACCATTCCATGAAGAAGGTAGAGTTCCCTCTCTCTGGAGCCTAGTAATTCTGGAAGAAGAGGACAGACAATAAACAAAGAAGAAAACAGCAGGTAACCATAAAGACTGTGATGGAAGCAATACAGGACGATACCCAGAGAGAGCCCTGTTGTTGCTTCCATTTTAGGTTTGATGGAGTGAGCTGAGACCAGAATGAGAAGAAGCTAGGCAAATGAAGGCCCTGGGGAAGAACATTCCAGACAGAAAGAACAGCTCATGGTTGGGGTGGAAACAAACTCATCCTCTCACAGGTTCAGATGGAAGTATGGTGGAACCGGAGCCTCTGTGCAGGAGGGGGTTGGTATGGAAAGGATCCCAGAGGCAAGCAGGGGCATGGCATGTGGATAACTATAGATTCGCATAGGAAGACTGAATTTTATCAAGGTGTTTAAGTGGCTGCTGGTGGGGCAAGGAGTGTTTAGGTGGGGAATTGTTATAATCTGATTCATATTTTCAGAATTTGGAATGGATTGTAATGTTGGGTGGAGCTGGTGAGAACAGAGGCATGAAGGACCATTAGATGCTATCACAGTATGACTGAGTCCAAGCTTGACAGGCCAATAAATCGAGATGAGTTATTGAGGCAAGGAGTAGCAATTTTATCTAGAAAGCCTGCAGACTGAGAAGATAGAGGACGATGTCCCAAAGAACCATCTGACCTGAGGTTGGCGTTCAAGCTTCCTTTTTACTAAAAGAGGTGGAGGTATGGCTGATTGTTGCAGCCTCCTTGATGCTGGAATCCTTTGTTTTTTGTGGAGGTAGATCTGGGCACAATGTTCCTTTAAACTGCCTATAAGACAAATGTTAGTCTCTGTTTCTCTGTTTAAGAATGGGAAAGTATTATACTTTTAAAGGCAAGGGCTTTGAAAAAGAATTGATTAGCAGGTTTAATATTCTTTGGCATAAATTAGATTTTGTTTTGCACAAATCTTGGTTGGAAATGAATTTGCAAATTAAAATGTCTCCTATTTAAAAAAAAAGAGTTCTCTTCACGAGGAGGACTTTTTCTTTTTTTTTCTTTCTTTATTATATCTATATGAAATGACGATGCTAGCTGAAGCTATTGTGATAATCATTTCACAATATATGTAAATTAAACCATCACATGTGTGCCCTAAACTTCTGTAATAAAACATCAATTATTTCTCAATAAAACCGGGGAAAAAAAGTAAGGGCTTTGAGAATGGGCTATCTTGTATATTTAAGTCTATTGGCAACATTGTTTTACAAAAAGTGAAGAGCTAGCATGACCAAGCCCAGGGAACAGATCGCAAAGGTGAGAGCTAAAGACATAGATTCAATATGGAGTCAGGGTTGCTCTCTACTGCAACAGCAATAACCCAAATACCAGACCGGTGGGAGGAGTGTTACTTCTGCACAACCAGGGGACCGAGCATGCTTCTCTTCTGAGTTCTATCTAGAAAGATAAAACAAAATCTTAGGCAGCAAAAGGAGGAAAGTTATTCCAATGAGAGGGAACAGAGATTGCAAATGTACAGAGGTTTCTAAAGTATGTTAGGGAAACACAGAATGATTATCTCCAGATGATGGTGGGACCCAAAATGTTGGGAACAGACGATGAGGGCCTCGAGCAAGTGCATCCTTATGTCATGTGGTTCCCACACTGCAAATGAGCAAAATCAGAATCTGCATTTTCAACAAGACTCCCAGCTGAGTTGCATGAGTATTTGATCCTGAGACACACTAGTCTAGATCAATGTGTTATTACCCACAGTAAACCAGAGAGAACCTGACACTGGGTGGAAACTCATAGCATGATGACAACTGGGGTCTGGGGTGGGCAATGCTGCATCAGGAGCACAGTGAGTGCTGAACCCTCTGATTCCTCCTTCCAGCTATGTTTCCAACACAAAGTTGGAGGCAAAGAAGTGTTCTCAGGCCCTTCTTTGCCCGTGTCTACATGCAAAGGTATTTCTTTAAATGGATGCAAAGACAAGTTTGCAAGTTTCAACTAATAAACAAATGAATTTCTCTGAGGAAAAATACAAAAATCTCCCTTGATTGTCATCAGAAGAACTTAAAGTGCACTGGGGAAAGAAGAGGTTTTTTTTTTTAAGTGAGAAAACTGTCTAAATCACTTTATGGCTGCCAGAAATGTCCCATAAGTTATCTGTAGGTATAGAGTTTTAGTCATTCTTTTGTACTTTTGAGGACTCTGCATTTGTATTATGTTATTGCTACGAAAATGGAAGCCCTTTATCTTATGCTGTTTTTTTCATAATACTTATCTTTTAACACACTGTATGATTTTTTAATTTTACTGTTTGGGTCTGAATATTTAGAATGTGATCTTGGTCCAAGACTCCAGTGTGAGGTGCTGGGTCAGCAGAAGGAAAGTTTAAAAAAAACGAAATAAACAAACAAACAAAAAAACAACAAAAATGTTAAGTTACAGCTCAGTATACATGAAATGTCTTTAATGTTCATGCAACTATTTTATTTCAGTGCTGGATGGCATGTCATTCTGTTTTAAATCTCTGCAAGAAAAAAATCAATTAGCATTGTTAGAGCCGGTAATTCTACACTATATTCTGCAACAAGAAGAATGACAGAGAAAGAGCAATTTAGGCTGATGGCTACATCAACCGCAGTACAGTTGATTAAAAATTTAACAGTTTTTCTGATGAATGTCCTAGCTCAGATTTGGAAAACACTTATGGATTTAATTTTCCACTGACTAAATAATCATTTTATAAGCCATGGATAATTCGTGTAATGGCAATGTTATGGGCTTGTTAAAAATGACTGCTACTAAACAGTTAACACTCTCTAGGAAGCAGAGACTTGCAAAGGATTATTACTGAAATTAGTTGGCACCCATTAACCAGAATGGGTTTGTGCCTTCTGAATATTTCAAATGAAACAAATTTAACCTATTAGCATAAGTAACACTCCATCCCACCCCTTGGCCAAAATGGAAAAAATATTTCTTTGGAAAAAAAAATGAAATTTGGTTCTAATGCTGTTTATCACCCAGGTAACACTGAACAAGATCTTTAGCTTTCCCAAGTTCAGTTTTCTTACCAGGAAAGTGGTAATAGTGGTGCTTACTAAATAGAGTTTTGAGGAAGAAACTGAAGTGATGCTTTATTTGTTTAAAAAAAAACACATTTCGGTGGTATTTTTCATAGAAATAGGAAAAAAAAAACACCATAAACTTCATATGGAACCACAAAAGACCCTGGAGAGCCAAAGGAATTTTGGACAATGAGAACAAAGTGAAGAAAAAAAAAATCATAATTTCAAAATATACAGCAAAGCTACAATAATCCAAACAGTGTGGTACTGGCATAAAACAGACACAAACACCAATGGATCTGAATAGAGAGCCCAGAAATAAACCCACACATATACAGTCAACTGATCTTCAACAAAGGTGCCAAGAATATACAATACACAATACACAATTTACATTGTAAAATATATCAATCAGTACATCAGTAAGATTTTAAGGGAGCTACTATTTTATCTTAAAGTTTAAGACTCTCTTTCTTATCTGGAGAAAAATATGGGCTCTACTTTAGTTGGATCTATAAAACTGATACAACTAGATAATCCAAGTTTGTATTGAAAAATCAATTAGCATAGAAGGTCACCTATCCATCTTTCATACACTGAGGTATAAAGAAATAGGTACTTAACTCATGGCACGTTTGATAATACAGATGAATTGCTCAACTGGAATTTTCATCTGTTATGTCATTTTGGTATCATGCAATTATATGGTTTGTTCCTTTGCCTTTTTCTTTTTCTGCTTGCTTACTTTATTTTTTACTCCTTCTTTCCTCCCTCCTTCCTTCCCCTCTTTCTTTTTTGTTTTGTGTATCAAGCCAGAGTTTAGAATACAAAGTTGAATAACACACGAGCTTCAAGGAACCGTGGGGAAAATATGAGTTTCAAACATTCACAATTCAACGAGGCAAGTGTTTCAAGAGAACAGTGGGGAACAAGAACGAGAGAAAGCGATATTCTCTTTCTTTTACATTCAAATAAGTCTTCCCAGAAGAAGCAAACTTCAGTCGGGCATTCCAAGATTCATAAAGGTTCTGCATGTATTAAGGATGGAGAATGGTATCTTGTGCAGATGCACAGGGTCAATGACATTCATGTTGCTGCAGCCAAATGTAAATATTTATTGAAACTTTTCTCATCACCACACATTGAAGAAGAACTAGAAAGTATCAAAAACTATTCCAGGGGAACAAAAGAAAAAACTCAGACCTGATTCCTGCCCTGGACCTCATAGTTGAGAGAAATAAAAAGTCACACCTGCACATAAAGTACAGAATAAAAAGTGCAGTTCCAATGGTGTACATGAGTTGACATGAAGACACTGAGTGACTCCCTGGAGAAGGGAGAGAAAATTACGCAGAGTGAATGGTCTTGAATCATGAGTTCATCGGGAAAGAAAAAGTAAGCAGTGGCATTCAAAGCAGCTGGAGCATCTTGGGGCATCAAGCTTGGAGTTGAGGCAACCCATGACTTCATAAGGAATTGTTCAGAGTTTATTAAGAATGTCAAATGATGACAGCAGAGCATTAAACTAAGGTCAGGGCTCTTGTAAGTGTGGAGACCTTTGTGATTGCATAGGCTGCACATCCACAAAAATCCCTCTGCATAAGGGAAATGTACATGAAATTTACCACTGCTGCTTTTATCTCCTCAGAGTTCTCCAAATCCTGCCTAAGGTCACTGGAAGTGACTCCAAGGTTGTTACTTTTCTGCATACTGAAATTCAGATGTTGGAAAACATTCAACGAAAGAACTCTTTATTGTTACAAAACCAGTCTAGGTAAACCCCATAGAAAGTCACTGAAATAAACAACAGAGAGATGCAAAATGAAGTGAGAGCTACCACAGAGAATTCAAAAGATACCAAGAGGGTAAAAACCCAGCCAGAATAACTCCTGTCACGCAGAGCAATTGCCTGAGATCAGAGGAGTTAAATGACTCCTCCAGTCCCAGATTCACTCATGATAATTGAAAAACACTTTAGGCTTTCCTGAAGTTATTGCATTTTTTCCCAAACATGGCTTGAAAGTAGAATGCAAAGTAAACAGAAATACCATTAAAAAAATTGTCTGGGGATTAGAAAATAAAATCTTTTATGTTTCAGAAATAAAGTTCATAAAAACAAAATATCTGTATTTAACTGTTCCTATGGATGGTAATGAGATATTTTTAAGAGAGAAAAAGCTTATATGGCATATGTGCAGTGCCTTGTTTAGATCAGGTTAGATTACAATGTAATGACTAACTTCAGGTTTTACGGTTAAACAAATCTTCTTATTTATGTGTGCGTGTTCTCCTTACTGCTCTGCAGAATTTCTGCTTCATAGCATTGAATATGGACTGAGCACTTGTCTATTTAAGATTTAGGAAAGCCAGGTCATTTTTTTAAGGGCTCAAGTGCATTAGTTAAAATAAATAGGCAAGACCAAGCAGTCTTGGAGTTATCAGAAGAGGTTCCATTCTTCTCATCCCACTACCTGAGAGATGTGCTCATGAGCTAAGTCACAAAACATCTGCCCAGGCCTCGGTTTCTCCTGGGTTCTAGGCAGTTCTCTGCAAC
Source organism: Catagonus wagneri (assembly GCA_004024745.2). Lineage (NCBI taxonomy): Eukaryota > Metazoa > Chordata > Mammalia > Artiodactyla > Tayassuidae > Catagonus > Catagonus wagneri. The sequence continues at coordinate 2,958,482 of PVHT021183710.1, read as the reverse complement.
CATGTTCCAGGATCCTCTCCATGTGTCTACTGGTGGGATCCATCTGCACACCTCGGACCTACCCCAACTCCCATGCGGGTTCTTGGGAGCAAAGCAACATTCTGAACTCTCCATTCAGTGGTGTTTAGAATAGGATGTAAGAGTTGGCAAGGTGGTATTTATGTTGTGAGAGCAATGATTAATAATACTCATCATTACTGAATATTCACATGTGTCTGCTACAGGGTTTGGCATTTCACATGGATTACACATTTTGTATTTAATTTACTCATCACAACAGTGCTACGAAGTAAGTACTATTACTCGCCTCACTTTTAAGTAAGGAAACTCAGGTTCAGAGAGCCCTTTCCTGAGGTCACTAAACTGGTCTGTGTCTGAACCAGGATTAAAACCCAACCAGTTAAACTATAAAGCTTATATTGTCAGTCACTGGGTCAGTGGTACCCAAACTTTGATTAGTTTTGTGCCACAATTAAAGTTGTTGGTCTTTAAACCTTAAAAAAATTTATTCGTCTTTCCTTTCAAGAGATCTCTTTTTTTATTATTATTAACAGTTTCTATCCCCTCTTCTTCCTCCTGTCCTAAACAGTGTATCACTAAGATAGAAACAGCATGGGTGGCATAAACTAGGACTACAGTTCGATCCAGTCACCTGGGATCAAGTTCATGTCCACCAGATCCCATGTTGATCACTTTCTCTTCTACTCCATGACTTTTCTCATTCAGACTTGATTCTCATCGCTAGCCTGTTTCTTCCTGTGACTCGGGGACCATCCTAGAGGTCTGTTTACCTTTCTCGGTTCGTCACCTAAGAAGATGGCTCTCCTTTCTGGCTCTGATCTCTGCTCCTGGCACCTGTTAACTTGAACAATTTAGCCTGAGGCCCTCAGTCTCTCTAGGAGCTGATACGTGGAGCCTCCACTACCTGGTTCCCTTCGTGAGACAACCAGATTTCTAAGGTTATGACTAATTAGGCAAAATCATGTCTAATGCCTTCTCTCTCACTCAAGTTCCATAAGACTATCTACTAAAAGACACCTTTCAGAAAGGTTACCAATTCGTCACTTCATTGTCTGGATAATCACAAGCAGCAATGAGTCAATGAAAAGGTCACTGAGATTGAAATCAAAAAAACTAAATTTAAATCTCTGTTTAATTACATCAAGTCCCTTAAATACAGTTGTCTCATCCATGTAAATGATAAATCCTGATTTACTAATATTTTCAGACTTCAGTAAGATAATATGCATGAAGGTGTGTTATAAGTATTATAAGCGGCAAAAATGTCAAAGATTTTCATCATTTACTGCTTCATCCTGTGTTCATAACAAATTCCAGGCACACTTAGAACTAGAAAAGCAGATCAGGTCACTACACCTCTTGGTCACCCACTTCTATGCAGGGCGTGGTGTTTGGTTCTGGCTGCAAAGGAAAGTGGGTAAACCTGGAGCATACAGTTTTTTCATCACTGCAGAGAATGGTGAATAACCCAGATTAGGATTTGGAACATACCAAATTATGCCTGAAGGTTGGTGAAGATCCATTTCTCATCTGGAAAAAGCAAGTGAGGCATCAGTCTCTCCAAATAAAAATCTTTTAAAACCACCTTTAAAGAAAAGTGCATCCTTGCGTGATGACTGGTATAATTTCATCAACTAGACCTGGTTTATAGGGAGCCCTCTAGAGGTTAGTTGGCATTATTGCCTGCATTTTTCATGTCGGAACCTTAGAACTTTAACTGGTAAATAATTTCCAGATGTGGACAGCTGAATCTCAGAGAGTATAGCATTCAAGGTCAGCTTTAAAAAAAAAATCACTATATATATATATATATATATATATATATATATATATATATATATACACACACACATACACACACACACACACACATACATATATATAATTATATATATAATTATATATAGTGAATTTTTGAGATTAATTTATGAGATTTTCATTTATATTTTCAGAAAAAAATTTTGAAGCAGAATTTAAAGGATTACAGCTCTTATGTCTTCCAGTACTTTTATCTCTAACTTGAGGCTGTTTTCATTCCTTGCTTTATTTATTTATTTATTTTATCCTTCTACTACTTAGGAAAGATGTATTTTCATGGATTTTTGAAGTCTGTGAGACAATACTATTTGTTAGATGTTTGCTTGCGTTCTTTACTGACTCATATAAATTTTTTCACCTTTCACAAAAAGCCTAAAATTAACTACTTAGAGTTTAGGAAAAAATGGGAAATTCTGTAGGTCCTTTTAATACTCTATATATTCTAGTGCTCCCGTTCATGCTTATTTTGCAACAGATAAAATTTCTGCACAGGGAGGAGGCTTAGGTTTTTGTTGTTGTTGTTGTTTTGCTTTTTTGTTCTTGTTGCTATTCCTCTATCCTTACATATTAGTCACATAATTCATCTGGTAGCTGATTCTGGACCATGTTTTGATGACCTCATCTTGAGCTTTTCAGTATCTTTTTGAAAATACTTGCATGAATCCAATTTTATTTTACTCTATTTGAGGTAAAATGTCTTACACATGGTGGAAAGTCAATGAATATCTGTTGTTTAAGTTGACATAATTCTAGCTTTCTAAACACTCTCCCCATGGTAAAGATGAGAAAAGAGTTCTAGTGATTCTCATAATTCATGACCTGGATTTCCAATGGCGATCAAAGATTTCCTCTTATCCCAAAGGTCTTGAAACTATTTGGTATTATAGCTACATTAGGGTAATGGATGCTTGAATTCGAAATAACAGGCTCAATATCTTTGCCAGTTTTTGTTGCAATTTTTAAATGTCACTTGTCTCAAGAAGAGAGCAAGGATATTGAAACACTGGGATAGAAACCCAAAGGCAAGATAGAAAAGAAAGCAGTTTCTGAAAAGGGGACTGGGAAATGGAGGAAGAAATAGAGGCTTACCGTTGACGCTAGCCATGTCAATGCAGTAGCCAAGTCAGAACTTGGTTTGGTCTTATTTTTTCCTAGCAGACTTCCTGTTTCCTTCCTCCTTTCTCCATTTCTTTCTTTATTCCTTTCTCCCTTTCTTTCTTCCTTCCTTTCTCTCTCTTTCTTTCTGTCTGTCTGTCTGTCTTTTTAGGGCTGCACCTGCGGCATATGGAAGTTTCCAGACTAGGGGTCAAATTGGAGCTGTAGAGTCTGGCCCTATGCCACAGACACAGCAATGTCAGATCCCAGCTGCCTTTGCAACTTATCCCACAGCTCACGGCAATGCCGGGTCCTTAACCCACCGAGCGAGGCCAGGGACAGAATCTGCGTCCTCATGGCTGCTAGTCAGATTCGTTTCCAATGAGCCACGATGGGAACTCCCATTTCTTTCTTTATAACCCTGTTAGGGGAGAAACTCCATCACCCCATAAGCCTGTGTTTTCACATGAAGAGACTTGTACTAGACAAAGAGTGCTCATCTCTCTTCTGACTCCCACTGTTCCAAGGAGACAGGGAGTAGTTCATCTGAAGGGTGAGCATGTGAGAAGAAATTGAGAAGCCTCTGCTAAGGAATGTGTGTAATTTTCTATCTGTGGCAATGGCTAGGCTGACAAGTATGCATAATGCTGAGGTGAAAAGAAGCAAGATTATTTGGCTGTAAATCTAAAGCTATGTTCTACCCTAGACTTTCTCCTGCATCTTACTCTCTAAATTTAGGATGAGACACTGAGTATTATTCACAGCCACCTGAAATTCCAACAATTCCTTTCCTTGCCTTTTTGACTTGGGATGGATTTCAAAATTATGTACAAAACAACAAAATAAAACACTAGTAAGAAGGGAAACAGAAAAGTAAAATAGTAAGGAAAAAAGAGTAAATCCAGTTTTTTTTTTTTTTCTGTGTATTCATTCAACATATATTGGCTGAGAGTAGATAATGGTAGACATGACAGGCAGGGTTCCTGCTTCAACAACTTCACAGAGCATGCAAATTTCATATCACGTGGGCTTACACTGTTCTGTACAGGTCAGAGGCCAAGTGTCCACCAATCTTAACAACAAAGAAGAGTGGGAATCATCTTCAATTTCATGATGAACAGGAGTTTGCCAACCCCAAGGATTGCTTCTGCTGACAGGTTTCTGGGAGATACTGCTGTTTACCATGAGGTTACCACTGAAACTGGCATTTTCTTTATCAAGTTACCTAACTTTTAGGTTCAGTGATTCATCCAATGGTAGGTACCTCAACAGACCAGGTCAATCAGAGCCTTGACTCCCTGTTTATAGCCTTTGGATACAGGAAATCCAAGTCATCTCTTGAAGTAGATGAAACCCAAGAGCTGTCAACAGCCATGGTTCTGGATCAACAGCAAAGAGGCAAAAGTTACTGAGAGACAAGAGTCCTGCCTTGTTCTAGCTGTGCTCCATTCTGTGCCTGTAGCTTTACAGTTGAGTAACTCTGTAAAACATGTCTGTGCTCTTCCAATAAGACCCTGGATTTTAAAACAGTTTGATCACAGTCATGGAGAGGTAGAATGCATTCGTTTTCAAGCTCCGTGCTCTTGAGTTTCACGTGACATTTTCTAGGTATATAACTGTTTTATGCACCTCCCCCATTAAAAAATCTTCTACGTGTACTAAAATCTGTGACAATTTTGACATAATGAGCTGCAAAACCCTAAAATAAATACTGAATCTACCTTTTGGCATGTTTTCCATATTTACCAGAGTGCAGCTCTTGCTTTTCTTTCTTTTCCAGTATTGTGTTAATTTTAGAAAGGATTTCTATTTATTTATTCCTCAGTCATCCACCCTGGACCCTCTTAAAAAGGCACCAACTGATGCAAGGCAGTATTTAACTTTTCAGAACACATCAGGGGCTGAGAATTTCATCTCTCTGTGTCTAATTTCTGACTATCATTAACGTTGATTCTGAACGATCACTCCTTACCCCCTACAATCTTCAGCATTTGGAGTAACAAGTGTATCTTGCTTGTGTAATTTAAACCTCACTGGGGGCCAGAGATGAAATGAGATCATTGGCTTCCACCACTTAGAAGGAGAGGAAGAAAGATGTTTAGATTAGATAAGATGTTTTAGCTCACCCTGTTGGCGCCATTGTTAAAAAGAGGTCCCTGATAAAAGAATAAAGCACTTGTAATTCTCTGATGGCTCATTGGGCTAAGGATCCAGGCTTGTCACTTCTATAGGTCGGGGCACTCCTGCTGTGCCGGTTTGATCCCTGGCCCAGGGATCTTTTGCATGCCACTGGTGCAGTCAAAAAAATAAATAAGTCAAGCGGTATTAGAAATCTGAGTTGTTCTTCACTCCAGGATGCCACATTTCCATGGCAACACTTAGCTGTGTTTCACAGTGACAACCTAAATAGTGATGATGGCCTCTGAATGGCTTTTGAACTTTCTCAGCTTATTAGGAAAGCAAGTAAATTTTGCCAGGTCTATGGCTTTAAAAAAAAAAAAATCCTGAAGCATAAATGGATAAGGAAGAGAGATCTTCCTCAGATTGAAAGATTAAAAGCAAACAACCGCAGAAAGAAACAACAGACTCGGCTCTCAGAGCTCTGACAGAAGTGGTGACGCTAGAACACAGGTCTGTTGCAGCACCTACAGACCCCAAAAGCTCTCAAGAGTTGACAATCCGAGAAACTTAAATAAAAAGAGCAGTCAGCATTGTAAGTCTTGGAAGTTCAGCGAAGTCGTAGGGGTTTATCACAAATCCACATTCTTTGGTCAGTGGTAGGTCGCTTGATCAAAAATCCTCATGGAATTTTGTCAGTTAGCAATGGAAAGTATTAGGCTATGAGTTATTTAAATGAATGGATTTGTAACAGCCAATCATGTGGAAATTTCCATCCTTTAAAAAAATTTTATTATAGTTTATCTATAATGTACTGATTTCTGCTATACAGCAAAGTGACCTAGATATATATATACACATTCTTTTCTCATATTATCTTCCATCATGTTCTATCTCAAGAGATGGGATTATAGTTCCCTGTGCTGTAGAGTAGGATCTCTTCTAAAAGTTTAGAAATGACCATGTTAATCTCTTCCTCCAATATAACCCTCAGTGAACTAGAGTTATAAAACTCAGAGCTCTGTCTCCTGAAGTTTGGGATGATGGAAACTGAGTCCACCAACACCGTTCTGTGACTCGGATTCATTTCATATTATTCTTCTCTTTCACCATATCTTCCCCAGTAACAACTGGACTCAGCTTGCTGTTGTTCAGACCCAAAAGCTCTGATTCTTTAGGAGAAGATAAGTTTGCATGTTCTTGGTCAGTAGGACCTATGAATGTTTTGTAACAGCCTTAAGGTAAATGCTTTGGCCTCGGGTGGACCAGGTACACACTCAATAACTGTTACACAATTGCATAAAATTGCACATAGCCTCAAGGCTACTGGGGTATCAAAGACTACTTTTGAGTAGTGGGATTCAGACAAGGAGAGTTTGAATCCCTGCTCTGTCACCAACTAGCTCTGTACCCTTGGATGGATGCCATAATTTACATGGTCCCCAACAGCCAGACCATAAGATGGGGCAAGAGTGCTGCTTAAAGAACTGTTGTGAAGATAAAATAAATAATCATGCATCTTAATAAGAAATTGAAGTATAAATCTAATGAAAAATAAAATAAATAAAATAAAATCAATGCCAATAATCTTTCTTGGTGGAGTGTTTTTCAAAAAAAAAAAAAAAAACCAGCTTGGCTTGCTGCAATTGATTTTACACCTGCTTTTTATGAAGCATATTTCATTGTTTTAAGTATTCAATTACACCTAACAGATGCACTAGTACAGGCTGATACTTTGTCATAAGTGGAAATTACAGTAAGCTCACATTTAAGAAAGCTTCCAAACCTACTGTTAAAGCATTTCCTTTATGTTTGAGATTCTTCATTTTAGGGAGAAAAGGAAAGATTACTTTAAGGAGTATACTGAAGGTCACGTATTCTTTGGCATGGAATATAAGATATGAGAATGCAAGGAAAGCTGTCCAATATACCAAAGCAATTTTGGCTGTGGTTATTATACAAACTCTACATATAGTATGGATATAAGTTTATTGAGTGAGTAGTTGGGCGCTACTAGGATGAAGAAAGCATAAATGGGACAATATTCTTTTTCTTTTACTTTTAGGGCTGCACCTGAAACACATAGAAGTTCTAGAGCTATGGGTGGAAACAGAGTTGCAGCTGAGGCCTATGCCACACCAGATTCGAGCTGTGTATGCAACCTATTCACAGCTTGCTCAGTGGGTGCTTAACCCACTAGCCAAGGCCAGGGATCAAACCCACATCCTCATGGATACTCTGAACGATTCCAGCCTGCTGAGCCACAACAAGACTTCCTAAATGGGGCAATATACTCTCGATAAGATAATTCTTAATCTTAATTTGAACATATTAAGACCAAAGGAGTTTTATTTGTTGAGGTTTATTTTTTTCTTTATTTTCTTTCTTTAAAGGGGACCCTATTACGTATGATTTAGCACTCAAATGATTTAAACTGATTAATGATTAGCAGAATGGATAGACAGCTGGATCTATGAGTAGCAGGGCGGATAGCAGGATGAATAGTAGAATGGATGGATGGAGGATAGGATGTGAGGTAGACAGATATATTTATAAAAGTCGAGTTTTTCCAAATGTATCTGAAAGGCAATTACTAGATGTCTGGAACATAGAACACATTCAAAATGTCTTGCACAACTCAATCTTATAGCTCCCTTTATTCTCCCAGATGTATAGTAACTTCTGCATCAGATGGGCACCAAGTTGGCTACTTATTGACTTCCATCTGGTATGTATCGCACTGTCTTCTGCAAATACAGGATGATAAAAGCCAGTGTTAGGGTGGGCAGATTTGGCTCATCAAGATCTGCTCCTAAGAAGAGGCGAAAATGCAGGACATAGAAGTACCAAGGGAAAGAGGACGTGCCCGTTTCCCCACCAAAAGGCACTTAAATAGAGTGAAACAAGCTTGAGACTTGAAATGAGAAGACATGAGTTAGGAATTCCCTGGTGGCTCAGAAGGTTAAGGATCCGACATTGTCACAGGTATGGCTCAGGTCACTGCTGTGGTGTGGGTTTGATCTCTAGCCCAGCAACCTCTGCATGCCACGGGTGCGGTAAAAAATGGAAAAAAAAAAGGAAAGAAAAGAAAAGAAAAGGAAAAAAAAGGACACGAGTTAATGTCTTTGCATATCTCCTGCTTGCTGTATGATATTGCACAGGTCTTTGTTTTTTGTTTTTTGGGGTTTTTTTTGGTAAGGCCACACTTGCAGCATATGGAAGTTCCCAGTTAGGGATAGAATGGGAGCTGCAGCTTCCGGCCTACACCACAGCCACGGCCACAGCAATGTGGGATCCAAGCCGCATCTGTGACCTACACCACAACTCAGGGCAATGCCAGATCCTTAACCCACTGAGTAACGTCGGGGATTGAACCTATGTCCTCATGGATACTAGCTGGGTTTGTTACCGCTGAGCCACAGTGGGAACTCCTATTGCACGGTTTTCTTAGCCACCCTGATTCTCATTTTTCTCAAATGTAAAATGGGAAGTATGAATGACTTCTTAGAGAACTCAGTCAAAGAATGCTCATAAATTTGTGTATTAAACTTTAAAGCTCTCAACAGATTTAGTCGACATCCCTATCAGATGCAGTGGGGAAGATCAATTTTCTAAATTGTGAAAGTCCTAAAAGGTGACAGGCCACTGAGGTCTAGAAACCTGTGACTTCCCAGGACACTGTGGTTCTGTTAAAAACTTTTCAATCTTTTGTTCTTGAAGCAGTTTGCATAACATATAATTAAACAGCAAAGCTTGGGAGCTAAAGGAATAACCAAGACATATTTCAACGTAACTAACCTCCTGCAAATCATTCTTACAATTCCAAGTCGTATTTTTACTAAGTAATAGGGGAGGTGATTTTTCCTGGAAAAACCCCACCAGCCACAATCTGGACTGTGCCTGGAATCTCAGATGTTGTGTAGGACATAAATACATTATAAAACACGAGCTTGCCTCCCCTCAGTGCAGCTTTATTGCATATTTATCCCTGTGGCTCCACTGTGCTTGTGAGACAGGAGATATGCTTGTTTACTGTTTGGGCTGACTCCATTGCCACTCACCTGGGCTGAGCTTAATCTGGCAGCCTCCTTCTGAGCTCTGAAAAAAAAAAAAAAATTGAGCCAGAAGGATGCTGCAGAACCTGCATAAATCCAGAGACTCCACATCAAGCATTGGCAGGAAGAACATACTGAGTTCTGAGCTAGCAGGATCAAAAATACAAGGGCCATATCACAGGTGCACAGAGTCACAAAACACAGCCACCAAATCACACATGCTAATCAGAATGCCTGAAGGGTGGCAGAATGTGGGCAGCCATTTCTCTTCCACCCATCTCCACTCGACTTTTCTGGGGAACCAACAGGGAGATGTTGGATCTGACTACTAATGAATCAGGATACGCTTTATTGGTCCTAAAGCACATTTGTCATGGCAATTTACATGAGTTAGCGCCACAGTTCCAAAGCTTGCTACAGAGTCTAGCAAGCACTCATTTTAATGAGTTAACATACCCAGAACGACTTATACTTTTTTTTATGGTATTTATTACGTATTGTCATACAAACTATTAAATTAAATTATGGGACAATTTGGAAACTGCAAAATAAAATAGCGTTCGTCGTTAGAGCAAGAAAGAATTGGAAAAGAGACACCCACTCCAGCAGCTCTTATTCTGCTGGGTACAGAAGAAATTCTGGTGGTATCCGATGCTTCATCCTAGCTAAAGGCAAGTCCAGAGGTTTACAACTCGGCCAGGATCCTAGGCGTCCGGGGAGGGGAGTAGGACAGGCCCTTGGACTATAGAAAGCAAAGCCCAAGAGAAAAGTAAAGTTTGATAAACAGGTAAACAAGTGATCGACTCTTGGGAGCTAGAAAAAGAGCTCAAGTCCTAGGCAGAAGAGGGGATATGATGCACCAGAATGAAAGGATTCAACATCAAGAGTGGGTGGAAGACACCTAGGAGACTCCTGAGCTGTTGAAACCCTGCTCTGGACAAATTTTGTATCAGGTCCAGCCCTTGGCAAGGTGGCTGAGAGCCCTGCCCACATGGACTCTTTCCTTTCATAAAAATTATGAACAATACTCTAGCTTTCAGTGTTCTATCCACCTGCAATGGGGATAAAACTGGTTTTATAGGCTTTTCTTTGATGTGCTCTCTCTCTCTGAGACTTCACAGGATGCTGATATTTGCCCTCCTCCACGTTTTCACTAACTCCCCATACTCTAAGCTCCTGCCTTTCTGAAAAGGCAACATGATAATTTAAGGGTGTAGATTTTGGGTCAAATCCCAGACCTACACCTATGGGCTATTTTCTTTTAGGAGACTTAGTTAACCTCTGTGCCCTGTGCACTTATAAAATGGGAGCAATGATAATAACTGTCTTTAGAACTAGTGTGAGGATTGAGTTAAAATATGCCTGGTTCTTAAAACAGTGCCTGGTAATTAATGAAAGTTATTTAGGTGTCTCTAATACTTATTGATATTTGTTATATATCTTCTCTTCTACTGTCCAGGGCTAGCCATGTGGAGAAAGGTGAGAATAGCAGACTAAAATAAAAAATGCTAACATAATTTCCAGCTGAATATTGTCGATGTTTTTAATGTGGCATTCTGAAACAAGGGATTATTAGGCATCTTGGTATAAATAAGTAGAATGCTTCTGAATGCAGACTGACACTGATGTGTTAAATCGGAGACAGAAATCGTGTGAACAATATTACTGTCATTAATGTGATTTTTCAAAATGGCGATCAGTTATATCACTCAGAGGAAAGTCCTGCAAAAAAAAAAGAAAGAAAAACACAATTGCTTATTGATTTGCACATTCATTGCATTCCTGCAAATCCAAGCAACAATACCAATGAACAAAAAGTTCTTTGGGATTTTACGTACAACAGATGTATTTTCTGGGTCCACACAATCACAGTCAATTTTTTTTTTTTTTTTTACAGTCAGGTTTATATACACATGAATGGTAGAACAGCCATTCAAAGTCATAGAGATCACAGAATAATTTTTTATTGTGTGGGGGGGACCATCCAGGGCATCACAGGATATTAGCCTCCTGGCCTTCTAAATACTAATAGTTCTCTTCCTCCCATTCATCATAAAAAAATATCACTACACATTTCCAAAATGCCTTGTAAGGTAAACTATTGACCTAGAGAATGTCCAAGACTGACGGGAAGTTTACTGATAGAGTGAAAGCCACAAACATTTGCCCAAGGAGTTCATATAGAGTAATAAGAGACCAGGGACAAAATCCAGAGAAATATAAACATTTGTTGGACAGGAAGGGTGAGAAGCAGCCTGCGAAGACTGGGAACAGGCAGATGGAGGACTGGGACCAAGGTCAAAGGAAAAAAGGGAAAGCCTGTTTTCTAAAGAAGAGAAGAGTCAATGGTGTCGAATGGAGTAGTCAATTAGGTAAAATGAGGAGCTGATGCAAATTCACTGAATCTGAAAATTAAGAGGTCATTTCTGAACTGTCCCAAGGCTGTCAGTGCTGCCTTTATGGGTAAAGAATATGCTGCAGCCAACTTAAAACTGAGCATCAAGAACTCGAAAGAGTTTGCCCTCAACTCTTTCTGAAAGCCGAAATGAGAGGAAAGCGGGATGGGGAATAATAATTGATGTGGCTGAATTGTTTTAGCTGAGTTTTAACTCACGGTCTTTCACTTTGGTTTCAAGAAATACCCTACCTTTCCATGCAGGTGAACTGCAGAGTAATGTTTGGGTTCAAGCAAAGCTGCAGATACATTTTTCTTTGTTTTGAAAACTGAAGACATTTTAAATTTAAACAAGAGAAACTTTTTCTTGAATACGTTCTACAAAGGGAAAGTGAATGTATGTATGTCTTAGCCTCTTCTCGAAGTCCCTGTCGATATCTCTAAGCATGTTCTGTATATAACCAGAGGTCATGTAAACAATAAATGGTACGTTCATTTCTATGTCCCCGCCATTTGCCAAGCTGGCAATTTTTCTGTTTCTTTCCAGGAGAAAGAGGCCAATATTACTGTGTCTGAAAGCATTAAGGCTTCTCCCTATAACTGTGCATAGCCTCAGAAATGTCAACAATTTCTGGGCTCTGGAGAATCTTGTTGCCAAAATCCATCTCCGGTCTTGCAGTTGAAGTGGCAAATAAGAGCACCCTCAGAATATTATTTTAAGGACGGGAGAGACTTGAACCTGTTTGTTTGCTGAAGAGGGCAAGGCAAAGAGGCTGACAGAATGGAAGTCAACATGGTTAATTGTTGGAATAAGAACTTCAACAAGGCTGGAGAGAAGCAATCCAAAACACCCATCTTAGGTAGAGAGGGAGACCCCTTTCTCATTGCATAGGAGGAAAGAAGAAAAGCATAGTTACCACTGTGGTGGGTAGGGGCGGGGGGTGAGACTTTTCAGAGACTCAGGTCTCTAGCACTTAGGATGCTTCAACAGATGTCCCATGAAAATTTGAATTAAATAATCAAAAAAAAAATTTCAGATTTATGTAATAATAAAATTACCTGAAAAACGATCCTAAAAATCTCACTCTTAGTTTCTAGGAAAACAGGTCCACTGGGATGAGGGAGTAGAGAGGGGTTGCTTCCTTCTCCAAGTGCAGGGAGCAGTGCCCAAGCTAACTCCTGAGCCATGGGACCCTGGACTTCCTTCCTCTAGCACTTCCGGTCAATTGCTGTAAATGAGGGGTTTTCAGTAGACAATCCATGGCCCGTGAGCCAGCAGAAGCAGAAGCAGCAGCAGCAGCACCTGGGAACGTGTTAGACACGTAGGTTCTCTCACCACACCTCAGACTTCTGAATTAGAAACCCTGAGGGTTTGGTCATCTGTATTCTAAGGAGCTAATGTTTGAGATTCACTGCTGCCAAGAGCCAATACCCCAAATGCAGATGCAGAGACCAGATCACTGAGGGTATCAAAGGTGATTATAAAGACTTTCTAGAGACCAGCAGAAAGGAGCTCTGTGTGGTATCTCATTGCCTGTAGCCATTCTACTGGAGCCACTTCAAGTGAATCTTCTAACTGAATGAGGAAAAGTGGAGGTTGCTGGTTTTTAGCAAATGTAGCACAAATTTGATCAGTCACAAGGGTATTCACAAAAGCACGGCAAAGACAATGTCCAAAAGGTCATGCTGGTTCAGTTTTATGCAATAAGTTTCTTCAACATCTCAAAACTTAGACATTCATTAATGTTGAGAACATGAGCCAGACCTAGACCAGAAGGCCAACTCCGCCTTGGACTAGCTGCAAGGACTGGTTTATCTTTTTTTTTTTTTTTCTTGCTCTTTGTAGGGCCTCACCCATGGCACATGGAGGTTTCCAGGCTAGGGATCTAATCAGAGCTATAGCTACCAGCCTAGGCCACAGCCACGGCAACACCAGATCCTTAACCCACTGAGGGAAGCTGGGGATCGAATCCGCATTCTTAGGGATTCTAGACGGGTTTGTTAACGCTGAGCCAAGATGGGAACTCCCTGGTGTAGCTTAACTACTTGGAATATCACTCTCCTCATAAAGCTCATACGTACTAAACTCTTAAAATTATTGTGCAAAAAACACAATAATGTATATTGTACTTGGTGCCATGTTTGAGGTGTCATAATAACTCAATAAATGATATCCTGGAGTTCCCCTCATGGTCCAGCAGGTTAAGGACCAAATGCTGTCTCTGTAAGGATCCTCTGAAAGAATAGCTGGCCTTGCCCAGTGGGTTAAGGATCCTGCATTGCCGCAAGGTACAGGCTAAGTCACAGATGTGGCTTAGATCCGCTTGTGTTGCGGCTGTGACTCCTATTCAGCCCCTGGCCCAAGAACTTCCATATGCCACAGGTACAGCCATAAAAAGAAAACTAAATTAAAAATTAAAAATAAGTGATATCCCAAGAGCTCATCACTGTGTGGTTTTTGTTAAGATGCTTATGGCTGATGGCACCCGCTCTGGGTGTCATGCTAAAGCTATAGGGAGTGATGATCATAGGTGAAGAAAAGAACAGAAAATTGGTGAGACATGAAGTCTGGGAGAGAAGGGCCACAGAGCAGGCTTCCAAGAGCATGATGCTTGAGATACTTCTTTATAAGAAATTACACCAAGGAATTTCCACTGTGACGCAGCGGAAATGAACCTGACCAGCATCCGTGAGGAGGCAGGTTCGATATCTTGACTCACTCAGTAGGTCAAAGATCCAGTGTTGCCTTGAGCTGTGGTGTAGGTTCAAGATGCGGCTCGGATCTGGCATTGCTGTGGCTGTGGTGTAGGCCGGCAGCTGTAGCTCCTATTCAATCCCTAGCCTGAGAACGTCCATATGCCACGAGTGTGGCCTGAAACACACACGCAAAAAAGGTAATTACACCAATAGCAAACACTTATGATCTCATTGTTCCTGTGGGACTTGGATCCAGGTAGAGTTTTGCTGGGGTCATCTGGTGTCTCACAATCACGGGTCAGGTAGCGTTTCAATCATGTCAAGACTCGACTAGAGAAGGATGTGCTTCCAAGGTCACTCACACAGGTATCAGCAGGGTTCTGTTCCTTGTGGGTGGTATGACTGGGGGCTGTAGGTCCTTGCTGGGCCTTCCTTGCCACGTGGACATCTCTATAGCACAGCTCACAACATGGCAACTGGCCTCATCAGGGTGATGAAATGAGACAGGGAGACAAAGAAGGAAAGTCCCAGTCTCTTGTAACCTAATCCCAGAAATTGTATCCCCTCACTTTTGCTGTATTCTGTCCTCTAGAGGAAAGTCACTGGGTCCAGATTGTCTTCAAGGGGAGGAGTACACTGGGACTTAAATACCAGAGAGTGAGAACATTCAATGTTATGTGTGATACATACACAAAATTGTAGTCCTTATCCTTACCGAATCCACAAATTATTTTCCGCCATTTGCTTGCTTACTTATTAGTTTGAAGCATCTGAATGCAAGGTTGTTTCTTTCTTTCCTCTTTTTTTTTTTTTCCTGTTTGTATTCAGTGACTCCTAAAGGACACTATCAAGAATCTTTGGATGATGATCACAGAATGTTGAATTGAAAACATTTCCCAAAGCCCCAAGACATATTTCAACACTCACCTCCAGATACTATTGTTGCATGGCTGCCCAAGATAAGGCCGGCCCTATTTTATAATTCAGCTTCACTTCAGGCCAGAGGGAGTGAAGCAGAACATCATAAACCCAGCCAGTGGAATGTTCTTCCACCCTAAGGACAAGCTGTAGAGAAACGATACGGTAAATGTGGATACACAGCCCCTGCTGTTAAAGAACAACGAACGAGCCCTTGGAAAAGTCCGTGCAACAGTCACAACCACTCTAATCGCCGTGGAGACCCAGAGAGCAGGGGTCAGAGCTACCGCTGGCTTTTCCTCCACTGTAGCTACTGCTGGTATTCTTGTTGTGACTGTTTTCATTGCTGTTCTTTTAATGGCCCCCTGCATTTGGCAAGTGGCTTTCAACCACCTTGGGATGTCTCCATAATGGGGAGACTGATGCCTTTCACCTATGATGTTGTATTTGTCAGGATGATCTAGCTTAAGTTAGATCAAGCTTATGCTGCAGTAACATACAATCCCCAAATTCCAATAAGCTGAAACAACAGAAATACATTTCTGGTTCACACTGAATGCTTACCACGGATTAGCTGGAGGCTGCTCCTGGTTTTTCTCACTCCAGAGCTCAGGATGTCAGAGCAGGCCTCCCTCGCCATTGCAGATTATGACAGCAAAGGGAGAGGCAACAGAGCAATTGTGAGCTGATTCAAAAGTGTTTTCCCAGAAGTAATACACTGATATTTCGTTGGCCAGGGCAAGTCACCCTGCCTCACCTAATTTCATGGGGAGAGAAGAGTGCAATCCTAGCGTATGCTCAGGAGAAAGAGAACTACAATACTGAGGAATCTTAAGTTAAGGTTATGTTAGAAGCTTTTGAACAGGAAGTATGTAAATATACACATCAACATTAAGCCTGCAAATTGCACAAGGCTAAGTGGTTTGCAAAGTCCCATTCTCCCCAGAGTCAGTCCTGCTTAGTGGGGAGAATGCAGGCAAAGCAGTAAAATTTGATTTGTGGGCAATCTCTTCTTTACTCTCAGCCCACGTTCTCAGCCTCATCGCCCATCCTGATCACAGATTTTGTTTCATCAACTTTTCTCTGCCCTCTGTATCTCTAGACACTTTCTGTATCTGGCATTCCCCCAGTCCCCCGCCACCCCCGCCAGCCAAGAATCTTGAGAGTAGTCACTGTCAAGTCTCCCACCTCACATTCATCATATTTAGTGGTGCCACACACACGCAAAAGAGAAGACTCGGGGACGAAGGCCACTGGGGTCATCTTAGAATTCTCCTGCCATAGCTGACAAAGAGCCAGAGATCAAGACAAGTCAACTGCAGGTGAGAACTGTATCTCACTTGCTGAAAATCTCTAACCCATAGTACAGTGCTTGTTGAATGAAAAAAGGATGGAATCACAGGACTCTGGATCGCCTTCTACGTGGATGCTACTAGGCGCTAAGATCTTTGATGTTTGACTCTGTGAAAATCCCGGCATGTCAACAGGAATGCTTCTGTTTCTTGCCCTCACTATAGAATAATGCATGGGCACCAAAGCTCTGGCTCCGAATGGCCCAGGGTCAAATCCCACCATTCCCTTGTACCGCCTTGTCATGCCTCTCAAAGTCACTTAGCTTCACTCAAGCTAGGTCTTTTTCTAAAGATAACAATAACAGCCTCATATAATTTTTACAAGGATTAACCAGGGTGTCATAAAGCACACACCCAGGCACTCACTACGTGTTCAACAAATATTAGTTATTATTGTCACTATCAGTTCCACCTATTCTTTTGTGCCATCAGCATCTTATCTCATACCTCTTTTCTCTTTCTCCTCCTTCTATTTTTCTCTTTTTATATAAGCAGCCAAAAGCCTGTTATATCAGCCAAACTGCTAATAATAACAAAACCAAAAGAAAAGAAAACACTTAGCTAACATACTCTCTCAAGAGATGATAAGATTAACCAGTGTTCCCTCTCTGTCACCCCCTGCCTGGACCTGGACCTGCACCATAGCATGGAAAGTTGAGAGTTTAAAACAAGGGGTCTGAATAATTTTTTCCCTTTGTTTGAATACAGTGATGTGGACAGAAAAGTCCAAAAGAGAAGCTAAAGGTCTAGAAAAGAAAAGTACAAATGGTTTATTAGAAATGGCTTTTCCATTAACCTTCTGCATGACCTTGGGCCTGTTGCATTTCACCGCTGCAAACCTGCGTGCCCTCCACTGTGAAAAAGAAGAGCTGGACCCTTGGGATCTGACTTCCCACACTGACATTCCAAGGTTTCTGATCTGACATCAGCACCGCAATTAGCCACAGGCTCCCGTGCAAAAATCAAGAACATGCAGTACTGATGGTGACGCAGGCCCAGCTCACTCACTTGGCTAGCAGAGGAAAATGGTGCCTCCACGAGATACGGCTGAAAGTCAGAGAGCAGAAAGGCAACAGAAATAAAAACTCAGGCCAATTCTCTCTAGTACTGTATATTGCATTTTTCAGTGGGCTTCCATGTATATTGTTAATATGAATTTAATTATCTTGGTAATTTTCTTTCTTTCTCTTTTTTTCTTCTTTTTTGGCCACCCTGTGGCATATGGAGTCCTGGGCCAGGGATCACATCTGAGCCACAGTTGCAACCAAAGTTACAGTTGTGGCAGTGCCAGATCCTTTAAACGCCTGTGCTGGCGGGGGTTGGACCTACACCCTGGTGCTGCAGAGAGGCCACCAATCCATGCCCTATAGCAAGAACTCTATAATTTTCTACATTTGTGAAAGAGACTTGAATTCAGGGCTTCCCCAAGTTGAAAGAACCAGGAGTAAAGGAGTTTTCCTGTGGTGAAATGGGGTAAGGATCTGGCGTTGTCACTGCCGTGGTTTGAGTGGCTGCTGTGGTGAGAGTTTTATCCCTGGCTCGGGAACCTTCACATATGTGGCCTTGGCCAAAAAAAAAAAAAAAATTTAGTTTAAAACTTGAAAAGGTTTTAGGTCTATAGTCCTAGATTTACGTCTGTGGTCTTCCTGCTACTTGACTCTGGAACATGACCAGTAAGAAGATGTGGTACATATACACAATGGAATGCTACTCAGCCATAAAAAGGAACAAAATAATGCCATTTTGCAGCAACATGGATGAAACTAGAAACTCTCATATGAAGTGAAGTAAGTCAGAAAGAGAAAGACAAATATGATATCATTTATATCTGGAATCTGATATATGGCACACATAACCTATCTACAGAAAAGAAACAAATTCATGGACTTGGGGAATAGACTTGTGGTTGCCATGGGGAAAGAGAGGGAGTGGGACGGACTGGGAGTTTGGGCTAGAGCTCCCAGTAGTAGATGCAAACCATTGCATTTGGAGTAGATAAGCTGTGAGGTCCTGTTATATAGCACAGGGAACTCTATCCAATCACTTGTGATGGAACATGATGGAGGATAATGTGAGAAAAAGAATATATACATGTATAACTGGGTAACTTTGCTGTACAGCAGAAATGGACACAATATTGTAAACCAACTATAATTCAAAACATTTTTAAAATTCTCTACTTTGAACCTTAGTTTCTCGAGCTGTGAAAGGGGAATAATGACAGCGATTCAGGTGTCAGAGGGGGGCTTGCCAGGCCCATATCAAATCAGGCATACGACTTCACTTTTCAAATCCTAAAACGTGTGCTTAGCAGGTTGTGTGGAATTGTCCCGGACTACATTCTGGCCACTCTGCCATGCACAGAAATGAGCAAAATAATCCACATCCTCTGTCTGGCAGATACACACTCCTGAGGTCATTTCTTTGTCCATTTCTGTGTGTCACACCATCTGATCACATGTCCTTCGTTCTTCTTCCTAAATGTGTGTCCATTTCTTTTATTTTTTTTTTCTTTTTAGGGCCACACCTGCAGCTCATGGAAGTTCCCAGACCAGGGTTCAAATAGGAGCTGCAGCTACCATCCTATGCCATAGCCACAGCAACACCGGTTCTGAGCCACATCTGCAATCTATGCTGCAGCTTGAGGCAAGGCCAGATCCTTAACCCATTGAGTGAAGCCAGGGATTGCACCCACATCCTCACAGACACTATGTTGGGTTGTTAACCTGCTTGCCACAGCGGGAACTCCCCAAATATATATCCACTTCTTGAAAGCTGTCATAAACTTCAACCTCGCCAAGGACCCTTATGATGATTAGCCACTGACCCCTGCTCTGGACTCATAACTGGATGGTCACCTGTCAATGTGGCCAGTTAGACAAAGTAACACCACCTACCTTGTCCTTGTCAGGTCACAAGTGGCAAAAAAAACAGTACTGGGAGGATTCAATTGAAGGCCAAGCTCTGTCACTAATAGGCTGGGTGATTTGGAGGAAGTCCAATCCACTAGAAGAAAAATTTCCTTGTCTGCAATGTTGAGAAAAACAGTCTCTGCCCTGAAACCCCACAGACTGCTAAACATCAAGAGAGAACTTATAAAAATGTTTTATTACCCATGTAATGTTGGTCAGCTAGCCCTTGACCTTTTGTATTTAAATGCTATAATTTTATTTAACTTTTTTAAAAGTCATAGCTGAAAACTTCCATCTAAAAATAAGTTCTGACTCTGTGAACTTTCACGGTACTCTTGTAAGACAAAGGAGAGAAAGAAATGTTTTCTGGATACCTAATGAAAGCAGAGTGATGTATTAAATGTATTTGTATTGCTTATCCCATTTTATTCTTGCAATAACCACCCAAGGAGAATATAAATCTCCCCTCAAGAAGGTAAAGAATTCTTTCATGTCTCTGGCCACGTGGTGGGATGTACAATGGTGCTGGTGACAGACTTACAAGAAAGCAGAGAGGTGGGCTCGGATCCTGTTGGAGGTACTTGCTGACACCAGTGGGTGGCACTGCCCAGGAGGGACGTCTGCACCCAGAAGGGGTCTTGGCTGGGTCCGGTTACTTGTGGCTCATCCATGGGGTCTGACATTGCTGCAGCTACAGCTTAGGCTGCAACTGTTGCTTGGATCTGATCCCTGACCCAGGAACTCCATATGCTATGGGAAGCCACAAAAGGGAAAAAAAGAGGGGGAGAGTTCCTGTCATGGCTCAGCGGAAATGAATCTGACTAGCATCCATGTGGACGAAGGTTCAGTCCCTGGCCTCGCTCAGTGGGTTAAAGATCCGGCATTGCCATGAGCTGTGGTGTAGGTCGAAGACACGGCTCAGATCTGATGTTACTGTGGCTGTGGTGTAGGCCGGCAACCACAGCTCCGATTTGATCCCTAGCCTGGAAACCTCCATATGCCCAAGGGTGAAGCCCTAAAAAGCAAAAAAAAAAAAAAAAAATTAAAAAAGTAAAAAAGAAGAGGAGAGCGTTTGAAATAGGAAGAAGTGGTTGGTTGACAATGCTTGTGATTGTCTAACTTTTGCAATACAAGCATTGATGTGTCCAATCAATTTGGAAGTTAATTCTTTGTTAACCACAGGGAGCCCATTCTCATGGCGTCATGATGGTGAGGGAGGACTATGTCCCTATGATTTAAGGGATGCTGGGGAGTGAGGAAGATGCAGAGAGAGTGAGAGACCACAACTCCGTGTGAAAGTAGAGACTGGTGGTAACAACTAGGAGAGGATGATGGCTCCAGGGAGAGGTTCAGGGCATGTGGAGTAGCTGGTAAACGAAGAGAAAGCTAGCCATTATTTACTAAGGAACAGTGATTCATTCCCTAACTCGGGAGGTCTGCCATCTTCTGCATCTGTCTGGGGTATCTGGAGAAAAGTGGTCCCATCAGGCCCCCAAAGCTGAAGAGAAACGTAGATAAACTAGAGCACACCCTGCACAGGAGATTAACATAAGAAAGGCATTCCACAATCCTGCTGGTGCACGCGGACACACAACACACACTATACTACACTTAAAACCCATGCAACACATACAACATACAACTCACACCACATGTACAAAATGCATCATATGTACATCATGCACACAACAGGCATAAACATGACTTACATAAAGCATACGATAGGTACCTAACACTAGCAGCACACTACAGACAATACACACGATATGCATGTGTGTAGGCACACACCACACACGTGCACACACGAAACACATACACATCAAAATACGCATAAAGCGCATAGAAAAATGCAACATATGCATATCACACATATCATACACACAACATACTGAAGGTACACAAGACACATATGCACAACACAAACACCATGTGTACATACACAGAGTGTGTACATATACACACCAAACGCATATGTGTGCAGCACACACAGACACAAGCATGCACACAAACCCCACACTCACATAGCATACAAACACACCCCATAGTGGGGTTGCCTAGCAACCCAAGGTTGTACACACCAGCCACCCAGTGAGGGAGGGAGGAAACCCAAGTGTATGTGCTGGTCCTCAAAGGGCTCCAAGATCAAATATTTAAACACGTAGAGAGAAGAAGAGAAGGCTACCAAGGAGAAAGGGCTTGAGAACAAGATAAATCCGCCTCCACGCTCGGCAGGTGCAAAGCACTGTGTTCCTGTCCAGCCCCTGAGTCAGAGCTGGTCACAGCTGCTTTCAAGGGCAGAAACCTCCGGGCATCCTTTTCTTTTGACTGGTGATGAATGAGGCCTCTCTCTTTGAAACTCTCACGGGTCTGCCTCAGCGTTGCTGTCTGAAGTGCTGACGGCCCAGACAGGTGATCACAGTGACTTTAGGCTCTCAGTTCTCTCCTTAGGAAAGACAGGCTTGGAGAAAGGGCCAGACCTGCACTAGAAAGAGTGAGGTCTTCGTGGTCAGGGGACCCTTGCTTTACACGGTGAGGACCCACCCTGACCGGACTCTGAAAAAACTGGTTTTTGTTTTCCTGACCCATTCTTTTACATAGGAAGAATCCCAGCCAGATGTGAATAATTCACTCCTTTCTTTTTTGCCTCCAGTAAAAATGGGTAAAGATGGAGGAGAAAATTACGCTTCTTTCAATTTTTTCTTTTCTATTTACCTCCAGGGTAGAAATTTCCAGAATGTACCTCCAGGCCCTCAGCAGTGGTGTTTTGGCTCCGTGTCTTACTGCGCTCCTTTTCTCTCCCAGGTCTTTTCTGACAGTGCCAAGTTGCATGCTGAGCTGTCATAAAATGTTCTGAAGTCGTGCAAAAGGAACTGGCAAAAAATAAAGTTTTTCTCCTATCCTGCTTAAATTAGTCGTTGTCTCCAGCAGGGATATTCATTCTCTCTCACTTTCCTTGTCTGGCTTCCTTTCTTCTTCTCCTTTTTCTTCTCTCTCTCTTTTTTTTTTTTCTTCCCTGAAGTTATTCAGACGTGAGTTCAATATACACGCCCACCCCTGAAGGCCCCAGGACGCCAACAGACCTTTTTAACAAGCCCCTCCTGAGATGGAGAGGGGCTTCTGCCATTCTCTAGATGGCTCTGGAACTGCTAGTCTCACACACGTCTGTCTTTCTTTGGGCTTTTGCAGTCACAACCCGATAATGCACAGTGATCAGGGGTCCCCGCTGGCATGAAATTAAAGACTCAACGTGTCCTCAGCTGTCAACTGCTAGCCAGCTAGCTCACCGACTGTTTTAAGGTCTGTCTTGAGCTCAAAGAATTGGCCCAAGTCGTACTCACTCTTTGAAAATAAGTTGACTGATCCATGCTTCTTCAATTTGCAGTCCCAGTTTAGGCATATCGTCCAGATGTAATTATTAATAGTACCCATTTCTGTCTGAAGAGTCTCCATATGCAGAGTAATTGTATAGTGGTTCTATGACAACAGGACCGAACCAGGCATTGCAGACACAAAGGTGCAAAGGGCCGGGTGGTGCCTCAGAGGAACTTGGTCTTTTTTGAAAGGTGGGAAAATAGACAATTATAATATGACATAACAAGCTAAGAAAAAAGGCACTCACCAACTCACATGTCCTTGTACAATTATGTCCAGGTACCTGGTGTCCAGCCTAGTGCCTGGAACAAAGTGGTACATGACACAATTTGCTGTTGCTGCTTTTTTTTGAGCCATGCATAGTGCTCTGTAGGCTAGAAGTTCCACGAGGAATTCCCAGGGGTTAAGGACCCGACATAGTCTCCATGAGGACGCAGGTTGGATCCCAGACCTGACTCGGTGGGTTAAGGATCCAGCATTGCCACAAGCGGCAGCTTAGGTCACAGATGTGGCTCAGATCTGGCATTGATGTGGTGGTGGTGGTGGTGTAGGCCGGCAGCTGCAGCTCCCGTCTGACCCCTAGCCTGGGAACTTCCATATGCCACAGATGCAACCATTAGAGAAAAAAAAAAAAAATGTCCACATAACAATCTACCCTTCCTTCTGTCTCATCTTCTTTCCCAGCTCCTTTCCTCATCTCCATAACTCTTGAGTGTCCTAGACACATAAGCTTGGGGAGGTGGTCAAGGGAGTGGATGGCAATCAAGCCTAGCAACATGCATTCCACTCCAGGTCCGTCTGCAACCCCGGCACCGAAATCACTGGGTCTGATGCTTCAGCCACTTCCCACCTCTTCTCTGCTTTTCTCTGTTGGCTCCTGGACACTCTTCTTGGTGTGTCTTCTCCGTTCTGCTGGCCGTGGCCTTGCCGCTCTGTGGCCACACACAGGAGAGGACAGAGGGCAGGCCCTACAGCCTCAGCCACAACTCTGCTTATTCTCTGGAAAGGATGACTTCCACTCATCATTTTCTTATAAGATTCTCTTCTCAAGCGGCTCTCGTGTGCGACTCCCACAGATGAATCACACAAGCTGGGAGCTCCCATCTGAGTAAAAGCGAAGCCTCCATTCTACAAATTGTAAAGCTTCCCAGGCTTATAATGTATGTTTGATTTTTATAGACTCTCTAATTAAAATGTCATCACAAACATAAGAGAGAAGGAAAGGACAGGGTCTAGGCCAGGGAGAGAGGTGTGGGTGAACACAGCAAGTTGCGTAAGCTGTTTCTTCATTTCTTTATCCTCCGAGAATTTCTGATATTTCTGTATTTTTAGCACCTTCAAATCCTGAAGTCTGTGGGTTGAAAAATTCTCAGGTTTATGAGTGAAGCACTGACTAGCCAAATGGTAAGGGTATGAAAGCAAATGATAAACAAAATGTGGAGTGAACAAGAGCAATTCTGGGAGATAAAGGCTGGAGCCGAGGTAAGAGGAGAGGTCTCCTTAGAGGGTAATGAGATGCTGACGATATGTCCACATGCGGGACAGAGAGAGGAAAGGACACAGCGCTTTATGGTGCCTCTTAGTTTTCCTGTGGTTGGAGGCAATCTTGTCTCCGAAGACATCGAGTCTGTTTTGTTTTGTTTTGTTTTTGGGCCGCACCTGCAGCATATGGAAGTTCCCAGGCTAGGGGTCAAATCAGAGCTACAGCTGCCAGCCTACCCCACAGCCACAGTGATGCCAGATCCTTAACCCACTGAGTGAGGCCAGAGATTGAACCCAAGTCCTCATGGCTACTAGTTGGGTTTGTTACCACTGAGTCACGACATTGTGTCTCTTAAGACTGGAACTTCTGCCAGGAGGAGGGCAATATTTTCTTTCTCTGCAGCATTTGTCCACATCCCATAACACAGAGCTTAGCACACAGTGTGAGGAACTGAGATCATTCAGAAAAGTCCGAGACAGGCAGAATCTTGCCACCAAAAGTGGCAGGCAAATTTTCCTGTGACCTTAAAGAACAATTTAACTTTCTGATCATTCAGATATTAAAAAAAAAAAGTATGACCAGATAATCACCAAGTTGCAGACTAACTTTAAAACTTCATGAGTCTCTAACTGTAACTGCTGGATACAGTTACAGAAATGGAGAAACTCTAGGGCCTGATGACTTGTATGCAGAAGTTGTTTCAAGGGATAAATTCGGACCTAAGTTTCTCTAACCATAAATCAGGGATATGAGAATAGATGATGTTTTCTATTTTATCTCACTTTAAAATGCAAGAGGAGTTCCCGTCGTGGCTCAGCAGTTAATGAATCTGACTAGGAACCACGAGGTTGCGGGTTCGATTCCTGGCTCAGTGGGTTAAGGATCTGGCGTTGCTGTGAGCTGTGGTGTAGGCTGCAGACATGGCTCGGATCCCACGTTGCTGTGGCTGTGGTGTAGCCAGTGGCTACAGCTCCTGTTAGACCCCTAGCCTGGGAACCTCCATATGCTGCAAGTGTGGCCCTAGAAAAGGCAAAAAGACAAAAAAAAAGCAAGAAATATGTGAATTAAAATGTTGAGAGAGTTCCTATTTTGGCTCAGCAGGTTATACTAGAATCCAGGAGGATGCAGGTTCAATCCCTGGCCTCTCTCAGTGGGTTAAGGATCCAGGGTTACTGTGAGCTGTGGTGAAGGTCACAGACATGGCTTGGATCCTGTGTTGCTGTGGTTCTGGTATAGGCTGGAAGCTACAGCTCCAATTCAACCTCTAGTCTGGGAACTTCTATGTGCTACAGGTGCAGCCTTAAGAAAAAATTTAAAAAAAAATTAAATAAAATGTTGAGTCTTCATTCTTAAAGATCAACTCCCAAATCACACTGTATCAGGCCTCAACACAAGGGGAGGAATAGACCTTATCCTCATGTGATTCACTGGCCTGTTGATAAGAAACCTGTATTTTCAACGGGCTCATTTTTATTTCAGCCATAAAATCTCCATCCTGTCTCAACATGATATTTTCCCTTTCAATATAAGAGGCAATTTATTTTATTGTTACTCTAAACGAAAGGAATCCAATAAACTGGTTTGGAGCCAAAGAAGACCATAATGACAAAATGATTGATCTTTTTATAATGCATCCCATTGCTATTCTCAGACTAGAGAAATGCAATGTAGAAGATATTCATTTGTACCATGAACCAGAATTCGTCTCTGTAATAGAACATAAGACTCCTTTGTATTTATTAAGTACCTGTCACCACTAGAAATACAAAGTAAAAAGGATTCACTGATAATTTTTGGGCATTATCAAATAATAGTTGTTAGGGCATACAGGATCTATGTAGGAGCTTGAGGCAGAAATATCAGCTCTAGAGCATGGTGAGAAAAAAATGAAAGGGTTGTATCTAGGATCCATTGGTAGAAGTACACATGTACCATTCAACAGGACCAAAAAAAAATGTTCTTAATGAGAACCAGAGCTGTTCAGTAGCGGTAGGTGGCAGAATGACACTAACCCTAGAGTCCTGGTTTTGAGGTGGGACCATTACATACCATCTTGCTAAATCCTCAGAGTACCCTCCGAGACATATCTTATTACTTTGCATCCATCACACAGATGCAAAAGTGGAGGCTTGATAAAGTTAAGCTCTTTTCCTTGGGACACTGAGCTACTACAAGCATACTTTGTTCTACTGAGCTTTGCTTTTTTGCAGATGTTGCATTTTTTTTTTTTTTACAAATTAAAGATCCGTGGCAATCTTTCATCAAGCATATCTATCAGTACCATTTTTCTGATAACATTTGCGCACTTCTTGACTGTGCCCATTTTGGTAATTTTTTGCAATATTTCAAAATGTTTCATTATTATTATATTTGTTACAGTGATCTGTGATTAGTGATTTTGGTGTTACTGTTATCATTGTTTTGGCTTTTTTAACCACCAATTTTTTTTTTTTTTTTTGCATTTTAGGGCCGCACTTGCTGCATGTGGAGGTTCCTGGGCTAGGGGTCAAATCGGCGCTACAGCTGCCAGCCTACGCCACAGACATAGCAACATGGGATCAGAGCCACATCTGAAACCTACACTACAGCTCTCAGCAATGGCGGGTCCTTAACCCACTATGCGAAGCCAGAGACTGAACCTGCAACCTCAAGGTTCCTAGTCAGATTCGTTTCCACTGTGCCACGATGGGAGATGTAGACCCAACACACTACAGTGACTTTCACATGCACTGGGAAAGAAAAATTGTGACTTGCTTCAATAAACTATACATTTTATTGTGGTGTTCTAGGATCTGGACACACAGTATATCTCTGAAGAATACTTGTACGTGTTTGAGTGAAAATTTGAAATGCGTTTTGACTGATTCCAAAATCCATGCATTTTCATTATATCACAGTACCGCAGATGCCAAATCAGGCAAAGACTACTTTTGTCCTGATTGCCCACAAATGCAGAAAGCTGATTTAACTCCCAGGAAACACCAAGATGGTGGAGTCTCCAACTGGCAGAGGGTCCTGTCCTGAATTGGCCAACTTCTGGAGACAGTCGCAAAAGCCTGATTCCCCCAGTGCAAGGCACCTTATGACTGTGAGGTTTAGTTTGGTTTCCCGAAATCCAGACTATCTGGGGCTGCATCACTCATAGAGATGTGTCCCTTAATACCACAGTATAAAATAGATAATTAATAAGAACTTACTGTATAGCACAGGGAAATCTACAGAGCAGTTTATAAGAGCCTCTACAGAAAAAAAAGATTTTGGAGATATACCTATATATATAGATATACATATATATACATATATAACTGATTCATTTTTCTGTATACTTGATATTAAAACAACATTGTAAGTCAATTCTACTCCAATAAAATTTTAAAAGGAAATGTGTTCCTTAGAGCTGCAGACTTTTCATACTCCCTTTCCCTTTCATGTTTATTTGAAATGGAATTCAGACCGCATTCATAATTGTAATTCATCTTTTTTAAACTTTACTTTTCTATTGTGTGATGAAAGAGATTAATTTTTTTTTCCTTCTCATCCATTTTATGGCTGCTGGAATGTTCCCAGGATTTGCTCTGGTCAATTTGCCCCAGATTAACCAATAAATCATCCAAGATTTTGATGACAGTGAGAAGCTGAGATTCACACTTTGAATTGTACCAAATCTTCCTGTGGTGGACATTTAATATATGGTTGACGGTTAATAGTCTGACCACCACCCCCTTGCTTACTTCTTCTGATGACTGATCTTCTTTCCCTTCCCCCTTCCACGTCCAGATGAGCCCAGGATCCACGATGGTACCTTACATCTGGGTAACAAGAATTAGTTCATGGAGTAGCCACAAGTCAAGCCAGTCGCAGTCCTTCCTTGGTAGGAAAAGAGTTCTTTCTTCTCAAGTGCAGAAGATGTAAGAAACTTCTACAAGTTGTGAGTCCAGCCTTAAGGATGGAGGCAGTCTGCAAGAGGAAAGATTGAAGCCTGATGCAAAGAGAAGCAAAGGTGAGAAAGAGAATGAGCTCTTATTACAGCCTTCTGCACTCACAACCCTGCCCTTCCCCCTGCAAAAGTCAATAAAAATGGCTCATTGGTTTCAACTAATTCAAGTCTGGGTTCTTCTCTTGCTACTAACGTGTGTCCTGAGTAGAACGGTTCATGGGCAAGAAGTTTTCTTTGTCGGACTTGAAGGTCTCTTCAAGGAGAGAGAACTCAAAGCCTCTGGCCAAGATAAGACCCAGCCATCTCATTGTAATGCCCCCTTCCACACCTGAGCAGCCTGTCCTACTCCTTCCTGCCTCTACTAGGAAAGGTATGTGGCCCAATCCTCACCTGCCCCTCTAGGGCCTTATACACCCCCAACCAACCAGCAAGTATAAGCCTCCTCTTTCCCCAACCAGTCAGCAGGTCAGAAGGTGTATTCTGAGACCTCTCCTCTCTCCCTGGGTTATAAAAACAGACACAACCTCGTGTCGGACTCTGCTCTCCCTGATTATCAGGAAATTGTCCCACTTGCAGAGTCTCCTGTCTCGACAAATTCTTCTTCCAACCAAGTTTTTCTTCCATCCCACGTGCACGCACCATGACATTCTCGATGAAAACAGAGGACAGCTGTCGCTGGCAGAGTCAGCCAGTCTGAATTCCACTTTCTTTTCCTCTCTCTCACTATCTGAACCTCATCAAGCCAATTAACTGCTAGGAACCACATTTTCCTTGACAGGAAAATATGAATAAGCACCTTCCTGTATTAATCGGTTCTATCTTCTGTATTTTTGATGCTTTGACATCTTGGGGTCTTGTTGATCCTGGAAGGATCACCCCTCCCAGGACAGTCAATTCCTAGAGATAGTAAAGGGCTTATACGGGAGAATTCCTTTCTTATGCAAACCGATCCATCCACTGTATCTACCTGGACCACCTCCTGGATCAGGATCTTACATCCAGGCCACTACTCCCCTGCCCCCGAAACCCCGGCACCAAGGGGCAGCCTTGTGCCCCAGAGCGCCCTGAAATGGTTCAAATGAGCTAATCCTAATCCTGCTTGCCCTGCCTTGCCCGACCTTTCCCACAGAAACCACAAGAAAGACTTGTCAACATTTTCTCCTCTGTCCCTCTGCCTCTTGACTGGCGCTGCTGCTGCCCTGCGTGACCCCTTAAGTATGATGTGCCCCTCCTCTTGGGAACGGTGAGTAACACAAACTGCCTTTTCAATGGTGTTTTTCGTCTAATCTGTTGGCCTCACTGCCTCTGAATAATAATAAAACTCATACTTTAAAACACTACTTCCCAAGATTGGTGAGATGAAACTGCCTCATGTGGAACTAGGTACTGTGAGCCTTGAACGTTTGGCTGTTCAATACATTGCAGAAAAGACTCATTTACTGACTGTTAAGATTTGAAGGCATTTGGAAGGAGACTAAAGCTGTCATGTTTTGGACCACAGTAGTTGATACTCAGTCTTTCTTTACCAGCCTTCAGAGAAGTTGATTCTATTGCAAATGTACACCATCATTTTTCATCTTGTCTGTTCATTCTTTTTTTTTTTTTTTTTTGTCTTTTTGCCTTTATGTAGAGCCGCACCCACGGCACATGGAGGTTCCCAGGCTAGGGGTCTAACAGGAGCTGTAGCTGCCGGCCTTCGCCACAGCCACAGCAACGCGGGACCCGAGCTGCGTCTGCGACCTACACCACAGCTCATGGCAACGCCGGATCCTTAACCCACTGAGCAAGGCCAGGGATCGAACCCGCAACCTCATGGTTCTTAGTCGAATTCGTTAACCACTGAGCCACGAAGGGAACTCCATTGTCTGTTCATTCTAAAGATATATATTAAACACCCATTCTCTGCTAGAGCAATGAACGAATCAGATACCATCCCTACCTTCATGGAACTTAATCTTAAGGATGAGAGATTCTGAAAAAGGGTAAAACTATAACAGTGGCATATACTGAGGATGCTAAATAAATACTGTAAATTAAAACCGTAGGCCTTTGGGGGAACAGAAAAAAAATTAAGATTAGGAGTTTCTGTTATAGCTCAGCATGTTAAAAGCCCAACTAGTATCCATAAGGAGGTGGGTTCAATCCCTGGCCTCACTCAGTGGGTTAAGGATCCAGTCTTACAGCAAGCTGCTGTGTAGGTCGCAGACACAGCTACAATCCTCCATTTCTGTGGCTGTGGTGTAGGCCAGCAGCTGCAGCTCTGATTCGACCCCTATCCTGGGAACCTATGTATGCCTCTGGTGCGGCCCTAAAAAGGAAGAAAAATTAATATGAATTCTTACACTTAAGTATCCCATTTTCTACTTATCTTATAAATTCCTATTGGTTGATTATGCTACCTACTTAAATAATATTATAATCATCTAAGTAAAAATAACCTAGATAGAATCTAAATAATAATGTCTGCAATGCATGACGTCCTTAAATTTATGACCCACTTACATAAGTGCATGTGAAATATTAGTTCGCCAAGAGCCAAGGTCTGGTTGAAGCCAAAACCCTGAGTTCCTCTGACTTCAAATACAGAGTGTTGGTAGGATTGTGCTGTTGCCACTGTCGAATTGATAGGTTAAAAAATTGCCAGGTCCGAGTTACTCAGATTTGAAAGATAGATGACACTCATGGCCACGAGAAGTCCCCTCCTCCTTCCTAGGCTATGCCTCCGAGGATGTTATATAAAACACTTACCCCACCAAAAGTCGAGTCTCCAGGATGTGTGGGAAGCCCCTCAAAGTTCAGGACTTCTCAGCTGTGATGGATGATGATGGACATCAGGCTTCTGCAGATGGCAGGACTCAGAAGTCAGTTCTGAACCTGCTTCACTCCGGGGAGGTGAACTGTCCAAATCTCTGATGCTGCTGGGACGTTAGGGTCCTGGAAATGAGAAATCGTCATCGTCAAAGTCAGATTCCTTTACAGCTTGGGGGCTTTCGGTGAAAATAAGACACTTTCTGCCAGAAGCAGCATTCTTTGGAAAAGCTGGGCAGAGGGGCAACTTGAAGGGACATATCACCTGACTAGAAGCATCCAGCACACCACAGACTGCTTGGTCTGAAAGGAGCACAGAATGGCACCACCCACCTGCAAGTCGGGAGCCCTGAATACTATCACCAAACACCTGAGACCATCTCCTACCCCCGACTTGTGTCCTGTGTCCCAAGGGTTGACTCTGGCTGCTTCGAACCTGAGTCTTAAGAGTGTATGTACTGGAGTTCCTGTCATGGCTCAGCAGAAATGAATCTGATTAGTATCCATGAGGTCGCAAGTTCGATCCCTGGCCTCGCTCGGTGGGTTAACGATCTGACGTTGCCATGAACTGTGGTGTAGGTCACAGATGCGGCTCAGATCCTGAGTTGCTGTGGCTGTGGTGTAGACCGGCAGCTGTAGCTCCGATTCAGCCCCTGGCCTGGAAACCTCCATGTGCTGCCAGTGCAGCCCTAAAAAGACAAAAAAAAGTAATAATAAAAGAAACAGAAGCTGCTTGCAAAAGGAATGCCTTTTTAAAAAGAAGCATATTTATGGCTAAAAGACAGAAGCTTAAACTCTGCCAACAGAAGAGATCCCAAGGGACCACAGTTAGAGGAAACTCCTGACATCATTCAGAACAAGAAAACCAGGACTATGGAAAATCCTGACAACTGACAAATTTTCACGCAGGGAAACTTCATTCACCTAAAGTTCACAAGTTATTTGGGGGGGGAAGTGCTGATACTGAGCCACTTAAGCAAGCCTTGACAGTACCACGCTTGATTGAAAAATAAAACATGGTGCCCCCCTCCCCCCAAGGGTACAGTGTGCTGACTTCACAAAATTGCTGCAGTTGGAAGCCCAGAGAGCCTTGCAGCTCAGCGATGGGTGAATCTCTTGAGTTTTAAGAGTTCAAGTTCAGTGTGGGTAATGGCTTAGCTGCTTTCATGCTTCTAGAAGCTTAATAGAGTCTGGGGGAGGGACAGGAGGTTGGAAAAAGGGAATTGCTTTGAGCAGCTGGTTGCAAATGCACAGATCAGAGACCCAAGAAGGACAGTTGGGGAGGTAAGGTCTTAGCTCAGGTTTGACATGTGAGGAGGACCAGTTCTTAACAGCAGTAAGTAGCACTGGGAAAGAAAAGGTCTCTGCTGTCTTGTTTCTTATTCTAAGGCCGAGTCAAATTAAAAAGATCAAGGTTACGTGTGCCTCTTCTTTGACCCCCTCCAGAAGCTATAAAAGTGTTTGCAGTCACTGCATAGCAAGTTACCCGTTGGCCAAGGAGCCCGCCTTGATCTGTGAGTCAGACGTAAACTTTATCAGTGTTCCTGCTGTGAGGCGGGGGGTTAAGGATG
Source organism: Catagonus wagneri (assembly GCA_004024745.2). Taxonomy (NCBI): domain Eukaryota; kingdom Metazoa; phylum Chordata; class Mammalia; order Artiodactyla; family Tayassuidae; genus Catagonus; species Catagonus wagneri. The sequence continues at coordinate 2,925,930 of PVHT021183710.1, read as the reverse complement.
CTGCATTGTTTCTGTAGCAGGGTGGGTTACAACCTAGGCCCAGAGCAACGGGTTAAAGACCCAGGGCTGACTCTGTGGTGACTCTAAGGACCCTCAGCACAGGTTTGATCCCTGGCCCAGAGCAGTGGGTTGAAGATCTGGCATGGCCACAGCTGTGGCTTAGGTCACAGCTCAGATTCAGTCCCTGGCCTGGGGGACTTCCTTATGCCCTGGGGTGCAATCGTTAAGAAAACAAACAAAAAGACAACCTTCAGCTTTCAGTGGCTTTCAACTGATCTCCCTGTCTACAGTCTCTCCCCTTCCAATCCATCAAACAGAAAAATCTGTTTGCTGGAGATCCCGACATGGCTCAGCAGTAACAAAGCCAACTAGGAACCATGAGGACCCGGGTTCGATCCCTGGCCTTGCTCAGTGGGTTAAGGATCCGGCGTTGCCGTGAGCTGTGGTGTAGGTTGCAGACGTGGCTCGGATCCCGCGTTGCTGTGACTGTGGTGTAGGTCGGCAGCTGTAGCTCCGATTCGACCCCTAGCCTGGGAATCTCCATATGCCACCAGTATGACCCCAAAAATCAAAAAAAAAAAAAAAAGACTCACAAGGAACTTGACAATAGTCCCAAACCCTTCACATTTGTCATAACTGTTGGCTCAGGGCCACAAATACAAATCAAATTTCAAGACCAACTCAAGGTAGTTTATCATTCCCCAAGGTAAGCATATAAATTAAATGCAAATAAAAACTCTGGATTTTGCCAACCGTGGAATTCAGTTTAAAAGACAGAAGACGACGTATAATGGTATATCTCTGCCTGCATTTTGCCTCCGTTGACAGTTAACATCGAGTCCAGCGAAACCCCGTGCCTCACGCTACCTTTTTTGCCTTCTTTTTTTATTTTTATTTATTTATTTATTTTAGGGCTGCACCTAAAAAGTGGCCAGATCGGAGCTGCAGCTGTCAGCCTGGGCCACAGCCACAGCAACGTAAGATCCGAGCCGCATCTGCAAACTACACCACCGCTCACGGCAACGCTGGATCCTTAACCCACTGAGCGAGGCCAGGGATTGAGCCTGTGTCCTCACAGATACTAGTCGGGTTCGTTACCTCTGAACCACAATGGGAACTCCTCCAGTCTAGCTATTTTTGTCCTACCAGCCCAAGGTGACTAAGATTTCGCTGGGTGCCAGAGGTTCTCTGAGCTGTCTGGAGGCTGAGGGAAAGGCCTGATCACCTCAGGTGTCCGAGCGCATGGAGGGGGCAAAATCACGTCAACCCAGAAGGCACCAGGTCTCTGACCCTCAGCAGTATTGCACGTTAATAGTAACAATCTGGTTTGAACCAGGAGATGGGTCTGCTTTGGGTGCACAGCTCTGGCAGCAACTTGGGTGTGGCCTTGGGAATGTCCCTGTCTCCCTTTGGGCTTCATCTTGCTCTAAACACAAAGGAATACACCCAGTGCCCGTCAGTCTTTTACCCAAGGCTGGTTGGGGTGGGGAGCAGTACCGTATCACAGATCAGTTTGAGATTCCAGGGAAGACTGTAGACGCCAGAGAAGTGCACTTTGCTCAGGCAATATCATGGGGGAACAGGTTCCATAAAGCACATATGTCAACCCCATGACTACGCGCAGAATCCAGGTGCAGGATCTCTGGGACAGATCCCATCTGACAGTAAAATTCTACGACTCTAAGTGGGAGGCGGGTGGGGAACTGCAGTATTAGGCAATAATAAAAACAACAAAACCCTAGGAAGCTTGAAATATAATCCTGTTTTTCAGAAGATTCTGACTTCTGAGCAGGGATGATTGGCTTCAATTTGCATTCAACTTCCAAGTATGCTTCAGAATATAAATTCTGAGTAATTTGATGGATAGAACTCTCCCCAAAGTCTACCTGTCCTAATCCCTAGCTCACTGTGATTTCTGCATGTTCTGCAGCTCTATATGTGATAGCATCCGGGGCGGGGGGACCAGACAGACCCGCCCCACTTCATCCGCAGGCTCTCCAGACCTCACCCTCATCCATCGCCATCACTGCGCCCTGTCTGCTAAGCAGATGCAGCCTCACTTTTCAATGTATGCGCTTTACTTCTTTCTTTTGAAATATATTGGGAGTGACTTTAAAAGTCTGAGAAAAGCCTCAATATATTGGGTGTCCTAATACTGGCCTTGGAAGAGCAGGTGTTTATCTGGTGTTTACTCTGCCATGCCCCAGCACTTGATGTATTTAAACTCATGGAATCCTCACAACAGCCCTGTGAGACAGGCCCTCTTATCACCCCTATTTCACAAAAGAAAGCAGAGGCACAGAGACTTCATTTATTTATTTTTGTCCTTTGTCGTTTTAGGGCCACACCCACGGCATGTGGAGGTTCCCAGGCTAGGGGTCTAATTGGAGCTACAGCTGCCGGCCTACGCCACAGCCACAGCAACGGGGAATCCGAGCCGTGTCTGCAACCTACACAACAGTTCACAGCGATGCCAGATCCTTAACCCACTGAGCAAGGGCAGGGACTGGACCCACAACCTCATGGTTCCTAGTGTCCTCCTTCATTTCTGCTGAGCTACAACGGGAAATCCAGAAGCACAGAGACTTTAAATGACTAGCTTCAGGTCCCAAGAAAGTAAAGTTTTCCAGATTCAAAATCAGACAATCTGGCTGTGGAACTCAGAGCGTCCTTTGCATAAATGCTCCTTTTTGAGATAGATGTTTATCTAGCCCCATTTTAAAGATGAGCAAACTGAGTCTCAGACATTCTCCTAGGTTCACAAATAAATGGCAGACCCATGACTTCCACCTAAGCCCTTGTGTTCCCAACACTTGCTCCCTTGGTTTGAACATTATGGAAGAAGACGTCCTTGCCAGGAAGCCCACCTCAGCTGATACCCCAGTGTCTTCTTAGAGCCTGGCCTCTCACCTCTAAGCTTATATCTGCCCAGACCAGGGTTTGTCTTGTTTTCACGGTGTTCTCTCCTACCCTGCTCCTGAACTGGCTGGGGTGGGGGTGATGGTGAGAGTTTGGCAGGGAACCAGTAGAGGCCTCCATTTTAGATTTATGAGATTCTGGATCAGGTCCCCAAAGAAGCAGATTAATCACCAGAAGTTATTTTCCTTTTAATTAAAAAATATTATCTACAGCAGCTCTGGTCCTGCTGATTCTCTGAGCAGACAATAAGGGCGAGCATAGCAAGCAAGGGATATTAATTTTCCCAACTAATTTAAAGATAATATCCCTCATATGTGCCAATGGCTAACAAGTTTGTTTGTGCATCAGATTTTCTGTGACCTCTGGGCTCTGAGCTTCCTCTGTCTTTTTATCTGACTTTGGTGGTGTCCCCAAGGTAGAAGACAGTGGAATACATGGTGGGGGACATGATTAGATGCAAGAATTTTTTTAGGAAAGACAGTCATCTGGGAAGCAGGAAAGAAGAAATTTTAAGCTCAAAGACAATCAGCTCTGTCTATGACTGTGTTGTTGTTGGTTGAATTGTGATCAACACCCCCTCCCAAAAAATATATATATATGATGAAGATTAAATCCCTCATTATCTCAGAAGTGATTGCTTTTGGAGGTAGGGGCTTTAGAAAGGGGCTCATTTCACTTAAAATGAGGTACCTTGGGTGGCTGTAATATAATGAGTGGTATCCTTACAAAAGAAGATTAGGGCATGGACAAACACAGAGGCAAGACCATGTCAGAACACAGCAAGAAGGCAGCCTTCTACAAGCCCAGGAGAGGGGCCTCAGAAGAATCCAAACCTGCTGAGACTTTTATCTTAGACTCCCAGCCTCCAGAACTGTGAGAACACACATTTCTGTTAAGCCCCCAGTCTATAGTATTTTCTTGTGGTAGCCCTAACAAAAGATCTTGAATATTTTGTACACTTCCTGGTAGGGCATAAAAGACAAAGATCCTGAATATTTTGTACACTTCCTGGTAGGGCATAAAAGACAAAGATCTTGAATATTTTGTACACTTCCTGGTAGGGCTACTTGGGTGAAAGCATGGTTATTTTCTTCTGTTCTCCAGGAAGGACCAGAAGCCCACCATCTTCAGGATCCACACCGAAGTGAAGCTTTTCCTGATCCCTGCTTATGTTACTTCCCACAGCTCATACCCTGTTGACACCCTAGCTTCATAAAACACCCTTCCCCTGCATTCTATAACCCAGCACACTTCCCACACTGCATTGCCGTGAATGGATTGCATCAGGATCAAAAATAATGGTCATTTTCTACACCACCCCCTTTTGTAGTATGACTTTGTACCTTCTCCCAACACACCTTAAAGTGTAATTCCCAACCTCTTGAATCTTGTCTGGCCTTGTGAGGTTTTTTTGCACACAAGAATTCAGCAGAAGTGACACTGTGCCTCTTCCAAGTCTATGCCTGGACAGGATCCCACAGCCATCCTTGCTCTCTTGGATTTCTATTTCTGCTATGAAAACAAGGGAAAGATATCCTCCTGCTGAATGAGAGATCACACAAAGAGCTGTGATGCCCCAGCCAAAGTTATTCTAGACTCGACTACAGCTATCCAATGCCAAGACAAGTGAGAAAGCCCAGCCAAGGTGATCAAACCACCACTTGACCAACGCTGGCCACTGGCTCACAAGTGAACATAACTGAAACTAGACGAACATCTCAGCAGAGCCCAGCCTAAATCATCAACTCACAAAATCATGGGCCCAAGAAACACCGGTTGTTAAGTTACCAAATTTTGAGGCGTTTTGTTACATAGCACAATCTGACTGATAAACCACTTTTCTTGCCTTTCCTGCCAGCATGTTGCCCCTTGAATGCAGGAAGCATGACTTGGTCACTTGTATAATGTGCACATTATAATAAAACCGTGTGGAGAAAATTTATTAAATCAAGGAGGGTAGGAATATTTCTCTTCATACATTCAGCTGATCTTACATGGTATATGGCAGGTTAAATTTTCCACACTGGCTACAGCAGTGATTCCCATGCCACATGTTCTTCTACAAAGTGGCTTTACTTTCCCCACATTGAAAGGAAGAATTTGTTCCTCCAGCTCCTTCAATCTGAACGAGGCCTGTGACTGCTTTGACCAATAGAATACAATGGAAGTGACGTTGTGACAGCTCTGAGCATAGCCTTTAACTGGTCTGGCACTAACTCTTGAGAGCCAACCATAATGTTAATCCCAAATTGTGTGGCGAATCCCTGGGGGGTGAGATGACACATGGAGAGAGAGGCATCCAGGCACTGGGGTGAGAGTGAGATGCCGTTTTGGAAGTGGATCCTTCGGCCTTAACTGCCTCAGCTGGTGCCACATGGGGCAGAGATGAGTCATAGCCCAGTCTTCCCCAACCATATGATGCACAAAACTGTAAACAAAATAAAAAAGCCCTTTTTAAGTCACTAAGTTTTGTGAAGAACGTCTTAGTTCATTCAGGCTGCTAAAACAAAATATCACAAAGTGGGGTAGAAGAAACAGAAATTTTTGATATAAAGCTTTATGAGATGTTTGTATATTTTAGAGATTAATTCCTTGTCGGCCGCTTCATTATTACACACAGTGAAGGAAGTCAGACAGAGACAAATATCATATGAGAACACTAATATGGAGAATCTAATAAAAATGATACACTAGAACTTAGAAAACAGACGCAGGTATTTCAAAACCAAACTGATGGTTACCAAAGAGGAAATATGAAGGGAGGGGGGATAAACTAGGGGACTGGGATTGATATATATAGGCTATTATATGTAAAATAGATGGGTAACAAGGAACTACTGTGTAGCAAAGGGTAAACTATTCAATACTGTGTAATATCCTGTATGGGAAAAGAATCCTAAAAGGAATGGATGGATGTATAGGTATAACTGATTTACTTTGCTGAAACTAATACAATTTAGCAAGTCAACTATATTCCAATAAAATTTAAAATAAAATAAAATGCTGACATACACACTCAAAGAAACAGGAATTTATTTCCCTCTGTTCTAGAGGCTGGAGATTCAAGATCAAGGTGCTGGCAGATTTGGTTCAAGCATGGCCACTTTCTTCCTGATTCGTAGAAGGCTGTCTTCTTGCTGTTAGTCACATGGAAGAAGGGAGCTTCCTGGGGCCTCATTTTATAAGGGCACTAATCACCTCCCCAAAGTCTCACCTCCAACTACCACCCCCTTAGGCTTCAACATTTGAATCTGAAGGAGACACAAACATCGGTCTGTAGCAAATAAATAAGCAAACCACGAATGGCACATTACAGCCAAAAATCTAAGTCTAGTACCTTTACTATGGATTTGTCTCCTGTTTTTACTTCTTGCAACCGTGTGAAGATTAGGAGCTCACTTAAATTTTCTGACTCTCAGTGTCCTTGTCTCTATGATAGGGATGCGTCCACTCATTTAATAAAATTTCATTGAGAGCAGGGAGGTAACATGATAAATAAGCCACAAGCTCTGCCTGAAGGTGTTCACAGTCTGTTTGAGAAGACGAGGCAAGGGGACAGACAGTCACAAGGGCTGTCAGCTTTCCTATTTCACCAAGTACAGCAACCCCTGGAACCCGGAGATGGGTGGGAGGATTATTGGATTCGCTCCTAGGCTGGTAGGGGAAGTGACGGATGAACTAGAGTGTAAACCGGGACCAACAAAGCAGGGAGTTAACCGAGGGATGGAAGTAGGAAGGATCAGAACGAGGCTGTTTAAGACAAGGAGCAGCTTATGTTTAGTGTTTAGAGAGCACAGCGCCTTAGGGAAGAAATAACCAGCTGGACTGAGAGTAGATGAGAGAACAGGCTCTTTATATCCATTTTAAGTCTATTAGTGCAGCGTTGACTAATCTAAGAGAACCTAAAATGGACTTCTCAGAAATGAACTATGCAGTCAATTTTAACCTTTAGGGAGGACACAGCTTGATAAATGTGCCACGAAAAAGGGTTATTTTAAGCATTTCTGAGAGGAAAAAAAAATCTGACTCTAGAAGAGAAGATGGTTTTACAGTTTAGAGAAGGGTTCAGGGAAGCCCTGGAGAACATAAAAGGTAATTAAGAAATGCAAACTCTTGTTTTGTTTTGTTTTAAATAGAAAAAGTCCAACTCAAATAGTGCTCAGAAGAAAGGGTTCTGCTTGAGTTGGAAAATGTCACTCCCTGAAACAATTACCAGTGAGAATAATCATTACTTGATGCTGTTTCAAACTCTGTGAAAATTATATCAGCTTCTGGATTATATCCATTTAATACAGGACAGAGGATAGAACAGTGAAACATTAATTGAATAAGGGATCTGTCGGTTACAATAAGATGTTCCAGGCACAAGAAGCATGATGCATAAGCCAGGAGTTCCCTGGTGGTGCAGCAGGTTAAGGATCTGGTGTTGTCACTGCTGCTGCAGCTGTGGTGCAGTTTCAGTCCCTGGCCCTGGAACTTCCTCATGCCGTGGGCATGGCCAAAAAAATCGTGTTTTCCTGCTGCACAAACTAAGGAGGGGAGATAAATATTTCATTCAGGTGGTGGGGGAATTGAGATCTAGGGAAGCAGAGTCCTCAACCTGAGGGAAGTAGAGTCAGGGGAACCCTGCCTTTACTCAGGAGTCTCGGGTCAGGCTCTGAGGATGTTATTCAGCAGAGAAATGCTGGGAAATTGCCTGGACCCCTGCCCTGAGTCAACTATAAACCTCTCAGGAGAATCAAATGTCAGAAAAATAAACACTGAATGTAAATGACCTGAAGGAAGTCAATGTTCCTAGCCGAGGCATGTGGGTTCCTGCCTGCCTGCCCCCTTCTAGACCATACTCTAGGTTCTAGGAACCCAGAATTCCTTTTCTAAAGGGCCCCAAGCCTGGTTCCAGCATCTACACAGCCCTTTTTGCTTAGATCTGTCCCCATAAAAATGACTCAGGGATGAACTAAAAATTCTTCGTATACAATGAGGTTTTAACCTCAGACCCTCTGGAATTGCATCCTCTGTTCTGACACAAGCCATTGACTAAGACAAACAAAGCGCAGGAAATTTCCCCTGATCTCTGCAACCTTCGAATATAGACCGGTCCCAGAGTAACTCTGCAAGTATTGTGATCCTAGGTATTAAGTAAGAGAAGTTTCTTAATGTGAAAGAACCAATGCAAAAAATAATTGTCACTCCAGGAGGGAGAAGCACAGAAGGAATACCTTTCTTTCAGCCTGCCTTCTCAGGAATGTGTGAAGAGAAGAGCAGCAAAGTGTCCTTTGCAAAGTGCATTAGGCACATAAATACACAGACAATTAGAACTAGTTTACCCTGTGCAAGGGGGAACAGTGACACCTTCCAAATGTTTAGGTCACTCTTTGAGGATTAAATTTGGGAAACTGTAGCTGATGAGACCATCTCTAGAAGAAAGATAATAGGGACAGCCAGATTCCCCAAGGATTTCAGGAAATCTTGGAGGCTTAAAGAAGCATGACTAGGGAGTTCCCACTGCGGCTCAGACTGGTACCCATGAGGATTCGAGTTCAATCCATAGCCTACCTCAGTGGGTTGGGGATCTGGCATTGCTGTGAGCTGTGGTGTAGGCTATAGACATGGTTCGGATCCTACATTGCTGTGGCTATGGCATAAGCAGGCAGTTGAAGCTCTAATTCAACCCCTAGCTTGGGAACTTCCATAATCCTTGGGTGCAGCCCTAAAAAAAAGAAGAAAAAAAAAGAAATGACTGGAATGTGGGGGAAAACTTGAACCTCAGCAGGTGAAAAATTCTGGATTTTGTTTGTTTGTATGTTTTAGTTTATAAAATTCATTTATTCATGATATTAATCTCCAATAAACTCAGATTAAAAAGATAATACCTCAACAGGTATAATATCTCAAGTGGAAAGCCAAGTCACCCTTAACAGGGAAACTCAAGAGGCCACCTCTTCAATGCCAAGAACAAAATGAAGCTGACTGCTATTCCCACTGTTATTTACAATTGTTCTGAGATTTCTTTTTCTTTGTTCTTCAATTTTATTTTCTTATTTTTTAATCCAATGAATTTTATTATATTTATAGTTGTACAACCATCATCACAACCTAATTTGAGAACATTTCCATCCCAAACCCCCAGTCTATCCCTTCCCTTCAACTGTACCCTTTGGTAACCATAAGATTTTCAGAGTCTGTGAGTCTGTTTCTGTTTTACAAATAAGTTCGTTTTCATCCTTTTTTTTAGATTCCATATATAAGTGCCTCATTTTCTGATTAACTTCATTTAGTATGATAATATCTAGTCCATCTACGTTGCTGCAAATGCCATCATTTCATTCTTTTTTATGGATGAGTAATATTCCATTGTATAAACTCTGCTTTTGAATGAATACATGAGCCAACAGAGAAGGGATGCTCAGTGCAAAGATGAGGAATGGAGGGGCGAGGAGAATTGACACCAGTAAGTCGCCTATCCTGTAGGTTCAGAGGAAGGGACATCTGGATGAGAGCACTTGGCAAGAGGGTGTCCATGACAGGCATAAGAAGAAGAGCGCTTTGCCCTTCATAGCTTGAAGACATTGGCCACTAGCATCAGCTCACTCTCATTTCTTGGATTCCAGGATTAATCACCAAGTAACAATCTGAGTATCATTTGCATTCCTGTGTAGGCCATCCAATAGGGAAATGGCCTTCTGCTTAGTGAAAGCAGGTAGTTTAGTCCCTTCCACATAAGGTTGACAAGTACATTCAATGAGCTAATACAAGTTAAGTTCTTAGATACAGGGCTGTCACAAAGGGAACCCCATGTACATATTTGCTACTATAAATCCACAACTAAAAAGTGAAGGTGTCGGCTATGAACACAGCAGGTAGGACATGTGATCTTCATATTCAACCTCTACGCCCAGCAACTTCAAGAAGACCCAGGAAGAGGCCCAACAAGCTACAGCATCATGAGTGGGAAAACATTAGGGGCCTTTTGACTTTGCACAAACCAAGACATACAACCACACACCTGTCACCACTGAGATGGTTCCCTAACTCGTCTACTATGTACCTGGTAACTGCAAATAAAAACAAAAATAATATGAGAGTAAAACAACTCCGTCTTCCTGTGCATAATGGATGGTAATAAATCATTCATCAGCAGAAAAACAAGCGAGTGATCATGCATTTCAGCAAATAAATCACCAGCACTGTTTCTGGAAACTGAAATGAGAAACATCTGCAGGGAATCGAGCAAGCCTATGAGATGGATAAGTCAGGCATGCCATTAGTCTGAATTAGAGTCTCCTTGATTTTAGGGGAAAGTCCATCTCCCGGCTGACGACTCCAACTTCAGGTGTTACTGTATAATTCGACCTTGTCCAACTGAAATCAGAGTCCTAAGCAGTCTGTTTCCTGGCACGTAGGAGAAATTTATAACTGGTATAAAAAAAGTAAGCTTCCTGGTTATCAGCTAGGAAACTGGCATTTCAGAAGCCATTCGGACCAGAGATGTGCTTCTGACATATTTTGGATACAAGTTGAAAATCAGGAAGGTGATTCTGACAAACCAAATACACAATTTTAATAATTAAATCTTTCATCCTAAGGGAGAGATTTTAAAAATTGCCTGTCAAGGAGTGTCATAAAATCTTGAAGCTGAAAGGGACCTTAGAAATTAATAAGCTCAATGTTGGTGCAGTAAGATTAAGGTTTTTTTTTTTTTTCAAGATCACAAAGCTAATGAGGGTCAAAGTTGGGAGTGGGGCCCAGGTTTCCAACTTCCCCATCCAGGCTAAGACAAGAAAAATAAGGAGAAGTCCCCACCACGGCTCGGTGGTAACAAACCCAACTATTTTCCATGAGGATGTAGGTTCCATCTCTGGCCTCGATCAGTGGATTAAGGATCCAGTGTTGCCATGAGCTGTGGTGTAGGCAGATGCGGCTCGGAACCCACATTGCTGTAGCTGTGGCGTAGGCCGGCAGCTGCAGCTCCAGTTCGACCCCTAGCCTGGGAACCTCCATGTGCAGCACATGCAGCCCTAAAAAGACAGAAAGAGAGAAAGAAAGAAAGAAAGAAAGAAAGAAAGAAAGAAAGAAAGAAAGAAAGAAAGAAAGAAAGAAGCAAAAGAAAGAAACTGAGGCTCATAATTGTTAAGTAACTAGCCCAAAGTCAAACTGTGATTAAGAGAAAGATTTATGGCAGGTAATAATCTTTCTAATCCTAATATTCTTGTTTTTAATATCTTCATTATAATGCCTCCATGGTGAGGACGAGAAATTATGTTCTGTTCCCAGGACGTGGCTTATAGCATGTCATGCATTCAGTAAATTGTACCTAACATTAAAATGGTAAAAATGAGAAAGTAGGATCATTACAGTATCATTATTTCTCAGCACTGTTTAAAATATGGAATGCCTGAGTCATAGATATATAATTCCATACTACATAACATCTAACTGGGATGTTTTACTTCTTTATGATGAAAAAGACATGGGAGTGGTCCATGACCACGAATCTGCTGGTTATATCACTTGGTTATTGATTGCCTGGTGGAGAGTTGTAATAGTCATGCTAAAGGCAGAGCTGAGGCACTAACTTATTCCCTTTTTTTTTTTTTCCACCCTTGGCACGTGGAGTTCCCTGGCCAGGGATCAGATCTGAGCCACAGTTGTATCCTACTCAGCAGCTGCAGCAATGCTGGATACTTTAACCCACTGCCCCGGGGAAGGGACGCAACCTGTGTCCTGGTGCTGCAGAGTCTCCGCCAATCCCACTGCACCAGAGTGGGAACTCCTGATGCACTAACTTAGAGACAACACATTGTGAGGATAGGATGCCCTCCTCCTGTTTTCAGTACATGCATTGAATCCAAGACCTTTAATATGAACCTGTGTCCCCATCAGGAAGAATATATGAATCCAGAAAACAAAAGGTGGAAGCAGGAATGGTCCTTTTTATTACCATCCCTAGTGACCCATGGTGGCGGGGGGTGCGGGTGGTCATAGCTCCTTGATCCCCAGCTCTGGGGTCTGTAGCATTAGAAGTCCTGTCCTCCGAAGAGGTGCAAGGATGACAGTGGGCTCCAAACTACCGCTGGATCTCATGCACTTTGGATTTTCTGCATCCAGGGTTCATCAGGCAAAGATGAGTCACCATCCTGGCGCAGGCAGTTGACCCCAATCAGAAGGAGGCAGAAATACAGCTGTTACAGGATGGAGACAAGGAAGACATGTCCCTATCTTGGGTAATCCATGTGGGCACATCTTGTACTCTCTCGCTAAATGGTGACTGTGATGGGACAGGTGGAGCAATCCCAGCCTGAGGAGGGAATGCTTATGAGGATCTGAGTGCCCTGAAGGATGAAGGTATGGGTTGTGCACAGGTAAGGTACCAAGACCATGCAGAGGTAATGCTGAGGTCAGGGATTTAGACTCAGTCGTGGAAAAAAAGAGACAACAAATCCCAGCTCCAGTTCTCAGCCAACTGCAGCATTCATCCCCAAAACCTCTCTATTATAAGCTTTCCCTTGGATAAAGAGGACGACCTTCATGAAACCAAAGCGTAGAATGATTGCCAGGAGCTGGGGAGAGGGGAAAATGGAGAGTTGCTAACCGATGGTCATAAAGTTCAGCTTAGCCAAAAGAGTAAGTTCTAGAGATCTGTACAACATTGACCTATGGCTAATAACATGGTATTATACACTTAAAAACTTGTTGAAAGAGTCAAAACTCAGAATTTGTATAAGCCACACTAATAATGAATCACACACATGAGCTACAGAATATACACAGTGATAGGCTCCTACATGTAAGAATGCTACAGACGTAGAATATGTAGCTAATCATTTCCATCATAAAATGGCTCAAATGAAGTGGACTATGGGTTCATACCAAATGAACAATTATTCTGTGAGACCCTAATATGATATTTCATATCATATCATCACTGGCCATTGGGAAAATAATGATAAGACAGAGTCCTTGACCTTGGAAAACTCTCAGGCCGGGAGAGCTAAGTATGCTAACAGATCATTTCAGTTTCCTAAACAGATTATTTTTGATTTAGAACTATCAGACTGTGGGGACATTCCAATTTATTTTTACCCACAGTTGTTTTTTTGTTTGTTTGTTTTAGTTTCATGTTCTAGTTATGACTATACTAGAAGAGCTAGAAAAATCTGGTTGCTAAATGTGAAATAAACTTTGCTGTTAGGCATAATTTGGTGACCCATGCTTTGTCACCCTCTTGGGTCAAATATTTTAGTTGTCACTAGCTTTCACTTATTTTAGCCCATCAGCTTCCAGGAGAGAGCCCTCTTCCCAGAATTATTTGCTTCTAGGCAGCAAAAGTTAATGATGTCTGAGATGACTAAACTTGATAGATAACCAAAGCAAGGTAGAACAGAGATGGCCTTGGTTCAAGTTCCTGTTTACAAAAAAAAAAAAAAAAAAAAATTGGACTAGAGCATAATAATTGAAACCAGAAGAGCTAAAATGTATATTCGTGTGCCATGAGGGGCAGTACTGTACAGGGGTTATTTTGTAACATAAACGAGAGCCCTCTGAGCCAATATCACTCTCTGCTGCACAGGCTGTGTTGGTGTCATTAAGCTTTTAGCTGAATCCAGTCGAGCTCATGGGTCCTGCTTGAGTTTGGGCTCCTTTTGATTTTTATGAGACAGGGAACTTGCCTCTGAATGGTGAGTTATTGGAGCTCTGTTGCTCCCAATTTTCACATGCGTATGATCTCAAGGGGGTTTGGGGTGGGTGTCATTAGACTTCTTCTATGAAAGGCAAAGTGAAGCCCTTTAGACACCGCCATCCTTTTTTTGATAGAATCCAATAGATAGTTTCCTTGTTTCTTTCTTCTATCAACTTTGTAAATGAAGTTCAGTTGCCAGGGAGAGGTATGTAATAACATTATTCCTTCATCCCCCACTCACCGCCAATTTTGGAAAAAGAAGAAATGGGAGAGGAGAGGAGAGGAGAGATATACAATGATGTTACTCTAGCTATGCCCCAAGGACATACCCACCTTATAGTGGAAGCTCTAAGGTACCAAGCCAAAGAGGGTTTTCCATTCTTTAGGTATGGGATTTACATTATTACCATTAGTGGTCAACCACATTTAAAAAGAATCTTCCTTGAAAAGCAATATTGAGAATAATGTAATAAGGAATGCTGCAATTCTTCAACACACAGAGAATAAATAGGCAATCTATTAGTTGTCCACTCCAGTGGATTTTCCAGGAAATTTTCACAAATAAACACTTCTTAAGCTTCTAAGAAAATGTTACATCATGCATAAAAATAAACTTTATAAAAAAAATGTCATCACTGTCTTTTCAAAAAGTCTACTTCAAAGTTTTAATGTAAAAGCAACACCTTTTTTTCCCCCCCAGTGGGTTGGATGAAAGAGAACTGAAGAAATTTTGCAGACAACAAACACTGCGAAGGAGAAATGTTACCAGATTGTAATTGATTCCATTCCCTTATAAGCCAAGTGAAAAATAGATTCTAACCAGAAAAGCTGTTTCAGATTGGCTCTTCCTATAGAATTTATGCATACAAATTTTAAATTTTATCTAATGAGAAGGAAAAATAAATTATTTTCCAGTAGCTACATGGTCCATGAACAGGTATAGCTTTGAACCAATTTTCTGGTAAGTGTCAAAGATCCCCAGAAGAATTGCTCCAAGTCTATACTTAATCCATTCTTCTGCCTCTAGCATCCCCTCAGCAATGACTAGAAGAGAAAGCAAATCTCTCTGATCTTTTAGAAAAAAAGGGATGGGGAAAAGATGAAAAACAGATAAGGTTGTGCAACTTTGTATGTAGAGTGACCAAAAAAAAAAAAATCATGGACAGTCTCATGACTTGAGCATCTGTCATATACTGACAGATTATGGAGGTGTTTACTTTGTGAAAATAAGTAAACACCCTCCAAATGAGAATAAAAAAGGCAGAGTATTGAGGGCTTTCTATAGCAAAGGAGTTAGCCACTGTCACTGGCATTTTGGTGGAGATTCAAAAACAGGCAGAGGAGTGGGAAAAAAAAAAAAGGAATGTTTTCAAACAGGCTTGAATTGGAGGCTGTGAGCTTTGGGAAGCTGTAGGTGGGGTAACTGGATGAGAGACCAGCTACGTGATTTGTTGGAGTCCTTCTTCATCTTCCTCTGGTTGGTCTTAAGTTGGAGGTAGGGGAATAAAAACTAGGAAAACTGTTAGTTATTAATCAAGCCCTATGTGTTTGGGTCAATTGTTGTAAGTGTTATTGTCTGGCTTCCCGGATTTTTCTAGCAATAGCAGCCTGACTTTCCGGAAATCTGACTTCTAGCAAACTGGCTTCCTAAGCTGGTTATTGTCTAAGCTATTGGTTTCCTGGGCTGGTTACTGTAGATTATGTGTCTGAGTGCGATTTTATATGGCTTGGCCACTCGTTATCCATTTATACATGCAAACTCTCAACACATAGTTTATCTTTTTCTTTTTTAATTATTTTTTATTTTTTGGCTTTGCCCATGGCATGTGAACATTCCGAGGCCAGGGGTGGAAGCCGTGCCACAGCAGTTACTAGAGCCATAGCAATGACAGCACCAGATCCTTAACCCACTGAGTAACTACTAGGTTATTCCAAAGCATGCATTTTCTTCTCATTTCATTCTTATATCTACTCTGTGATTAGAAAGTATCTTCTCATTTTATGAAAAATAAACCAAACCTCAGAAGATGTCAATATCTCATCTATAATGACTCACTTGGCAAGTTCCTGAGAAACAACTTAAACCCAAGTTTGTTGATATCTTACTCTTTGTGGGGACAGAACACTTCAGATTGAGCCACTGTTTTAACTCTTGGATTATCAAGAAACACAGGCTTTCTTACTGGTAAGAATACTTAGGAGAAGGTTCCCACGGATGTTCCTTAGAACCAGAAGTTCTGCATATCACACCCTAACTGCTCCCAAAGAAGCCTGTTGATCCAAGAAAGGTCTGATGGATTGTTGCTCTCCAGTTGCTCCTTTTCGTTGATGTGTGTCTGTTCTTTGCTCATTATTATTGTCCTATCAGTTTAATATGATAAATACTAATTGAGTCCTAAAGTGCTAGAAGATATCAAAGTGAAGTAATTCACAGTTGTAGCCTAGGATTATTTCTTATTATAATGGGTGGGAAAAATATTTAAATTTATGACTATAATCAGCTGAGGGTCATATGAGAGACAGGCTGGGCCATTGCAGGAGCTCACCATCAAGGCACATCTCCTCTGGGAGATCATGAGTTCAGGATCCAGAAAAGCAAAGACACAAGACAGAGGTATCAAGGTAGAGGATAGATGTGTGCCTTTGTCCTGAATTATTTACTGCCCACTGCCTGCGAAGCTCACTTTCTTCTAAAGATAAGCTCTTTCTTTCAAAGTATCTGCCTTTGCAGGTATCAATTTCCAGGACTGCCCTGATATTTCTGCAAGGTCCTGTGTCATTTGCAACACTGGTGATAGGCAGTGTGGATCCAGACCCCCAGTCCTGTCAATTTTCCCTGCTTGCAGTTTTCCCTGCAAGAGGAGGTGTGAGTTAAAGCTCATAGTGGTAAGCAAAATACGCTTTTCCTCAGAAAGGGGCAATTATTCAATAATTACCCCTTACAGCAGGACTTCTGGAGTGGGTGGAAACTGAAGATCAAGCTTTGCTGGGGCTGCCATAACTAGTTAGCACAGACTGGGTGGTGCAAAAACAATAGAAATCTACTTCCTCCCAGTTATGGAGTCCGGAATTCCAAGATCAAGGTTTTGGCTGGGGTTTCTTCTGCAGTCTCCTATCCTTGGCATGTAGATGGCTCCTTTCATTCTTTAGCTTCACACAATCTTTGCTCCCTACTTATCTATATCCTAATCTCCTCTTCTTTTAAGAACATTAGTCAGATTGAATTAGAACCCACTCTACTGACCTCATTTTACCTTAATTACCTCTCTAATAGCCCCAGATCTATCCACAGTTACATTCTGAGGTACTGGGGGTCAAGACCTCAATGTAGAAATCTGAACAGACCATAATTTAGCCCATAACACTAGACTTGGACTTGGGCATCAAGGTGGGTCTCCTGCAAGCTCCATCCCTGCATCTCAATATTCGGTTCAAACTCTAATTCCTCTCACACATGCAGAAGCCGATGGACCAGGAGTCAGAAGTGAGAAAGAAGGAAGCTTACTTCCGCCCACAGAACAAGTCACGCCCGACCTGGAGGCTAGAAGCTAATCTTTCCCAATGCAAATATGCCCAAAGAATGAAATAGGAGGCAAAGGAAGGCCACCTGCCTTTAAAGCATCACACCCTGCCCATTAATAAAGAGAAGTTGGATATATCCCAAGTTCTGAACTATCTGGTGAATAACTCTCCCCCAGGATGGAAGAGTTGGGGGATAAAGGTAGCCTGGGGGAAAAGGAAAAAACTACAAGATTTCTCTACTGGTTCTGTGGTTCAATTAATGTGGGAAGCAGGGCAGGAATTGCCTTCTTGCTCTGCTCTTTGGTTCCTGGCCGTGACCCACAGGGCCTAAGACCACCCACATTCTCTTCCTGCCTCCACCTTGGCTTCCCAGCCTCAGCACCTGCTGGAGTCTGGCTTCTCTTGCTCACTACCCAGCAGGGTATTCTCGATCTTCTTCACAATTTAGGAGTAAAGCATCCTTATCTACTCCTCAAGATCTTTGCTCTGCCAGGAACACACTCTACATGAAATGGATAGATCAAAACCCCCAAGGAAGTTTGACATTTACATTTTTAATAGTTTTTTTTTTCCTTCTTGAAACACCCACAGGCTGTGACTGAAGTGGAAATGTTTGTGTTTAATTGCAGTCTGTGCTCCACTGGTTCTGAGGCAAGTCCTCCCTCTCTTCAGAAGCTCAGCACTTGTATCAAACAGAGCTGGGAATGTGGAAAGGAACAAAAGGTCTGAAATGGCATGTGAGAAGCAAAATTCTTTTAAAACTCTTCAGTAACAAGAATCAGGAGAGAGTTTAGTTCATAGAGGAAAATACTGGGGAGACAGGACTACTATAAAGCCTTTAATAATTATTTCTGGCCACCCCCAATCCCCTGTATGGAGACACTGCCTTTCTCTGAAACTAACACAGAAATATCAGGATGTCTGTGGCAGCATCTTTCTGTGACAGTCATTTATGGAGTGCCTCAAATGTTCTGTGGGGGCCCTCCAAGACGGATGAGGCAAGGCTTTGGCTTCAAGTTGCTTAGGAATTGGTGCACCCAGACCAGTTCTCAACACAGATCACAAGCCCAGGGAGACAGAAAACTTTTCTCATCTAAATCAGAGTAGCCTCGTGACCAGAGCTCTCCTAGAGGTTTTGCTTGACACATTTTCAAGCAACTGGTTCACACATCTGAATCTAATATTTTCCTCTGTGTTCTGAGTCAGGCTTAGTTACAAATATTAAGAATCCTACTCCCTCGAATAAGAGGATTATAAACATTCTTTCAAGGTCTCAGAGTTCAATTACTAACATTTCTGCGTAAAAATAAGGACTGTTCTTTCACTGGAAATATTTTCATTGTCGTGAGCAAAGCTGAGCTGAAGCCTGCTCAGGAGATACGATAGATTTCTAGTCCCTACCATAAATAGACTCCACGAAGCACTTTTGAGAGGACTCGCTAAAAAGGAGAGCTCTCTCAACCCCTCTGCTTCTTCTGGGTTTCTGACCTTTTGTGTTTCCTTTGCCCTATTCCCTGATATCAATAAAAACTGCAGCATCTTCATGCAGGGAAGACAGCATATATCCACCCTCCATGAATGACTCCACCTTGCATTCAACTGTACACTAATCTAAAAGGATACAGTGATCTCAGTTGGATAAGAGTCAGCACTTAACTTCAAGCAGGCACGTTGATTTGATAACTCATGTGCATTCTAGCCTGTACTGATTCTGCCTGGAACAAGGTCTCTTTCCTCCCAGCCACATCCTTGAACCACTGTCACGTGGTATATCTTGTCACCCAAAGACATCCCTTTTCTGGTGCGGCTGGTTCCTTCCTCCCTCCCCATATCCCAGCATTTCTTTGTGCTCTTTTGCTCCACTCACAACTCCCACCCCACCCACCCCCATTCCCCCCACCTGTGCCAGCAAGCGTCCTTTGCTAACACTGTCAGATAACACATGTAGGAGTTCCCAGTGTGGCTCAGTGGTAATGAACCCAACCAGTATCCGTAAGGAAGCAGGAAGCAGATTCAGTACCTGGCATCACTCAATGGGTTAAGGATCTGGTGTTGCTGTGAGCTATGGTATAGACAGCTGATGCAGCTTGGATCTGGCATGGCTATGGCTATGGCTGTGGCTTAGGCCAGCAGCTACAAGTTCTGATTCACCCTTGGCCTGGGAACTTTCATAAGCCACAGGTGTGGTCTTTAAAAAAAAAGAAAAAAAGGATTCTAGTCTTCCTTCCAGATCACACATGTAAAAATATTGTTTCCATTTTAGAGGTAAGAAAACTGAGGCTCAAAGAATATATGACTTCAACAGATGCATACTCATTGCCAGTGGTTGAAATAAATTCAGTTATTTTATTTTATTTTATTTTATTTTACTTTATTGTCTTTTTAGGGACATACCCACAGCATTGAGATTCCCAGGCTAGGGGTCAAATCAGGGCTGTAGCCACTTCCCTAAACCACAGCCACAGCAACACCAGATCTAAGCCGTGTCTGCAACCCACACCACAGCTCATGGTAACGCCAGGACCTTAACCCACTGAGCAAGGCCAAGGATGAACCTGTGTCCTCATGGATACCAGTCAGATTCGTTTCCGCTGAGCCACAACGGGAACTCCAAATTCGTGGTCTTTCCCCTATATGAAGAATTCATGGTGTAATAATATTTTGCAATTTAGAGCTCTGTGAGAGAGGTATATTTTTAGGAATATTACCTCATGTTGCTGTTACCACCCCAGATATTTGGCCTTGCACATAGATGTTCATGCAGGGGCGTAGGAATCCAGCATTCGTGGATTCCAATCTGGACCCTATTCCTGACTAGCTGAGAAAACCTGGGCATTCCCTTATACCACCTGAAACTCACTTTCCTTATCTACAAAAAACTGGGAGGTGGGGACATGGTTATAATCCTCCCTTGAAATGTTGACACACAGCATACATTAGAATGAACACTGAACACATTACCTGGGTGATGGCCCAGCTGAGTATTCAGCTAGGTTTGTATTACATCATCTATAAAAGTTTCTGGCCAAGTTTAAAATTTTATTAAAAAGTCCTTAGCCATGTCTTATCCCCTTCCTTCTTTTAGCTACATGATGAGTTTTGCTCACAGATGAGTTTTGGGGGGAATTTGATTAAGACTGATAGGCTGGGGTTTTCATCCAAGCCCACGGATGTGGGCTCCAATTGTGCTGATTCTAGATACGTCTAAGTAACATCAGAGGGAACTTCTTTCTCCTCCTCCACCTCCACCTCACAGGCTAATATTATTAACGTCAGCCAGAGGCAAGGAAGTGATAGATATGAGCAACAGACATGGCAAAAGAATTATCTCAAGCTACTTATTCCTTGGCAGTGAGGCAAGCAACCTGGCAATTCATCTGTAATAAAATTGAGAGTCTTCCCAAGTGAGTTGGCACAGTGCTCCCACCGGTTTGTATTTTCAGCCTAGTTTGTAAAGAAAAATTAGGGACTTTCTGTTCATATTTTCTTTCTCCTTTCTTCTTTCTGCTTATTAAAAAAAAAAAAAAAGTACTTACTGGAGTTCCTGCTGTGGCGCAGTGGGTTAAGAAGCAGCAACTGTGGTCACTACACAGGAACGAGTTCAATCCCCAGCCTGGTGCAGTGGGTTACAGGATCTGGTATTGCTGCAGCTGTGGCATAGGTTGCAGCTGCAGCTTGGATTCAGTCACTGGCCCTTGAACTTCCATATGACACAGGTGCAGCAATAAAAGATACTTATTAATTCCAGAGTTCAACTAAAGAGTAGACAGGAAGCTTGATAGTCAGAAATACAGAAGTTGTAAGAAAATAAAGGAAAAGGTCTGTAGTAGAGCTGCTTTTAAGTATTGCTGTCAAAGTTACCAGAGATTATGTGAGGTTAATAGCTGATGATGGAGCTACTCAGCTCCCCACAATGTGGAGATGAATTCTTCTTTACAAAGAACTCCTCCATTTAGTTGGAACTTCACTCCATTGGGTTTGCTTTGGCTTTTTTCATTTAATCTACTTTGATGAACCAAATCCTTTGCACCACGCCACCTCCATCACCCACTTTCCCAACCCCACAAAAAAAGAAAAACAACGGTAGTTGAAAAATGCATCCAATCAACCAGAAACAAATGCATTTCTAATTAAAGATTATAAATATGGGTCACCCTTTAGAGCAAGCAAACACAAGTCAAGCATCATTCTTGATTTGTTCCGGGTCGTTGTTCTCCTCTGCTTGGTTGCAGAACACTAATGGATCATCTTGATAAAAATTCATTTTTCCATCCATCTGTTATATTGCACTTTTAATGTCAATTTCTCCTAATGTATCTTGATTTTGCCCCCGCCCCAGCTGCAAACACACCACATTTTATTAAAATACATTCTCATGTCTCCAATTCTCTAAATGAGGGAAGTAGCTGCAGGACCATTTTCTCCCCTGCATTTGCAGTTTCAAGTTTCAGCATATGTTAGCATAATGATTTCATTCAATACCATTTCTAAAGGTGGAGGCCCTTCTGAATCAATTTCTTGTTTCAGAACCAGGTCGAATCGAATAAGTAGTTTATGCACATGAAAAAAGGAGATTTGATAGCAACAAATGTCAAAGGCAATAGAGGAGAGAATATTTCATTCGGGAAACAATTCTTAAAGCATAGGAAGTTTTGTTCTATCCTAATCAAAAGGGAAAATGCAAGGGGCAAAAAACCTCTAATTCTTCCACATCCATCGGACAAAACTAGGACTAATGAAAGCTTTTAAAGTACAAAATGTGCACACAGATCACTTCCAAATTCACATATGAATTATAAAGTTATTTACTAGAAAAGTGAAGGTGACTCTAGGCTAACCCAAACCTAACATACCTGCTCTTAACTACAGACATTAGAAGCCAGACTAGAGGCAACTTGGCAAAATGTCAGAGGAAGATATAACTGAAAAATCAATCCAGGTAACAGGAGAAGGAAGGGCAGATAAAGTTAGACCCAGCTTGAGTGAGGAGAAACTGAAACATGGGTAATTTAGGTGAATCGCTGTAAATTAACATCAGCAGCAAAAACAACAATAGCAAAATCATATTATGCAGTTCCCTGGTGGCTCAGCAGGTTAAGGATCCGGCATTGTCACTGCAGTGGCTTGGGTTGCTGCGGTAGTGTGGGTTCAATACCTGGCCGTGGGAGTGGCCGAAAAAACAAAATTATACTGTTGGAGTTGGGTCGTAACTTATAGACTTTGAGACATGTTGAAACCAAGTAGGACCCAGTGGGGCTCGAGTATGGAAGTTTTTCTGTGTTTCTTGTCTGTAGGGAATGGGCTTTAGCCTCCATGACCTTCCCTGTGTTCCAAAGGGCAGGTTCAAACAGCTGCTAACCAGGGAAGGGAGGGGATGCAGATACCAGGGAGTCAAGAAGCAATAATGTAGCCTTGGGGCAGGGCCTGGTTCTGCCTCAAGGTATACACACAAAGGTATCTTTGAGATCTTCTGCAGAACTAAAACTTCCAACAAATGGAAGATCTTAACTACTTGATGAAGAATTCTTCATTCCAGAAAGAAGGAGCAATGGCCTCAAAGACAAACCAGAACCAGTAATTTGAGACTGCAAAGTAGAATGCAAACTTGCATCTAACCTCATCCTTATCTGTGGCTCTATTTTCTACTCCCAAACTGTAAGACCCCTTCCTTTTCTCTCCCAAAGGAAGGGACATTTTTTAGGGCTTCAGCCTACTGTAGCCTCCTTTGCCTGGCAAAGCAATAAAAGGTAGCCATTTCTCCTTCTCCCAAAATTCTTTTCCACATTTATTTTCTCTCTCTCTCTCTCTCTTTTTTTTTTTTTTGGTCTTTTTGACTTTTTGTGTTTTTAGGGTCTCACCTGCAGCATATGGAGGTTTCTAGGCTAAGGGTCGAATAGGAGCTGTAGCCACTAGCCTATGACAGAGCTACAGAAACACCAGATCTGAGCCTCATCTGCAACCTTCACCATAGCTCATAGCAATGCCAGATCCTTAACCCATTGAGCAAGGCCAGGGATCAAACCCATGTCCTCATGGGTACTAGTCAGGTTCGTTAACTGCTGAGCCACGACGGAAACTCCTATCTCCATATTTCTATTCGGCACCAGTGGACAGAGGCCAGAGGCCAAATGAATGAATGTATTAGTCAAGGTTCTCCAAAGAAATAGAACCAATAGGCCACAATTATCTGTCTGTCTGTCTGTCTATCTATCAACCAACAATCAGGCAGGGAGTTCCCGTCGTGGCTCAGTGGTTAACGAATCCAACTAAGAACCATGAGGTTGCAGGTTCGATCCCTGGCCTTGCTCAGTGGGTTAAGGATCCGGCGTTGCCGTGAGCTGTGGTGAAGGTTACAGATGCGGCTCGGATCCTGCATTGCTGTGGCTGTGGGGAAGGCTGGCAGCTACAGCTCCTGTTAGACCCCTAGCCTGGGAACCTCCATATGCCAGGGGTGTGGCTCTACATAAAAG